>JARLTB010000293.1:185000-785000 GCA_030141615.1 Unio pictorum
TCGATATTAATTTACAACATGTAGAGAAACGAAACGTGTTTATATTTGGATCAGTATTGATAAATGTCTAGGGGCTTTTTATTGCTAAATGGACTGGATTTTGCACGGAACATTGATTGCATATCCATCTATAATGTGAAATCCCTGAAGTTGACAGACGTTTACTTTAGTGTTCCCTCAAATGGAGTTTAAAACCATTAACTGTGGAACAACTAAATTTATTGTCATGAAATATGGTTTGGGATTCCCAAATTTACAAAAAAGACTTAAATAGATGTTATACTTTATTTATTCCACCGAAAACATTGTTGTCACGTAGTAACTTTAACTTTGTTCCACGTTTGACCTAGGTCTAGGATATCCTCTTTGACCAGAAGACTATCGACTCGATTACAGTTCACAAAGAGAATCCATTCTTTATTTTGTTAATGGAAGCCGCTAAGAGCAGTAGATAGTTTTTGTTAATAATAATAATAATAATAATAATAATAATAATAGTAATAATAATAATAATAACAATAATAATAATAACAATATAATATTAATATTTAAAATATTTACTCCTCCTCCTCCTCCTCCTATTACTACTACTACTACTACTACTACTACTACTAATAATAATAATAATAATAATAATAAGTTTTAGTTAGCTAGGATAACACATTTGGTCATGATATACCTATCGCCAATTATCTTTTGTAAGCAGTTATCGTATTAACAAAACTTGTACTCATAACCACTTAATTTTCTTTGTACACGTACTCATGCAAATGAATAAGTTATCAATATGTGTGATTATTCTGGTCAACAGCTAAATATAAGAACGTTATATACAGGTATGCACAGTATAACATTATGAATAATATAATGTAATAAAACATGTACATATTAATTTTGGATTCAGTGATAAAATGATAAAGTTCTCTATTGGGAGGCTTTGATTTTAATTCCAGCTATTCAAGAAAGAATGTCTTTTTGATATCTTAAACGAAGCGAGGCAAATTGAAAAAGGGATTCCAAACTCTTGGTGCTGATACAATGAATTCGCTTTTTAATGCTTTGATTTCAATCACGGAATCTGGAGATAATTGTAAGTGCTTAATGGAAAAGTTTGCTCTGTATTTGATGATCTTGGTTCAATTACGTTAGAGATATAATCTGGCGAAAGATCGCTATATGTCATGGTTCCTTTAAAATAGAGAATATAGGTGTATGGTTAGCCATTTGGGGCGTTAAAAACATAACGTTTAAGGGACTGAAAATGGGAAAATTCCGAATATTTTGTTCTGCCTGTTTCTGGGTTTTGCAATTCTAGATATATTATAATGTAATGTGTTTCCTCATGTGGACAATCCGTAATCTATCAATGGTATTATATATCCCAAAAACAAACTAATATTTAAATGGCCGGGGAAGTAGAAATTTCGACATGAGTTTTAAGACATTTATACGTTTGACATACTTGATCGATGTGTGTATTCCAGCTGCGATGTTGGTCAATATAGACGCCATGCATTGATTTTGTTTTGTGTTTTTCTTTTTGACAGTAACAAAGTCTAAGTCAATTTGACTTAGAAGTAAATCCATGTTAGTCGATAGGCTCTGCCTTGTTCCAAATACGAATAAGAACTTCTGGCATGACCTGTAGCAAAGAATTCTTAACCTTGACCGACATGATCGTTCGTTCTTCTTCAGCAGGAGTTTAATACGACTATATTGTCCAATAACCGCTTGAATGATATAGTAGTTTTAATTTGCTTTTTTAACCCTACCAACTAAAAAAACATTTTTAAAGACGGATTTAATAGACTGGTTTAATTAATGAAATTAATACATAATGAACACACAGTACTTCAGATACAAAAACGTTCCTGAGCCAATATGCGCATTGTGAACAAGACATACAATGAATGTAATTAGTAATAATATTTTGAGGTGCGATACCAAAAATGTGAGTTTGGGATGTTTTAGTGCCTTTGAAAAGTTATAGGATTTCGCTATATTTCTGCTAAGAAACCATGACTTTAGAAGAAAAGAGTAGATAAAACATCTGAATCAACATAAATAAAACAAATATAATCTAGAATCTTTCCAACTTCTTTCTTCATACCGTACACAATACAAGTGCATATATCCCGTCATGTTATCTGCATCGCCGATACGCAGACACATTATTCTATCAAGATAGACTATAAGATGCAAGTCAGAAAATCTACCCTAATATGCAAGAGTGGCACTATCCATAGGATTATCTTACTCGGGAACAATATTAAATTATCTATTACACAATGAAGACGAACCTATATGTCCTAAGAATATATTACGTTCCGTAAGAAATAAAACAACTATGGAATCTAAATTAAACTAGCTAATTCATTCTAAGCATTTAAATAAATAAATAAATAAATAAATAAATATATATATTATATATATATATATATATATATATATATATATATATATATATATATATATATACTACAGTTATCAAAATTATTATCAACACTTAACCATCTACGCATAAGAACAACACGGTAAGGTACAAACAGTAAATAATATAAATGTAACAAGTTTAATATACACATCAATATATACAATATTTAGGATTTAATTTGCATTTATCAAAGATATACATCCCGCGAATCAATGCTATACTTTATCCGTGTATAATTCATATTTGTCTTATCAAACAGATCCTGTCCAGATCTATCACAAAGCTTTATGATGTGCATTGCTGTCTATGCCATTAATAAGGGTTTATGCTATTCATAAGTGTCTCTCTTAAACCTAAGCTACCAATCTGGGTCTATATTACACAATAAGTGCTAATAATTTGGGTTAGAGGTAACCATCTGGCTCAATGTTATTCATCCAGGTTTATGTTATCAATCGAAGTGTCTGTTAAATAAGTGCTATCTTTCAGGGTTTACGTTATGCGGTCTATGCTATCCATTCGGGTATGCGTTAGCCATCAATCTCGTTAATATTAATCTCCGTCTGTTAGGCTTATGCTATACATCAGGATCTCTGTTATCCATCAGTGTCTGTGTTAGGCTTATACTATACATTAGGGTCTATGTTTTCCATCAGTGTATGTGATAGGCCTGTGCTATACATCAGGATCTCTGTTATCCATCAGTGTATTTGTTAGGCCTATGCTATACATCAGGATATATGTTATCCATTAGTGTATATGTTAGGCCTATTCTATACATCAGGATATATGTTATCCATTAGTGTATATGTTAGGCCTATTCTATACATCAGGATCTATGTTATCCATTAGTGTCTTTGTTAGGCTTATGCTATACATCAGAGTCTATGTTTTCAATGAGTGTCTGTGTTAGACCCATGCTTTACATCAGGGTCTATGTTACCCATCAGTGTATATGTTAGACCTATGCTATACACCAGGGTCTATGTTATCCATCAGTGTCAGTGTTAGACCTATGCTATACATCAAGGTCTCTGTTATCCATCACATTGTGTTTGGCCTACACTATACATCAGGATCTATGTTATCCTTCAGAGGCTGTGTTATCTGATAGGATCCAAGTTATCCACCAGGATTTATGTGAGCAGTTTGAATTCATATTAAAAAGAAACACGTTATTACATGAATATTATTTGATTTTGTGTCCAATATTTTTTTATTATTCTAAGTAGGGTGAGGCTTTTCGCGAGAGAAAATATGGTACATCTTTAGTTTTGCTTCATCTGATCGATACCCTGACTTGCGTATATTTAATATTTCAAAACTCTGGTTACCCATAAATCATAATATCATAATATAGGAAGAGAGATAATCAAGCACAATTTGAATGTTGACGGTCTCAAATTTGTTTGCACATGCTTATCAGTTTGTTTTAATATGTCACCCACTATCAATAAAAGAAGAAACATGACAGTATACACTATCTCTTCATTGTCATGGAAGAATAACCAACAATTAAGCGTGCGATATCCGAACCTCTCAACTAGTGAGATTCTTGGTTGAGATTGTTTGACTACGGCTGTGAAAGCAATCGATGTTACGTGCAGCGTTTTCTTTTGCTATATGTCTTTTGATTATTCCATCTGTATTATTTGTTGTCATCAGGAACCGTTTATCACAACCGAGTCAAAGCCCAACCGAGTCAATCACAACCGAGTCAAAGCCCATTTACCTTTAATAGTGCGGATGATATTTTCAAGTGACATTTACATGGAGACCAAAACTTTCACTAAGACACACATAAACACTGCCACACAATCTATTTTTAATTGAAACCTATCCTTACTGTGTCCGCGGTTTGCGTCATCATTATGTGTACTGATAAATTATTCTGTACTCTTAAACTTTGCTGACACAGCAGTATAAACGTATATAATCATTAAATGGTCATAGGAATGAAAAGCCGTGGTGTTCTTTTTCTTGTTAAACTAAAAATAGCAATGCAGGCGAAGTGATGATAAGTACAGTCATCACTCTGAACTAGCGTTATGGAAAGAAAGCCTTATTTATTTGACGTTAGGAATAATCAATACGTTTATTAGGAAAGTTGTCATATAAAATGATTCACATCTGTCCTTGAAATTATCGTATTTATAAAATAAATCATTATAATCATTTCTCTCAGCAATGTTAATTGGTAACTATTAGTAGTGCAAGGTTTTCTTGGTGCTTTTGTGAAATTAAACTATCTCCCCAATTTATATCGTAGTAGTATAGCATTTGTACTAGTATGGTGAGGTGCAATTGCTATTGAAATAGTAAGTATTTTGATAACATCCTATCACTGGTGATAGCGAGCGATGTCGACAGAACACACGTCTTGCAAGTAATTCACGCTAAGAAAAACACAAATAAATCAGTACAATTTACCATACCACAGGTCAAGCAAATATGATTTGAACATCAAACTAATGAAAGGAAAACACGGCGTATGGTTTACCTCTTGAATATTGCATCTCAAATTGATTTGTGTGGATCGGTATGGATCTTTCTGTTAAATATATATTTATCCTAAGACATTTCTCAATATTCGTGGTGTAGGGACCAGTATTCAAACAAACAAACAGACTGATGATTTATATCCTTGAAGATCATATTAGCTTCAAACATCCTTCAGGCTACTTTCCATCGATCTATCTATCTATCTATCTATCTATCTATCTATCTATCTATCTATCTATCTATCTATCTATCTATCTATCTATCTATCTATCTATCTATCTATCTATCTAGCTGTCTATCTGTCTGTCTGTCTGTCCATCCATATATATATATATATATATATATATATATATATAACTATATATGTAACTATATATATATGTATGTATGTATATATATATATATATATATATATATATATATATATATATATATATATATATATATATATATATATATATATATATATATATAACTATCTATCTATATATTGTAAGGAAACATTCGCTCGCTAGTATACATTCTCGTTTAAGTAGGTGAGGAACTATTTGTTATCCAGGTATTGTTTTATTCACTAGAAAAACTAATTCCAGAGGAGACAATCAACATTGCCCAAGAATGTGTTATGTAACCCCAAAAGCCTATAAATACATATCAATAAACTGGGTCGGGTTATATAATTGTTTTTAAAAGCATTTGTTTATATCGATTTTCGTCATTGGTAAATCCAGAAGCCTTCAAATCCGACCATGCCTGCTACAACAGTAGAATGAGGAAAACAAGAGTGAAAATACCGGAACATTTCCTAATTAGTTTTAGCATCCAATATACACCTCACCTAATTCTTTAAGACCCCTCCCCCTCCATCATTGACTTAGCCTATGCTGCATGTGCAACTTATCACCATGGTGAATTGATATCTTATATCGTAGTAACAATCACAGCAGATAATATACAAATTGTCCTCAAGTTTTGATTAAGTTTACAAGTTACGACTCCATATTTGCCACAAACATGTAGCATGATGTCCAACCCAGTCACATTATCCTGACCCAAAGCCAACCATTCCTAACACTAACCTTTGAATGCTGAGCGCATATCTAGGCAGCTATTAGTATCATTTTTGTAAGTCTTTGGTACGACTTGGACAGGGTTCGAACCCACGACCTCCCGCTAAAAAGCCGGATGCTCTAACCACTAGGCCACAGGAACGGTCGTCTCAATATGTAGCCAACAGGGAAGTAGGCCATTAATAAAAAGAGTACGAGCTAAGTAAACTTTCTTCATTCCATCCTTCCGCACCCCGGTAGTAATGTAGTCAATTGTCCCAGCCGAACAAAACGAAATAATTTATTTGTTTGATGTCTGAAGTCAAATATGTTATAAGTGCTTTGCAGTCGTATGCATCATAATTTATATTTCCTATGCCCCATACAAAGGCTTGGCACTCCATCTAAATCACGGAGTAGTCTTGCTGCCTAGAGGGCAGTTTCCTACTTACATTAGCAATGGGCAATTTCATCCCTTCTTGCTCATGTAGCAAACAGCCCAAAGTCCCGTATCGGACGCATCAGTCCTTAGCACAAACTTCTGTTCAATTCTGGCAACTTTAAGATTGGTGCACTTACCAGTTTCTGTTTTAAAGCGTTAAATGCTTTTTCCTGGCACCAGGGAACTTTATTTAGTTGCCCTTTCTTAGTCAAGTCAGTTAATGAGCTGGCAATAGCCACAAAATTGGGAGAAAATGTCATGTAAAACCCATTCAAACCGAAGAAAGATCTTACTTGTATTTTAGTGTCTGATCTTTAGAACATCTCTGATTGCTCCTATTTTATCATGGTGAGGTTTCATCTGCCTGGTCCACTTATAAGATATCCCAAATATTCTAGGCTAAAATATCCTATACTATATTTAGTGGGCTTAGCAGTAAAATTACAAAGATATCATCTACGAAAATGTCGACGTTTTCCATACCGTTTAATAGTTTGCGCATGAGACGAAGACACGTCGCACAGGAGTTGACTAAACTGAAAGGCATAATTTTAAATTGATAAAGATCTTCGGGAGTCGCGAATGCCGTTAACTCGCGGACAATATCAGCGATTGGTATCTGCCAATATCCCTGAGTAATGTCTAATAAGGTCTAATTTGGACATGTATTTATGACCTGCCAACTGTAAAAATAAGTTTCCTATTTATGGCATTGATTCTGCGTCTAACACGGTGATTTTGCTAAATTGCCGAATGGCAATGCAACAACGGTTCTTAACGTCTTTCTTTCTGACCAAACGGTACTCTAGTTACCCTTTCCTTAGAGACCGTATTCTGGCACATATCGTTCGAGCGACAAAACCAAGCTACTTCGCTTTTAATACCAGATCAATATAATTCTCTTAATACCTTACCGGTTATTTTATTCATACTCAAATGGCTTCCCGTACTCGACTTAAGCTCCACCCTGCGTACGTGTGACCTAACATTCTGGGGAACAACTAACTTCAGGAACCTTTTACCATTAAGCTTTGTATAATCTCTATACATGAATTCTCTTCGATATAGAAATTTAGAGGAACCTATGTTTTTACAAGTCCTCACGGTAACCGAAAATGCTTTATCTGTGGTTGCGGACGCGTCACGTTCTTGCTCATTCTAAAATTCTTCGCGAGATATCAGTAATGAGGTATGAAGAGAACTCGCCCTGGAAGAACTCGCCCCATAGAGAATTCGCCCTGGGAGAACTCGCCCCAACGTATCTGGAGAAGTCGCCCCACTTCGTCAAGAGAAGTCGCCCCAAAACCCAGATAACCTTTTTATAGCAGAATTAAAGCATCTTTTACGTGATTCAGTTTTTAGATTTTTATTTATACGCGATCACTAAAGAGATATTAATTGGTAATTATACAAAGCAATATCATAGTAATATTTCTAAGACTAAATTCAGTCTTTCTATAATCTAATGAATGACGACAGTATAGTGATTACAAAGGATGATATTGCAAACACTATTATTATTATGAATCAAGAAGATTATTTTAAATAAGTTGAACGTCAATGAAATGATGAAAACTACTACAAACAGATTGGCGAAGATCCGTCAGTAGAAATTAAATACAAAATTTCAACATGCATTACTGAGATGGCTTTTTTAAAAAATCCGTATATGAGGAATTTAATACTTTCCCTCTTAACATGCGTACACCTCAGTTCTACATATTAACCAAAACTAATAATGAAATCATATATTAAAGATACAACAACTTTCATTGAAAAGTTGAAGTCTATTCCACGGCTATCTGTTAATTTCAATCCTGGTATTATTAGATGTAACATCACTATGTACCAACTTTTCGCATGCAGTTGGTATTGAAGCGTGTATAAATTTTCTTGATTACAGTCCTAATAATAGCCCACCATCTCGTGAAGATATTTGTATAATATTAAAACTTATCTTGGAAAATAATTATTTTCAATTTAATAATACGAAATACATATACATAATGGGTACGGCAATGTGTATTAATATGGCTCCTTCAAACGCTTTCCTTTCATGGGTAAATTTGAAAAGGATTTTTCAATGACATATTTATATCTGGAAGCAGTCAACCGAAGAACTGTACAATTTTATTGATCGCCTAAATGATTTTCACCCGACAATTAAATTTACTAATACTTCATCTAGTACGCATGTTTCATTTTCAGATGTAAATGTGATATAAAATATTGATAACACTATCTCTGCAAATATTCATATCAAGGAAACTAATATATCCACCAATATGTGGAATAATCTTCATATCACCCCATGTCATGTAAAAACGGTATACCACATAGCCAGTCGAAAAGATACTGACGTATTATTTCAGATGATTGTCAATTACAAAATGCGTTGAATAAATTCCAAACATATTTACAACACAGAAATTATCCTACACATATAATTAATTCTGCGCTGAACAAAACCCGTAATATTACTCAACATTGGGCTTTAAACAATGAGGTACCTTTAATGAGGTATTAGTACAATTAGATGTAATTCCTTTCACAATACAATCGAATCCTTCATTATCTAATCTACGTCGTATAATTAATACATTTTAGTCTCCTAAATTTATAAAATAAATGTAACAGTTTACCAGCGTAAAAACAGTTCACAAAAGTAAATCAATTATCGCTTAAAGAAGACCCAATAATTTGCAAGATATTTTGTATTTGTACTAAATAGACAGAAAAGAACAAGAAAACGTATATGTGGTCTTTAGTACATAGAACATATAACTTTAGCGGGTAGTCCTGGTTGTACTTGATGTTTTTGTTTTATACTGAGAATTGAAATATGGCAGCATGACACCTTTCATCATGCTAACTTGGCCGGCTATCATCAAGTGTTGCGTAGTGTGGTATATCTTTGTCACGTATGTATTGGTAACGTACGTATTATTAAGCATTATTTATGCTAAAATTAGTCGAAATATTACTTGATAGATTTATCAAGATATAATTTTCAGACATATATGAAACATGATTACATTTCCGAAGGGTTTATTACATCCTATGATTTTGATTGCATATTATTAGGACCAAGTAACGTAAGTTACCCATATTAAAAATGATATGCATCAACAATAACCATTTATTTTGTTGTATTATTTATAATAAAACGTACAAGTCAATTTTGAGCGCCTTTTATACTCACAAAACCCCTTGTTGTACAAAAATAACCACCGTGCATACAAAGTGTTACCTATGTATCATGACCTTTTTGGAATGATAGACGTATATTGATACAGCAAAAATGTATGCCGTATAGAAAGAAACGTACATAATGAGTTAACGTGTCAGCGACATTGATTTGTGCTTCATTAGTGAATTTGGGTCTAGTACGCGTGATTATGGTGTTATTATATATTAATAAATAACGTAATCTTGTTCATTTTACATCGGTAATTTAGTAGCAAAATATTTTGTAAAGTTCTCTTTTAACTTGAAATAGTTTGTTATTATTAAGATATAATAAAATTACGAACACTGACTAAAAAAGAAGAAATAAACTAAGTGATGTAGTACGACTGATCTTTCAGAAATGGTTCGAATTCTGCTCATTAGCCATGACGATTAACTCGATAGCGACCGCATTTCTTCAGTAGGCATCAATAATCTTGGTTTTTTTTTAATTGCATCATTTGTTGATAGTAATCTCAATGAAAAATCAGATTAAATTGTTCAATTAGAGAGATAATAACATAACACATTGGCTTACTGACGGTCAGCGCCAATTCAGTCGATTTGGGGTTATAAAAGTCAATGTCATAACGTCATCTCAGGATTACTTAGGTTATTATATTGGAACCATTTTATATCTAAAACTGCAGAAATCCCATCAGGCTTACATCCTCTCTTATTTTTCCAAACAAAACGCATCTAATGATTTGAAGAGCAGAGCGAAAGGGACACATAACACTTATTTTTCGTTAAGTACAGAAGCGGAGTTGATCTAATGGAAATGTTGAAACAAAATTGCAAATATTATAGATTCAATAAGTTGCTAAGTTGAAGAAAAACAACAATAAATAAAGCTTTGACAACCATGTGGCGAAATCTCAAAATTATAATATATTATCCTTTGGGCGACTTCTCCAGGCAAAGTGGGGCGACTTCTCCTGACACCTGGGATGAGTTCTCCCAGGGCGAGTTCTCCATGGGGCGAGTTCTCCCAGGGCGAGTTCTCCATGGCGCGAGTTCTCCGCTATTCCAGTAATGAGTTCTGGTACTTTTAATTAACGTAAAGGTTTGACCTCGTCCTTTAATTGAACTCTAGTTTGCACCGCGAAGCATACATGGTTGGGAGTCTAGATCTTTTTATATTGCCAATCGTTAGTTCGTAGATCCTGTTGGCTATGCACAAATGCTTGCACGGTTTCGGTTAAGAAAGTGTTTCGAAATTTACCATTGCGACAGGAACGTGATCGATTGCTTGGTCTAGTAGCATACGTACAGATTTAAACCCAAGCAATTGATCATCTCGGACTAGGCTCTGTTTCACGATCATAGTAGTGCAATCCGTGTCGCATAAAAAATCACATCTTGTCCATTGACAGTGACATCTGCCGTCGGTACCTTTACCTCCGGAAATATTCACGTGACGATCAATTGCATTGCATCGCGACCGATCGCAGCACGCGCCACTGGCTCCTGTGCAGCATTCCTCTTAGCTTGCCGCGAAATATTGAGCTTTCCAACTACCGACCGTCTGCCTTAAATGACCACTGCGACTATCTGGACTAGTCTTATCCGCTCACGACAATTGGGGGAGATCTGACCCCGCTCCTTGCAAGTGAAACATTGCTTGTACTTATGCCGTACCTATTTATCCTTACCAGTTGTCTCAGGTTGCCAGGTATTTTGGTCCTTGACCTGATTTCCATTTTTGCTATCTTGTGAAAAAAACAATCTGAGAACCTCATCGAGCTTCAGCGAATAAATCCGCCTGTGTGGCCATTTAATATATATTCGTGAAGGACTTTTCCTTGCCACAAGTTGTCAATAGCTGGTCCCGAAGCAAGAAATCGATAAGACCCTTAAATGATTTTGCCACATTCCACCCATCGCTGCAAGTAATTGCACGTCCTACTGACGAAATGTGTGCATGCTCTTATGTCTCGGGTTTGCTATACCTAAACGTCTTGCGAAACCCTTGCTCGGTTAGCTCGTATTTCTTCAGAAATGCGTCTGTCAACGCGAGGTAATCCAACGAATCGATCACGAATAGACGCGAATAAAGGTCTAATACCTTATCCGTCAATAACGCGCTAACATGTAGCGACCAATCCTCTTTTTTTTCCAATTTTGTACAGTGGCATACCTTTCCAACCTGTTTAGATAACTATCCATGTTTACTTTCTCGTCTTCAAAACCTCTCATTTTAAAATCATGTTTTCCATCTCTTATAGTTTTCAAAAGCTCAGATTTCTTTTGAAATCCATTCTCCCTATTTTTATCTTCAATCTGAATACCTTCTAACCTCGCCTGTTTATTACTTTCTAACTTCGTTTCTTCTATATTTTTAGTAATTTGTATTCCCGTATGTAATAACGAAAATTACAAACACATTACTCTACAAAATACAAAAACACAACGGGTTAATGATTCACAGTGACTACACATAGGAAAGATGGCTATCGTTTACTCAGAAAGCAAACGATGTAGCATTTTACTCATGTAGTAAAATGAATTCATTGATAGTGAAATTATGCAAACGAAACATGCAGATATACAACTTATCGTGACAGTCCCGAAAGATACGATGGCTTTTACCAACCCCAAAATTAGTCCACGGTTACAATATTATATGCAAGGAGATAGACGCTCTCATCAGAACACTGTATTGGAGCTCCTTGGCTGCGAAATGTCAGCTTCACAGCTGCTAGGATTAATTCATGTGGTTGTCTTTACCGCTTGCACCATGTAGACCTCGATCACTCCGATAACTTGGAACACTCGGGTCACTCTCGCGACTCTGGACACTCCATATAGCCATACACTTTGAGGACGCTCCGGACAATCTAGACTCTGGACACTCCAGACACTGGACAGCTGCAAATATACCCAATACAGTAGAGTATATATGACAGTACGTTACACAGATTACATTACCGGTACAATATTTACAAAAAACGTTCTGACGTAAACTTAACCCTGCTCGATAGGAGTTTTACTGTACTAAACATTTCTTTAAAATGTAGCCTTATATTACTACTATAAATCCTTTGCTTAGTCGCAAACAAGAATATAAATTTCTACATTATACTGAATAAAAAAGCTACAAAAACATACAAAACCTTGACGTGGTAGTACAATAGTGACATCGTATATAAATAAATTAATAAACTTACATACCTCTACACCTGGAGATGTGCAAGTGTTTATGGTAGACAGCTGACTGACAAAAAAATCTCTATTATAAAGACATTTATGTGCGGTGAGGTATTTATACACATATTGTATGTCACCGAAGGCATTCGGTTCTTCACTTCGAAAGCACTTTGCACGTGCGGCATAGGATGGACCGAACTCACTATTTTGAAATACGATATAATGTACATTAATCATCCTCCGGTATTGTTGTACTCCTAAAACGAAACTCAAATACAGATATTTAATAAATAAATAAAAGGGTTTATACAATTACATGACAGTAAGGCTGTTTCTGCTGCATCTTCTACCTTTTTTAGTATAAGGCGAAATTGATTATTTCATGACGTGGAAACATGCAACCCTATGACTGAGAATTTAACACTGACAGATGCTCATAAATAATGAGTTTGACGAATTCATTATAAACGTAGAACAGAGATCAGTAAAGACATACTGGGAATACTATCCAAAAGTCTGACCAGATCTTAAATATGGGGCAATTCTAAAAGATGATACAAAAGCAGGACTCCATGGCCGAGCTGATGGAAATAATACCTTACAATAAATAGATTCAAAGGAATATTTGCCGAGTTCATAATGCAACTGTGAGGCGTCCGGTACTCTCTTTATGCAATATTATGCCATCTTTGTAAATTAACACAATGTATCATAATGCCTTACATCCAATAAAAGGATGATGATATTAATCACATTGAAGTATCATACAAGCTGTTTACTTATATGCAAGCGAATGTTATTAAGAGCCTGTTATTTTATGAAACTAGGATATAATACAGCCATATATTTTGTCATCATTTAATAATAATAATAATGATGATGATAATAATAATAATAATAATGAGAAATTTGTAAAGCATCTAATCTTTAGAAGCTCTAAACACCTTACAACATATATAATGATATGACAACAAAACAAAATAAACATCATGAAATTAGAAAACATACAACAAGATGAAAATATTTAAGGTAAACAACATTATTAGGTTTTTAAGTGTGTTATTGCAGTCGAAACTATTGAGTTTAAGAGCACTCTTGAATGGGATCACTGTGTCTTTGTGATTAATTTTAATGGGCAATTCGTTCCACGTTGCTGGACCCTGGTATGCAAAATTACTTTGTCCATATGACTTCGTGTCCATAATGGGAATAATGAGTATACAATGGTCAGAAAAGGAGCGTAAGTATCTTACTGGTGTGTACACATGGGAAAGGCCAGATAGTTATGTTGGACTGGAGACTGTCAGTCAAACGTCGCACAGAGAACACATTTTGTGCTTGATTCTGGAACGAATGGATAGCCAGTGTATGGTACAGAGCAGCGGGTAGAAGTGCTCTGATTGTTGTACTCTAAGGACGATCCGAGCAGATGTGTTTTCAACGTTTTGACGTTTTGTGAGTAGATATTGAGACAAACCAGCCATAATTGAGTTACAATAGTCCAGTTTTGAAAGTACTAATGGACACCCAAGCATTTTAGTGGTACCAACTGAAAGATATTTGCGAACGGTGCAAAAGCGTCTCAGTTCGTGACATGCTGGTTCAATACAGTTCAGAGTAACAAGTAGGGTTCGTACTGACTGTGTGAATTTAATATTGGTGTTGCTGATATTTTTTGTCTGAGGTAATGGATGTGAATGAGAAAGTCTTTGAGTGTCATCAGTTTTTCTGAAGCTTGTTTCATGTCATCCATGTGTCCTGCTGGCTAAGTGGGACTTGATCAACAGTAAGGCTAAATTTTGAATGCCACATACATGCTGGAGACAGTGAAACAATATAAAATGTAATATTGTGTCAAATCTGCAGACAAATCAAGGAGAGTTAGGCCTGTAATCTTTCTGCTATCCAAAGCAGAGAGAATGTCATTAACTACTTTCAGAAGAGAAGTTTCAGTACTATGGCAAAGGCGATACATAAACTGTACATTGCTAACAAGACTGAATTCACATGAGACACAAGTTGGGTTAGACGTTTCATGCGGCATAAGAAAAAGTCCTATGTTCACGCTATTTAATTTTCCAAAGGGTGAACATTTCTTTCTAATTTTGAGAGAAATGTAACCATGCGATGCCAAACATCCACTCACTGGGAAAGGCCATATAAATTTCAATAGGATTTTGTTTGGCTTGCTTCATAATCTATTAATATATCTATGATTTTTCCACCCACTGAGTGGGTCGATCGAGGTGAGCGCGCGCATGCATTGTCTTTCACTGTTCACACGCTCGTGATTGGCTGAGTGCGTCGTCATTGTGTCATGACTGTGTGTCGTCGGAACCAGCGCGCTTACGCGCCAAAAAGATTTTCTGCGTTGAAAGACGTACCCGCCATGAAAGACGAGTGACTCCCAATTAACGCAAAATTGTTGAAGGGAAGAATTTACCGGCATTGACAGTTTTGTATGAATCTATACATTTAAAAAAGCTTTTATTGTCTGATAAAGTTTACCCAAAATGAGTTATTCGAGGATATTTAGAAAGCAAAAAACTGAAGATGAATGCCGTGCGTTTAACAAAGAGTGGACTAAAAAGTATTTCTTTACTGATGTTGGAGTTTAAGCTGTATTTGATTTGTCAAGGCACTATTGCCGTTTTCAAAGAGTTCAATTTAAAACGTCACTTTCAAACTAAGCACGGTAACTTTTGGATTTTTAAAATCAAAACAACAGAGGTGTAGCTAGAGTGTTTGGAGCCCAGGGACAAGAATCTTTTGTACCCCGCCACCCCCCCCCCCACTCTGAAACCCATTATTCTACATACAACCTATTTCAAAGCCCATTTTGGCGCCCCCACTAGTCTTGCGCCTGGGGACATCTGTCCAACTCTGCCCCTAACCCCCCCACGCTACTCCTCTGCAAAACAAGAACTACTGCAAAAGATAGCAAATGATCTGCTAAACCAAATGAAACAATATCAAGCTGTGTTTGTGAAAATTTCATCTTTACAAGAGAATGCAACAAAGGCAAGTTTTGTCTAGGCCTAAAAAATCACAAAGCAAAACAAGCCATTCTCGGAAGCAGAATTTATTAAAGATTGTATGATTGATGCTGTCAGTGTTGTGTATCCTGAAGGCATATTAAAAGTAGAAGCTATATCATTAGCACGAAGAACTAGTGTTCGTCGAATAGACGCAATTGCAGTGAATCTTCAAGAACTGTTAAAGGCCAGTGATAGTTTCCAGTGGTCTTCTGTTGCTTTGGATGAGAGTACTGATCTTCAGGATGCTACACAGTTGCGTATTTTTATCTGAGGAATTGATGAAAAATTGGACATTCCAGAGGAATTGTTATATATGGAGTCTCTCGAAGACTCTTGTACTTGGAAAGATTTGTACAACAGTGTCGTTAATAGTTTAATCAGATATGTAGCTTAGATAAACTGGCAAGTATTACAACTGATGGGGATCCTTCACTCACAGGTAAACATTCCGGCCTTGTGAAGTTAATGAATGATAAAATTAAAGAAGATTTTCCACTGCACAGTGCACTGTCCGTTCACTGCATCATACATCAAGAACGCCTCTGTAAGTCTTCTTTAAATCTTATGGATTTTGTTGATCCAGTCGTGTGTGCAGTGAATGCGATAACAGCAAGATGACTGAAACAACAGGCCGAGCCATTCCGAAGCCTGTTGGAAGATATGGCAGCTGATTTAACTGAATGTACCATGGGAGAAGTACTAAAGAGGGTGTGGGACCTCAAAGCAGATATTCTCATTTTTTTTCTATGAAAGATATCTCTTGTGACTGTTCAAAACAAATGCAGAGTGCAGAATAGATTTGTGATGTTGCATTTGCGTTAGACATAATGCAAAACTTGAATGAGCTGAACACTAAACTTTAAGGGAAAGGTGTATTTGCTCATGAATTGTACATGGAAGTGAAATCCTTTCAAATGGGACTTAAAGGTTTTGCCAAACAGTTGAATGAGCAGAACTTTGTTCAATTTCCTCTTTTGAAGACATAGACTGTTTCACAAGCATTATCTGAGAAGTACAGTTGTCAGACCACGGCTATAAAAGAAGAATTTATCTAGAGGTTTGCTGATTTCAAGGCAATGGAAGAACAGTTCGACCTGCTCAGCTCACCCTTTGCTTGTGACTTTGAAACAGCCACTAAATAACTGCAGATTGAACTGATTGATTTGCAGGTCGACAACTCCTCGAGAAGAACATTTTAAATCAAACCCTGATTGAGTTGCATGCCTCTCTACTGCGAAAATTGTTAAATGTGTGAGTTATGAAAATAGGCAGATCACTGAGTAAGTAACCACAACATGCAACGCTCAATTCACAGATCTTGTATATACACTAGGGTCCATGTTCAAACCCTGATTGAGTTGCATGCTTCTCTACTGCGAAAATTGTTAAACGTATGAGTTATGAAAATAGGCAGATCACCTAGTAAGTAACCACAACATGCAACGCTCAATTCACAGATCTTGTATATACACTAGGGTCCATCACCATGTTGCAGCTGCTAGTGCTTTCTCAATCACATCCTTATCGGCAACATCAATATCATTCACTCATAGGTAAACAGTTATTTGGTTCCAGGAATCGATACATCAATATGTTGTGTACGTGTATCTGCTGAGTGATAACACAATTGGACACTTAAGGTTGAACATTTATCTAGATGAAGCGGGAATAATTGCTGCTAAAGTGTATCGCGAACATATTTCCTTGATGCAACTATCAGGTCGCTAGGATGCAATAACTTTCGAAAAATGTTTTTCGTTTTTTTCGTGAACTACTTTATGCATTGCAGATCACTGTACGCTATTTGGCTGTAGTCGTATTAAAGTTTTAAATTCTTTCAACTATTCATCGATTGCCTTGTAGTCATCAAGCATTACCTCATAATAATCGACATATTATTTTAATCATCGATATGGGAATTCGTCGGCAAAGAATGGGGGTTGGCCATGATCACCGCACATAATAACGGCAGCGTTTATCGTCAACGGCCATTGAATAAATAATTTTAACACGTTTACTGCAACAGTGCTTATCTCATCCCATATAATAATCTTAGGGATATATTTCTCCCTATTAGTTCTGGGGGCCATGCGTCTTACTTCCATAGAAACAAAATGTGATAGATATATGACTTAACACCTCGTTGTTTCATCTGTCTGGCGAGCCGGTGTCTGAAGAACCATATCATTGTTCATTGCATTTCGCATGTCATTTTACCAGATTCGCCTGACTCATTAAGATAAACAATTTTATGTCTAGCATCAGGGCCATTTTCAGGTGGCGCTGATGTTCAATGTGAGAACTCTTGAGTTCCTGTAACATTCAGGTAGTGACATATAATCTTCAGAATATGAATGATAAAGCATCTTCTCATTTCTGACTTGCCACCTATACCATGGAGCATCTCCTGTGCTTATATCAAATTCATCTAACAATCCAGTATTTGTGTTATCAACATAAACGATAGACGCCACAAGTAGATGGATGCGATTAATGCTGTATCATCAGGGTCCAGTATACATTTTTATTCGGGGCCTTAATTGAATACAATTGACACATTTCCAGAAACTTCATTGGCTGAATAGGGAGTTATTATCCTTTGACCATTGCGAGTCCTGATGCTAATGTGTATACAACGTTGGTGGGTGGAGTGCTAAGCGAAACACCAATCGCTTTTATTTTTAACTTGTATTGCTGCAAGCTTAATGTTATCCACAGAGTCGCCTTTTTCCAAAGAACTCACCTGCGACTATATTTATGGTTCAGCGAAAATTTGTAAACGCGATCGCATGAGTAGTATAATCTGATCTAAACTTATCTACTCCATCACTAAATATCAATAACGAAGTCCTTGTCGTATTGTAACGTATGATGTTGTTGCAGCGTCGTCGGACATCGTGTCACCGGTCGATTGTACACACATGGTAACACTATTCGTAATTTCATTTCTAATAATTACGATTTATACACAGGAGGCTCGGACTTATCCAATGCATAGATTTATGAGGTGGCAGATGGGGCAATATTGATACAGCATCATGTACAGCCAGTATTTCTGGCGGCATAAGGATTTAATAATGTATCTTGATCTCAATTTCCTCTTGCCCCAACCGCTGTAAATATATTTTGAAGTAGTGTACGACCTTCGGTAAATCGGTATGGTGGTTTTGGTTGTGATCTTGGCGGCCAAAGATCCTTCACAACGCAGTTGTTTGCATCAATGTGGTCAATATCCTCAGCTACTTGTATCTCTTCTTGTACGTCTACCCCATGTAGGTCCCGGGTGGTATAATTGGCCCGAAGTGCCCACTACGTGTCGGGGGAGGAAAGGATCCTGTCCTGGTAGTTGAGCGGGCACTTTTAGATATAATACACTACTTTACCCTCTACTCCTTCTAGACGGCTGGTCTAGATGGGCCTTACCTGGACAGGTCGGCTATTCGTGCCAATTCTTAGGAGGTCTTAAGTTTCTTTCTGTCTCTTTCTCTCTCTCTCTCTCTCTCTCTCTCTCTCTCTCTCTCTCTCTCTGTTTTACTCAATATATCTCTTTAGACGACAGCGTTGACACTATTGTTTACCCAATTATTGTTCCTAACTGCTATTCTCATAAGACGTCATAGAAGGCAGTGACTTAACGAAGAGTATTCATCCGGTGTATCCATGGCACTTTAAAAGTCTCCCCTTGTACAGCTCCACGGCGTATGGGTGGACGTGTGCGATGAAGCGTGTAAAAACACAAAATGGAAACTAAAACAAAACCAAAAGAAGTAAAATGAACCAAACCCACTTTGATGATGAGCCATGTGGATAGGAATCCTTTTCTCGTTTCATTGTAATCCAATCAAAAGATCAAACTAAACATCTTGCCGCACTATCGCTATTTGTAGTCTAAACGACAATACGTGGATTATTTGGCAAGCCCAAACGAGTAAAACAACTGGAATCAGGTGGTCTGTTTGTAGAGTTCGAACCGACAGCCCATACTGAAAATATCCACCAAATTAAAATGTTTCAAGTTATTCTAGTAGCCTGTATTGTCCACGCTTCATTTACGACATCAAAAGGTGTAATTAGTTGCCGTGATTTGGCTAGTGTCAGCGACAAAGAAATTGTCGAGGGGTTTAAAAATGAAAGTATCACTGCAGTCCGTGGGGCCCCGATTGCCGAGTGGTATAAAGCGCTGTCCGTTACGGACCACTGCCATCTCACCTGTCTGTGTGTGTTCGAGTCTAAGATTCTGCAGATGTAGTTATGTGAGAAAGCTTGCCAGTAGCTTCTCGTGGGTCCGGGTTCTTCCTCCACAACTAATACTGGCCGCCATGCATAGCCTATAATGTGCTGAATAATGGCGTAAAATCATAAAAAATATATCACTGCAGTCCGTAGAATTTATATAAAACAGAACGCCAACACCATTGTACTCACCTTCAAGAAACCAACAGTACCTAAAGTTGTCAGATTTGGATTCCTACAAGTTAAGTTCAGTTATATATAGCCTTGCCATTGTGGAATTTTAAATCATTGTATTTTCCGTTGCTTTGTATACACAAGTCAAGTAGCAGTGGGCATTCTTGAAGACTTATCACATGTTCAAATAGTTTCAGATGTGTATAACAGTTATCGATACGTGTGTCTCATCAATGTGCTAAAGATAGAAAGATAGCTTTCACTCGCTTCTTGAATACAAGACTGAGGGCATGATCAGATCAAAGGGAGACCATAAATTAAATCCAGTTTGCTGATCGAATTTGGTAATCTCCCGTGGTTAACATGTATCATCTTCAAATTGTCGATTATAATTACGTGCGAGGACCGAAGGTGGGAGTCTGAATTACCGTCTGATGAAAAGGTATCATAAAATAATAGAACATATTAGTTTCATTGAAAGTTTTACATCAGTTTAAAACCATCAATTGCTTATTACAAATTTGTGCTTGACAGAGATGTAACCAGGTAAATTTTGGACATTATTCCATATGAGGAATATATGTGTGTGTATGTGTGTGTGTGTATATATATATATATATATATATATATATATATATATATATATATATATATATAATGCATTTATGAGTACTTGATTTGATAAGAACAAAACATGCTTGTAATACAATACAATGTACTAAATACAAGATCGAATATCACAACATCTGCAATTGGTCAAAATATATGTAGATTACAGCAATACGTGGAAAAGAAGGTACGACTACTTTACATCAGTACATTGAGGTTGCAGCTTTTACTTAAGACGTTTTATTCTCCATATGTATAGGACTTCATAATCACCATCATCATAATGTGATCAGGCTACACTTGACATATGTAACCACTATTACACAATGAACATTTCTTATTCCCTTTAAGCATTGTGCATTCAGATGTCTGGTTAACTGGCGTTTTTTGGAGCGCTCAAGTGATTATTTTTAAAGGAACTGCGTTCCAAATTATGTTAATATTATGTTTTGAGTATTATAAAAGTGTCCTTACTACAGAGACGTAGCGATGATATTTTGCGCCCGGGGGCGAGCTATAAAATTGGCGCCCCAGAGATCTTGTGACCGATTCATTACCCTTGTTTACTTATTATAATGTAACGTTGCAAGTCTCATTTTGGCGCCCCTATACCTTGGCGCCCGGAGACATATGTACCCCCTGGCCCCCTCCCCCTAGCCATGCCTCTACCTTACTAACAGCAGAATACGATAAACGAACGCAGACTTTTCATATATTCCACGTACAACATATTACTGCACAAATCTTGATTATTATGTACATAGTTAACAACACATTGTCGTCTGCAACGTGATAACCGTCTAGTACTAACGAAGCCAACATGAATGCAATGAACGATATGCCTTAGCTTTGGAATGAATTAAATATTATGTAGAGCATTACGTTTTCACCCGATAGACTGGGTCTAGCTTAGGCAACGATCATAACATCGGCGTACTTCATGGCGCGGCGCTCGGACCCTTTAAGAATATTTTAGCGCACCCATGATCCAGCTGAGATGACATTATTTCGAATACATTTACCAAGTCATAAAATGAGAACACCCTGTTTGATGATCTTTAAAAAACAAGATAAGGGCAGTTAGTGGCAGAATGGTTGAAAGAGCTCACCTTTTCGATGTTTCATGTTCTTCATTATCGACCATGCTAAACTGGCTCGAACCAAATATTAGAAAGAAGCATGGATTGTCCTTTCCCATTACAATAACACATCTTATGAAGTATGCAGCATTTCTAAAGAAGTACATCACCGAAGACTTAAAATGTGATTTTCCAATTTATAATATCGCTTGAAACTTGTGTCAGTTTGTGTCATGTGCAGCAAATTCAATGTATTTTATTACAATTTGGTTGTCTCTTTATACGATCCAGTTTCCAACGTGGCTTCCTATATATCATTAGTATCAACGAACATTTGGTTAGACTTGAAATCTTCGTTCTTATTGCGCCTATCGAGAACCACAATTTAGTAGAATGGAAGTAAGGAATAATTAATGACATGTACAATCTTGGTATGAAAGACCGTCTACCCAGTTTTATTTCGAACTTTCTTTGAAATAGGGAATTCAAGGTGTGAGTGGACATTACTTCTCAAATAGGTTCGAGTAAGAGATGGGTGTGCCCATCTGCAGTATGTTTCCGTTACTTATTTAACATCAGTACTAATAAAATTGCTCTCAGTGTAGATTGTTCCTTATATAGTCATGATTTCATTCTTAATTGTCAAGTGCATCAAACGCGTACAGCTGAAACATAATTGCAGCAAAATATAAACATTATTAAAAAAGTAAGGCAACTGTTATTGGTTTCAAATTCTCCAATTCAAATACAGTTTCCATTCATTATGTGAGCTTCAAAGGCAACACGATGATTCAAGGTTCGCGCTGGACGAAACACTTATATCTTATGTTGAGGAACACGTTCTTATGTAACGTCTTATACAGAAAACTCACATTTAGTCAACATTGTGAACTTAATTAGGCCAATGTCGGTATGTGAGAAAGCTTGCCTTTATCTTATTTTGGGTCGGTGATTCATTGGGGGTGGGGTAGGTTCCGGGGTTCTTCCTCTACCATTAATGCTGGCCGCCTTGTATATCCTATCGTGTGATGTAAAAGCTGTAAAATTGCGTTAAACACCACAACAACGACATCAACAACAATATGAACTTGAAATTAAAATGCTTGAATCCTCTTGATTAACGCGAAGTAGTAAGGCACACTGACTGGGCTGTTGATTGAAAAGTTGTTCTTAACCTGTACATAACCATTATTAGATCCTACCTGAACTATGGTTGTGTTATTTATAGTTAATCAAAATATTCTTGCTTCAAGATGCGTGATTCATCGAGCAATAGGAATCACTTTGAGTGTATTTACATATCGCCGTGTGAAAGCTATCACATGGTCGCGAAGTATTGTATATACCAAATGCCTTAAAAATTAGATCCGGCCCATTGAACCCTGCCATTGCGAATGTGTCCCATCCAAAAGACAAACGATTATGCCAAAGTAATCCAAATATCATATAGAACTTTGGCATTATAATATCTTCCAGCGTTAAGAGTACACATTTTGATCTTTGAAATTCCAAAATTCTTCTGTTTCTTTAAAACCTTCATGTTTTTTAACAACCATAAGTGAGTGAGTGTTGTGAAGCCTGAACGAACAAACACAGCCAGTAAATACATCCATTTTCTTACCCCTTATAAGGAAAGTCTATAAAAGTTTAATAACTACACATGAGTTTACACTTACGGACCAAATGAAGAAAAGGCTGCAGGCCTCAGTAAATGAGATCACACTACACAAGTCGACTTGCAATAGAAAGCATCAATACTTTCTGATGAGATCAGGGGAAAAGACCTTCAACCAAAAATACATAGAATCCCAACATATTATAAACCCTATCGTGTGTTATTTTACACGGTCGGTACGTCTGTCACAACATAATATTAAATTTGTGAACCCAATATTAACTATTATTTTCATCACACGTAAAGAGCTGTGTACACTTCACGCTATACTATAATGTTGGTTGCAAACCATGTGTGTACTAAAGATAGCAAGAAAGCAGCCAGCGCTGTTAACATAGTCCTTTCTCTGTTAAAGTCTGATTTTAAAATACCACTGATTTTATAGATGGTATCTAAATCTCCTTTTATTAGTATGTGGAAGACACCACGGAATGAGGTCGTAAAAGCTCCTTGGGATCAAACCAACATTATGGGAATTGCCTCCTTCTTGCAGAACAATCCTAAAAGATGAAGTAGATAAAGCAGCACTCGGAACTAGTCATACGTATTTAACCCAGTCCTACATATGACATGTGCACAATCTACATGATTATATTTTTGCAAAAAACCCTTCAACTTGAGGCTCGTTGTGATATATTTTTCAATCTCAATCTTGCACATGATCGTTCATACAATGCTCAACACAATGAGTTTTCTGTTACAGCAACTGTGACCTGCATTTTACATTTAGTCAGGGAAGACAACATTTATTCTAAAATTGTATTAATTGCAACACTTTTTTCTCTCAGTATTATTGCCCACAATGTGTAATCTTAGTCATTATAGTTAATCATTAATTAGTTAATTAATTAATCTTTATTCACAGACTGATCGCAAACTTTCGTACAGTTTCAGCGTATCATCGTTATGTTTCTGTGCCGTACTCTGTAGTTAGTAATGCACGCCTTTTGATAGACACTATTTTATCATATAACCTGTTTTAGGCGCTATGTGTCATTACAGCGCAGGTGCACCGTAAACCCCGTAATTAATTAATCCCTCAAGATAAATTAATACCCTGTGCAACGCGTAAATATTAGATTGATCTCATTGCAAAGCGTAATAATTATGTTGTATTGTGGTCCGATGTCTGTATCTTATCACATTTCTCTTATTTCACATTGATCCTATTTACAATAAGATAATAAATTCGGTAGCAGAGAAAGGCAAAAACTCCCTTCAAAAACTCCCTTTAAAAGTGTTCTTTTGACTACAAAGTATTATTAGTATAGAAAGACTACATATAAATTAAAACTCCCTCGTTCTTGAGACACAAATCTTCGGATCATTAATTACGAATAATGTCTCTGATGAGATGCAAAGTATTGCAGCCTGAAAATTGCTTTTGTAATTGTTTTATTTGAAGAAACAGATGACAAAATTACTTTGTACAACGACATAAAAGTCTCCCAAAAGGAAAATAATAAAAACTAAATAGTTCGATAAATGGTTTCTAGATCATATCTGGGGACTTTTGTCAATCATAACTCAGTAACCAAACATATCAGTGATATTTTTAAACGGATGAATTGAATGACGAAATACTCATGAAGATGAATTCTTAAGCAAAAAGGCAAAATTAAAACCAAACATCTTATGATTCTAAAACCCACTTTATTCAATATTTTGCAAATTATTTCCTTTCCTTATTGTGACTTTCCATTATGGACACCATACATACTACATCTATCATTGTCGTCGATGACCAGGAACAAAATGAGTTGGTGACTAAAACAACTAATAAACAGCAACAAAAATGAAACAAACAGAAAAAAACGAAAGCAGCAATAATAATAAAGAAATGTGGCCTAACGTAAAAGGCAAAGGATTAGAATAGTTATGACGTACATAGAAGTATATGTTACAACTAGTGTGAAACAACACACACACACACATAAATATAAATATACCTACATACATGTATGCACACACACACACACACACACACACACACACACACACACACACATACATACATACATACATACATACATACATACATACATACATACATACATACATACACTGACACATGTCTACCAACACAGTAGAAAGAGTAAAACTCAGTAAAAGCAGCATAACCTAGGATCCTATATGATATGTTTGGATGCATGATTACTAGAATACAATGTACATACAGTAACGTCAATTGAGTCAAACGGTTGGAGATAATTATTTCTAAACATGAATCAAACCATCGACGGGACTAACTGCATATGTATTTAATTGAAGGAGTGTGGTATTTTCCTACCTTTGCTGGACAATCGTTTGACTGCTATACCAACATATAAGAGACCTTTTCCTTCATTTGTCCCGGTGCTTAGGCAGATTAACAATTCCACCTATGGGTCTGGTGTTGACGAAACAGGCTCGACCTTTCCTCACCGGGTGTCGTAAGTGGCTACTGAGAAAACACAACCTGTCTACTGTGAGGTACAAGCCCTGTCGAGAGAGGTATGGATATTCGTAGTTAAGCAATGGCTTTTAAATTTACTATTTTTACCTGTACCTCTACCAGATGGATGGTCGGGATGAACTAGGTTTCGTCCACTCGGCTTGTCACATCGAATCCTAGGGGTCATATTTTAGTTCTCACTCTATGACTGTTCTCCTTGTATCACTCACGAAACGCCCTTCTCCAATACAGAATTAATACTTTGTTCTCCATTTTGTTCTCCTCACAATAAACTTCGCTGAAGAAGGTAGATAAAAGGGTCAATCGGGACATAGCGGGACCTATATACCACCTGTATATCCCTGGTACTTGAATCGTGTCCCTTTGTTGGACACTGGTGGGCGTGTGAACAATACAATATACCGGATAATGAAACCAAAATCAGTCAAGCGAACCAAAACCTTATCGGATTCTAAGTATCAACCACTTAGCTTGGATGTCATTTCCCAACTTTCTTCAGGGTAATTCAAGCACAGGACATGGCACCACATGCCACACTCAGAACGGGCTGAAAACACATTATAAAACTAACGACTTTCTTTGATATTACCCTACATTCGTCGAAGGCTTGATTTGCTGTTCTCACTTGGCTGGAGTCAGCGAAACATAAATCGTGGAGTGGAATAATAATCAATGTGTCACTGCCATCAGCAGAAATCTAATGTCAGACTGTCCAAACTGCGGCTGATGCGGAGACCTTAATCATCGGAAGACCGATGTGCAAAACCCCTCTGCACGTCTTCCGCAGCGGGAAGAAGCACCTTTCAAGAACTGTGAAACATGAAAGCAGGAGTAGGAAATGTAAATGATAAAGTATACATCCAATGACCCCTTTCGAGCAGCCAGAAAGACAGTTCAAGCTGGAACATCCCTGCCTGGCAAAACCTTTCAAATTGTATTGTAAATCATTCAGAAAACAATGAAATACACACAGATACAAACAAGCCCTTCCAAATTCACCAATAAGCTCAAACAATAACACTCCACACCATAAGCCTCAGAAAAATAAAGTCTCCACGAAGACAACATTAAATAATGCCTCAATAACAAAAGTCATCCAGTAGAAAGAATCATAGCTCTAACATGTAGCATAACGGGTCTGACGACCTTATAAAGCTGTATAATAATTTTGACGATTCTGATGATATGAATGTAGACGAAACTGTTCCGTGTATTCAAGACGGCTTCAAACCTACGAGGAAACATTAGAATCCTGCACTTGCTCCAGCTAAATAAGCATATATATTTCCCTCAAGAATAGTGTAAATTATTTGCTACGTCATAACTATTTTCATTTACAATGAAGAACACAATTATAAAACGGAATTAACGAGGAAATAAAACAAACAACAATCACACATTTTCTGCTTTAAATGAATGTGAGTTTGCAATGCTATGACAACAGCAGTCCTTCTTGCAAAGTATGGAACAAATTGCTTCAAGCGTCACTTTATAACAAGTGATTACATATTGTTCCTCCAAACACCAACTTACTACCAAATTAATTGAATGCTCATCCCTACTGCGGGTTCCGGGTTTCAGAATTTTTCCGACGTACATCTTTATTTACTTGCTCTCCTTCTTTATCTTTCTTCTTGTATCTGTCTTGATACCACCGGTTCCCCTACATTATATCCCTTTAGCTTTACCAAGCTTTAGAAGACTTCCTAGAAGGCGGTGGCTTAACGGGTCAATCGGGAGGTACTTTTACTGACCCGAGAATGTGGTGACTTCACGGGTCAATCATTGGCAATTTTATCGAATGAGTACACCATCTCTGTAATCTTGGCACTTGAAAATTGTCCCCTTGGTGAACTCCATTGTGGGCAGGGAGTACGGGTGTTGAATTTTAAACAAACCATCATCACCTTTCAAACACAAATTAGCTGAAATGAAGGAAACCTCAGTCTGACTTTGATTAAGAACCGTGCAGCGTGGGGTCATTTCCACGCTTCATGGTTATGCAGTCAAAAGATGCCACAAAACCTCTTACAGATATTTTTGTAATTGAGAACATTATAAAGGGATCTACTGCCACATCAAAATGTGATACAAAGCTGCAATCGGGTTGTTGCCTTCGTCTTGAGTGTGAGAGATGAGGTCAACGAGAAAATATCAAGAAGATGAAAACTTGCTTCGATATTCCACTTACATCCATCGCTCACTCGACACTCAATACGTCCAGAGGCGTGATGCGTTATCGTGAATTGGCTGGAGTGAACGACACAGATATCATTGAAGGGACGAAAAATGAAGATATCACTGCAGTGCATAGAATACGTATTAAACGAAAAAAACAATCTGCAAGACACCAATTCTAGTCACAAATCTGTATAGCTACTCCTCATTGTGTCAACGCGTGACAGAGAAAATCACGCCAATTCCATGGAATGTGATACTTGGAGACACGAGGGGATTCAGATGGTAAAATACATGTCAAACAGTCCCTTTCGAGAGGCCAGAAAGAAACATCCCTTCCTGGTCCATTCTTATCTCCTGGGGTGAATAACAATCTCAAAGCAACGAATGACCATCAAACACAGACAAATACATCCGATTCAACTGCAAGTACAAACATCCCCACTACAAACCACAGAAATAAATAGTATCTACACCAACACCTTTCAATAGCACCTCACCACCGAAATCACCAAGGAATAAAAATAAATCTCAAGTAAATAATCAACAAAAGTGGTCCGTTCAGCCCATCAACCTCTATAATAGGTTTAGAGACAGTGAGAGCATGGATACAGAAGAAACTGTTCTCAAGATGACTCCTGACTTACCGACAAAAAATAACCCCCACCCATAAATAACCACACAGATTGCCTAAGCGACAGGAATAACCTGATCCACAATCTTCAACTTAAACCTGTAATGAAGAACACCAGCATACAATGGAAATGTCAAGGACGTAAAGCTAACTACCATGATATTCTCCTTTATTTAAACGAAGACATCCTGCAGTACTATGCCTTTAGGACATTTTCTTGAAAGTTACGGATATCGTCACACGGCAAATATACTCTCTGCTTAGCCTTATTCTCAAGATGTTGACAGGGTCTCGAGTTTCTGTAGATGTGAAAAATAGAGTGCCTCATACCATGGTCCGTCTAAACACATATTTGCAAGCCTTAGCTTTAAGCATCACTCTACATCGAGTGATTAGTTTTATGTTATATTTACATACCAGAGAGATGTATTACGAATCGTTGAAGACAGACGCGTACAGCAGCAAATGTGATTAAGACAAAAAGTATAATTCTCTTTTCCCCTCAGATCTCTACTAATTGTAGACAGTGGTTGTCACCAGAGGAATGATACAGAGAGAGAGAGAGAGAGAGAGAGAGAGAGAGAGAGAGAGAGAGAGAGAGAGAGACAGACAGACAGACAGAGACAGAGAAATAGAAGGAGAGTGGGGAGATAAGTCCTCGATGACAATTCTACCAGCTTATAATTTGTTTCAGAAACAAATTGCACTTTTAATAAAAAAATCAAGTAATTGCCACAGTTCTTCGGTGAATTACTAGCTTGGAATTTGGATAGTTATCACTCTATTGTACATAATACCTTTCGGTAGGCGTTATCAAAGCATAATTGCAACGTTACGAAGCATACGTTGTTAATTATTTGCTAAGCTAAAGTTGGGGCGGTAAAATATATGGTTAGGTGGCTTATTATGATATCAATTGTTCTTCAATACATATGTATTGAATCTGCGAAACTCTTTCAATTTGTAATGCTTTTTTCTCTAAATATACAATCGACATAAAGACGATCGATTGTTTTTTTTTGCACCCCGCTATTACTATGTATGCAAGAAGATTTCTGTGAAGCAAACGATTACGAAGCACATCAATTGTCTGCACTGAACATCAAATATTTTAATGAGGACATAACTGGCTTTCAGAGGTAGTGATAACCTGCTTAAAGGCATTATGAACATCGTTTAAATAACATTGTTAAGTAAACATCAAGTTATATTGGTATTATCGTTGACTATTATGCATAGTGTGGACCGTTGCCTCCCTGACGTTATAAGCTCGGAGATTGAAATCGGGCTATTCACAAATGTCTGTCGACTATTCTAAGCAAAATCTTACGTAGTTGATAAAAAGGCCGCATCTTCTGATCCAGTTAACGATTATGAGGCAAGTATTCATAGTTCGCAGTCAGACAATAGAAGTTACCCCAATGTATTATATTACATACATATTGCAAACACACAAGCACACACGCACACAGACACACACACACACTTATTTCTCTTCCTTAAACTTCGTCTGACCTCTAGACCGCAGATTAAGAATCTCTTCAATCGCCTTTTCTCTCCACAAAGATCCTTCGTTTCCAATGGGTCTCTGTGATCTGGATAATAGGCCATGATGATTTGACATATATGGGATAGTCTGGGTTGAACAGCATCGACGACAGGAGGGTGGATGATCTACCTTACTCAATATATTGTGACGAGAACAGGTGAATGGAATGAAGTGAACTGCGATAATTTGTAGTGGAAGATCGGATCAAAACGGATTGAGTTTATTCACCAATCATATCACACGTTACAAAATTCAGGCCAGGTGTGTAGTCTGTCTTCCAATCCGAAAAGATCTGCCTGTGACGTCATATTAGTAGTACTTGGGACACCATAGGGTCTATGGAAAAATACATTACAGACCCTGTGGGAAAATTTAGGGTCAACAATTTTTAAATCACCCTGTGAAGGTTTAGGGTCAATAGGAATTTAACATTGGGGAATAACAGGACTGTATAGCCACAAGGGAAATTGAAGTTGTTGTATAGGGTTAATAGGTTTGGAACAGGTGTGATGATGTTATGGTACTGCATATTGGTAAAACTGTTGAAACAGTTGTGGGAACAGATTTACACCGGGTTGAATTCAATTGGGACCAGAGAGTGGGACATATATGTAGAATAATATAACACATACAAAATACAATATACAGTCACAAACAATTCCCAAACAATTATGTAAATGACTAAAACAATATTTGTTTAGGCAAGAAAGCAAATCTTTTTCAAGGGATGAATGGCCCTGAAATGGGCCGTTGCGTTCATGTTAACATCAATTAGTTAACATAATAGGCATCGCATAGGTCTTATACTCTTACTCAAACTTCTTCTAACTTCTAGTCCGTAGATAAGACCTCTGTTCAAAGAGCATTGTCTCTCCACATAAATTCATCTTTTCGAAATGCTCGTATCGGTGATCCTGACACTTATCCATGGTGATTTCGCATACATATGTACATCTGTGCGGAACAGCATTGACAGTACGAGTGTACAGTAAACGGTTCTACGTTTGTCCACATCTTGTGACGAGAACAGATGAAAGGAATGCAGTGAACTGCAGTTATTATAGTGGAAAAGCGGATCGAAAAGTATTGAGTTCTTTCACCAATCATAGCACGAGTTACAAAATCAAATCACAGTGCAGAGTCTGTCTTCCAATCCGAAGAGAGTGGTCTGTGCTGTTACCTTTTCAATTTATGTGCGCTAGCGTCTGTACGCTGTGAATCCACGCGACAGTTTTAAATCATGACGGAAAGTAAGAAGACGATGACTTGGGGTTCACCGGCCGTAGAAACAAGAAACGATGGTACAGCAGTGGCTACCAAAGTCGACATAATTATACTTCTAGAAGAGACCGATTGTAATTGGGATTTAGTTGATTTTCTCTCTTCCTCGAAATAATTTGTTGCGGTACCAGGAACTCTCTTCCTTGAGTATTTTAAACCGTGACAGAAAAAAGAATTGGATATATTTTTGCGCCAACATAAATAAGCATAACAATCTTTTCTCCTTCAACAGCACACGACGAGGTAAGAAGAAGGAAATGACAGAAAGAAGAAGCACCCGTAAAGAAACAAGGTCAATGAGAGAACGAGGACAGTACAAGTCAACCAGTGCCGGTACTCTTATATATTTTGGCTGAGTTAAACAGTCTGAAAGCCATGGATTAGACTTCTTTATTACGACCCGAGAGGACAAGACCTTCCCGTGCCAATCAACCCAACCCGTTACTACGCCTGATATACCATAACTAGTGCTTTCGAATAAGTCATTGACAGGAAACAGTCTAGAAGTAGGCCTTGGTCGTGACAAAGGCGTAAGACAGTTGCTTTATCCAGAAACAAAACACCCAACGGTCATTTACAGGACCACTTACTTCTTCCGATAAGAGATGGTATTTATTTTGCCAAAATCAATTATAACTCAAATCTCTTTTACCCCATAATGTACGTGTGTGAGTGTAGGTCTTTTTTTTAAAACAATCAAAACAAGAACAAACTTAGGGTTTTATCTGATCTATTATGAATGTATTTTAAAATTCAATGCACAACACAACACTCTAAAACGTTCTTAGATTTCTTCATTGTTTTTGTTCACTCTTTTTCTTTTTTGTTTTACATTTCTTCAATGTCACATGTTTTCCCTTTTCTTTTTCCTCATTTTCGTCTCGTCGTCTGTTTTTGTCTTTCTGAACATGTCGATGTTCTTTGGGGATGGTACCTCTTGATTTTACTGTTCGGAATCCCCCCTCCAGTTCTTGTTTCTGAGAGTAGTTTGAAGACCAATGTTCTTTCTCTTTACAATGATAACAGGTATCTTGACCTTTCTCTCTTCTGGCACCTGTTTTGCTTTTTTCATTGTCTAGAAATTATGTAGCCTAATGCCCTTTCCTTTTACAGATATAGCAAGTGTCATGACTTCTATCTCAAATGGAGTGGGAGTAGTCCGGAGGTGTGTGTGAAGAAAACTTTCGTATGACTCCTCGCGAAGCTCTGACTTGAATCTCGACTTGTGTATGCTCTTTCATCGTTCTGTCGGTTTGAGAGTGAAAATTAAACTGGAAAAATAGACAATGACCCTCTATATAATCTGGACTGACATGAATATATAGGGTGTCAGGGTGTTTAAAATGTAGACATTTGACTTTTTGCAGTTTAAGTAGACCAAATTACTTGTGTCAAAGGACTGCTTGGTAACTGCGCGCCCTTGCGCAATTTCCGTTTTTACTCCTCATTATAGAGAAGGTTGGACATCATATAAGGACAAAAGCACCAAATATAAAGAAGCTTGCACATTATACAGTGACGACACTCCGACATATAAAGCAGTTTGCACATCATATAAAACTGAAAGCACCGCATATAAGTTCGCACATCATAGACCTTTTCCCATCATATGATAAAATTTGTTATCTTAAGACTTATCCTGCATTGTTCATACTTTGCAGGTCGTGGATTTGATCCCAGCCTAGGCATACCAAAGCCTTACAAAATATATACTAACATCTACCTTGCTTGGCACTCAGCATTAAGAGGTTAGTGTTTGGACTGGTCGGCCTGGTGTCAGGATAATGTGACTGGGTGAGACATCATGCTACATGTCTGCGGTATGATGCCCCAGTGCTAGACATCACTATAAACTGCATCACTGCAGACATCGTAGCGATATGACTGAAAATTGTTTAAGCTACGTTAAAAATCCTAAACAAACAAATAATCATACTTTGCAAGATTTTGACATGCGGTCAACATACAAATATAAATCTTTATTACCACCACTCACATGCATTTCTGGAGTCATGCACACGTTTAATGCTGACTGTAGATACTTCATTAATACTGGATTTATATGAAATATTATATATTATGAAGGATATCACAATGTTCCATCCAGTCTTGTAAATCAGTTGTTCTCTGCTAAAGTGAAATTACGATATAATTCATTAATCACTTAGGCTTCCTTAACTGAGTACCATTTACAAATAACCACGTGACCACAAAAATGATTGAATTTGTTTATTCATTTGTTAATGACTTCATTTTATAATTCTGATTAATTTAAATGATGATATGTGAAAATGCAAAATAAATCTTTTAAATCATTAATCAGTAATGGCTCTTGTAGTTAAAATAATAAATATCAATTGTTAGTCAAACTTAAAATGCATAACGTGATAATTAAATTGATACTTCTCCCCACCGTCTCCATAGTTAGCAGGGTTGTTTTGCTAACCAACGATACAGAAAATAACATAGACGTTTGTCGTATTCGTTTTTCTCTTCTGTGAGAGCTAATGTTCACAACAAAAGAATTTTTGTAAAGTTTAATATATCTATGTCCAGAACATATAGGTCTCAAAACAACTGACATATTCACTTTTTCCTTCAAGTGATTATCATAACCCCAATTATGTTCAATATGAAGAACATTATACGTATTTTAGTACAATTTATAACCAGTTTGCTTAATATTTTTTAAAATGTGATCACGTGTCATTTTACTACAACGTAGCAAATTTAACGTATCGTTTTTCTTCATATACGAGTTATTCCTATATTTGTCGATATGCATACAACATTAACCACAGATTACAAGACAAATATTGTCTTTTGGAACCAGGTATCTCACAGATTTTGGGGTGTGCTGGGATAAAATGTAAAATCCTAATTTTATATCAGTAAAATACCATACCTGTTCTTATTTAATAGCCAGTATGCGCGAGAAAACTATTCCGATCAAATGAAAAAAGTTCCATCTTCCCATTTTGATGGAACGGATGCTACCAGAAACACACAATTACCACTGCAGGAGAACTCCATATGTTTTGAGCATGTATTCAGGTGCTGATCGATATTATACTGGTCGCTATGCTATAATGTTTAACATTGCTTATGTAATCAGATTTGTCGCCGCATTGTGTCTGAAGTATTATCTTGCGTGCTACCATGATCAATTGCTTTTTATTTTTAAGCTGTCTTGAGCTTTTTCCTAGACAATTGATTAGTACATGCATTGTACATCGTCTTGTTTTAATTTGTACTGTTGACTCCTTCTCAGTGCGTTACTACTCATACACTAGTTATTTGTTTGTTTTTTAATTTTAAATATATCCAATTCAAAACATAAATAGGTAGGTATATAATATGCATATATTTGTATTTTGCAGCCAATGGACTCATTTCAACAGTCATTAATGCACCTTATCCATATTATGAATGTTGACAATTTACATTTGATAAGCAGGTTGCACACCACATGTTCACTTCATCATGTGAGGATTTCTTTTGGTAGCAAAATGGAAGTTTCTTGCTGTATTTAAGCTTGGTTGACCTGAGAGTAAAAACGATGTATGCAAACTTTATATGCATTGTGAATGTTGCATGTGCAAACAACAATAGCTCACACCTATCACTCTTTCAGAAGTACATAAGACACATTTAGCGCCACACTCATTACCGTTTCTTAGAACGCTCTACTTTTCCAGTAGCTTTATTACCAATATGGCTAGATAACTAACAGTATATTATAATGTGGGATGTACAGTACTCAGCTCAGTATTATTCACGAGGAGATTGATTGATAATGGGTCCTCCAGTTTTTTATTGTGTAGTAAGTGAAGTAGCGATAGTGAGTCAAAGAAGGTTATTCTCTTAAAATTATGTTTGTTTGTTTCAGAGAAAGGTCTACTGCTTTAATTTCGGTTGACAAAATTGACTTACCATTTGATAAACGAACCTTTGATGTATTTTTGCCAATAACGAAGGCTGCAGGAGCCTTTTCTTTATCCTTTGATCCGTCAGTGTAAATTCTAGTGTAGTTTCTAAATTCGGTGAGGAGTTCATGATAATAGTTTTGGAAGATGGAAGGGTTTGTCTCAGATTTTTGTCCATCGTGAAACGTATCAGGTACCTTTGGTTGTTAAAGGACCGAGGGAAAAGTTTCGTTGACAAACTTTTCTGGATAGTAGAAAGATCAATTTTGTTACTGTCAAGGTGAATGCTTTTCTAATGCCAAATGCGGGTATCACATTTGCGTTTTGTTTGTACAAGATTTTGTATATGGGTCCAACAATAGTCAATATGCAGGGTTCAGAGGGTTTATTATTAATTTGGGAGCATACTGTGCAGAAAGCATTTCTGTACGATGTGATAAAGTAGTTCGTTCGCTTCAACGAGAAGGCTTTCACATAGGGATGTCTTATATGCTCCCAGAGCGAGTCTTATTCCGTAATGATGAATTGGGGCAAGCATCTTCAAATACGACTTGATAGCTGAACCATAAATAACGCAACCATCTTCTAGTTTGGAGCGGATACATTTTCTATATAAATTGAGGATGACTTTGCTATCTGCACCTCAGTGTGCGCTATTACTTTAATTAGATCTAAAGATTTCAGGCATTTAGCTTTCAAATTCTTGATGTATGGAATAAAAGTCAATTTCCATCGTAAATAATACTTACAAACTGCGTGAACTTAGTGTCATCATGTCTTCGCAACTGACAGAAATGCATACATACCGTTTTCGATTTTGAGAATTTTAAAGTATTAGTACTGGCCCAATTTTGAATCTTGTTGATATTTTGTTGTAGTTGTATTTCAGTTGTATGCATGTGCTTTGATCGATAACATATCAGAAAATCATCGACGTAGAATAACCAATCCACAACGGGAGCCTAACACTTGGTTATATTATTGATTTTGATATTAACAAGCGCCACAGAAACAATATTGCACTGGGGCACAGCCAACTCTAGCTCGTACATATCTGAGAAGGTAGAGCCCACTCGTACATTGAAGACTCTGTCTAAGGGAAAAAATTAATATAAAAGAGGGCAGACGACCTTTTAGACTCAGATCGTGCAGGCCATTTAGTATCTCGTACTTTCATGTTCTGTCATAAGCCTTTACTAAATCAAAGAAAACGCCACTAAATCTTTCTTCTTGACAAATGCATCGCGAATAAATGTTTCCATTCTAACCAGATGAATCGTTGGTACTAATCCATAACCAAAGAGACTTTGGAACGGTAATATTAAACTGTTACCTTCCAAGTAACATACAAGCTGAGAGTTAGTCATTCGTTCGATTGTCTTCACACACGTATTGTTAGTGCAGTGGGTCGATATTTGTTAGGATCTCCGATATGTTTACCTGGTTTGGGAACTGGTATCACTGTTGCTTCTTTCCACATATTATGTACATTACCAGCAATCCATATATCATTAAAGATTTTCAAAAGAGATGTTAGTGACGATTCTGGGATGTGTTTCAAGAACTGGTACTGTACTTCGTTAGGCCCAGCGGATGTCTCATAGGCCTTGTCTAAGACCTTTATAAACTCCAATAGTGAATACAGTTGGTCATAACTTTCAGAGTTATTGGATGAGAATTTTAAACGTGTACTTTTCATTTATATTTATATTATTTGAAAGTGTTCTGAATAATTAGATGATGAGGTAATTTTAGACAAACTGTCTGCAAGAATTTTAATGTAACGTTTTGAACTAAAATGGTTATTATTTACTCTCAGATATTGGATAGTATTGTTGTTTTTTTCCATTTATTTTGATGATAGTGTCCCAAACGTTCTTAATAGAGGAACGACAGTTTAAAGAAGAAATATATTTCTTCCACGATGCTCATTTACTTTCTTTGATTGTACGGTGAGCTTTAGGCTGGAGAATCGGTATTTACTTAAAGTGTCGGGCGTTGGACGACTGTTAAATTTTGATAATGCTTCTCGGCGTTGTTATATGTCTTTCTTACTTTCCTTAGTGACCCATGGCTTGGTTTTTTTTTGTACAGTTCGGTGAGGAAATGTGAATGGATTATTCAGCAATTTCGATTAGAATGGAATGATAATGCTGACTATGATCATTAAAACTATCCTCATTAAGTCTAGTTTAACAGTATTTCTAATTTAATCTCGTTGGCCTTTGTCAAATACCATTATAGCATTGCGTCGTCAATTGTAGATTTGATATTTGCGTGGGAGATTGGAAAGTGTTCACTGCATCGACCTCGTCTACGAGAAGTAGAACCCAAGGTAGTGCATTGCATCGGAAAGCCTCTGCTCAACCACCCAAATAATTTCCTTCCCTCAACACGGGTCTCTCTCCATGGCAAACAGGTTGCCTCTACTTATTTGCTTCTTAAGATATGTAGTGAGTCACTTCGGTCCGATTCTCCAACCTCGTTCTCGCAGGTAAAAAAATCCAGACAAGATGTTATGAAATAAGACAAAGATGAGTTAAATACGGTTGAAGAAAAAGCTTTCAGATGCACCAGAACATATGAATAATCATGATAAAGAACTAACGATGCTGCAAGAAAAATTGACGAAAAAAAACAACAAAGAATTATGAACTGTTAAAGGTGAAATAAAATACCACAGACGTCGACTTTCCAATACGAATTAATAACGTGGAATCAAAAAGTGAACAAATACGCTCACACACAGAAAATGAAACAAGATGCAAAAAAAATGTGAAGCAGCAGAGCTATCTGCAATGCTTTGACAATCCAATGAAGAATGAACTTGAGAAACTAAGATCTAAAAGAATGGAACTATTGTCAAGTGGTGTATACTTACAATCGTTACTACATGACACCACCGCGTTTTCATTGCTTGATGAGAGAGTACGTCTTACCAATGAGGCTGAAGATTGCATAATTGTGTAATATTTCCAGATTTCAGTATCATCAGCAATCATGCAGGTGATGATGGTGCTGGTAGTTATAGTAGTACAACCTAGAGACATGGTTTTCATGGTGGTAGACATTACACATGTGATGTGTTAATTATAAATTCACAACAATTATGTCTGGTAGCACATTTTTTATTAAAAGGCATACTTATTCAAGTACAGAAATAGTGTAAAAACCAACGATATTGATTTAGACTAAATATGTCCCAATTTGCATGCATTATTTGAAGAACAGCAGCCTAAACAATAATTTAAACATTAATAAAATGAACTAAATAAATATTAACATGAACGACTTCCTGATCACATAAACAATAGGACAGACTATAACAAGTATGTAAATATTCAAATAACAAGTCATCCTTTATTTCCTATGCAGTTAACAGTCCAGACCCATTGGGCACTGGAGTCATGCTAAATATTGGATGTGTCACCTGCTAAGAATATTTTTGTTCTTCAATATGTTGGTAATAACTTCCTTTATTGCATTGTTGGCAAAAGAAAAACCCACTTAGTTATATCTACCTTAGTATGGCAGATTTACAAATAGTTTTCATTTCCGAAGTTTACTATTCGTTACGCATGGCTATATTCTGTTCAAATATAGTTATCTGTGGTAACACACTGTATTCACATTCTGTTGCTACAACTAATCTGACAGTTACAGGTCATGGAAGGTCAGCTCCAAGAGTAACGCTCAGTTGTAATCTAGCTATTAAAGTAGTTAGAACAAACCTTTGGTATGTGTTATTTAGCAACACATAACAGTTACTACCTGAAATAACTTCCTTAATAAATTATCTAAGAATCTAACGAGTTAGGTTTCCTCTCGGTGTGAGGTGTGAACCGTTATCAAAGATCACTGATCTATCCTTTGTGTCTTGTATTTCAAAACATCGCATGCTACATTAAAATATGCAACACATGAATGCACGTATAGAACGTTAGCTGGAAATACATGTGTCTCCAGCGTTTATCGGGCCTATTGATATGTTGTGTTGTAAAACGACGAAGAAGATAATGAAGCATAGACGATCAAATAATGCATGAAAGGAAAACAAGAAAATGCTAATGTCATTTAACGGATCTACACTTTGACTGAACGTATAAGTGATAACATCGGAAAACAATGATATTCCAGATAACATTAATTTGCGTGATCCCACAAAACCCCGAACCCATATGTGGACGTAACCTGCATTTCGTGGGTTTCGTTCCTTAAAGTTGAACAAGAGGATCCTACTTGCATCTTAGTAGAAGATATGACGATGGTTGCTGCTCCAATGTTACTTTGGCAACAGCAACAGCTAACAAGTTGTCAGATGGGCCGGTCTTGATCAATCTGCTAGGATCGCCAAAGTTTAAAGACTGTCTTAAAAATATTGTGTTCAACTGTTCTGCATCGGGATTAAAATTGACCAATATGATTAATCCACGTGATGTTTCGCCATAACCTTACGAACGAGACATGGCCGTCAGAAGGTGCATGTAGTTAAATCTGACAGCTGATCAGTTTCATAACAGATTACACCCAATATTCATATATGCAAAGACACGCCAAAATGTTGCTGTAGGTTAAACACCAAAGACTTTGACGATTCCCAACATGTCATTAGCACACGGTTTCATGATACATGTCATCATGGAACGGAAAAAGTTCCTTCAAAATAAGAATGTCAGTCCAACAACCAAAGGTCTGCAAACCTCGCGTACCTTACAGAAAGCAAGAGGAAAAGATGGAATCTTATGTCTTTAGATTGAACTCTGGCTCACCTAGTATATTGGTAGTGATAAAAAGTATCCACTGGCAAAAATAAAAGCAGCTGTATCAAACATTGTTAAAAATCTAACGAAATCAAACCTTACCAAATATCTCAAATACATTGACCGAAATATTTTCAAAGAACTCTTCAAGAGAATTATTCTAAAACATTTACAGTATGAAAAACTGGAAGAAACATTGTTGTTTTTAATTGTCTGATATACTAATGCTGTAAATTATAGTAAACATTACCTGTATCTACTTCTGCTCATCACGTATTCGTGACGACACAATGCAGACTATTGATGGTTGTTATATTCCTTTTGCGTATGAGACAAATTTTCTGGGGCTTTTATTTTTAACCGTCAAACTAGATTTCCTTCCACATATAAGATAATTCAAAGAAAAATGTCAAATGCCCTGGAGTTAATACGAGTCATGGCAAACACAGACAAGAGAGGCGACCGGAAAGTTTTATTCCGGTTGTACAGATTATTGGGTTGAAACGTTACTATGGCTCTGTTATTAATTGATAAGCTTATAAATTGATAAGCTTGCTGCATTCAATACACGATCAGGACGTGAATTGTCTGGCTGCATTTAGAACTTCCCATTCAGAAAACCTTTACGCTGAGACAAATGAACCATCACTTTATCTGAGACGAGCAAAATGGGTTTTTATTATTTGCTAAACTGTGTTCTAATCTAATCCAGCATATGCCGTAGTGTCTAGGCTTAAACACAAAACAATGTACATTGTGAAAACAAACTTCTCGTAAGAATTCGTACTTACTTCTTGGCAGAAAAATGAATCTTGGAAATATTGCAAAACTATGCTCCCAAATCGCCAACATGATTATAAAACCTACCAGTATAATATACAACCTTTTCCAAATCCAAAACGGCTTCAACAAACCCTCTCCTTTATCATAGCAAATTTAATAAAACCAGAACATTATATCACAGCAATAAGTCCCTGTATACAGATGATTCGATACCTTCCATTACAACATCTCGTGGCATTTTCTCAAGCATGTTAAAGCAAAATGTCCATTTCTAATGCCGAGATTACAGCGATACTCAAAGCTTTCATCTACGATGAAATCTCGATCAAAATAGCATATGGACTATCGAATTTAAGCAGTTGTCACACTTGTCATAGAAAGTGAAAGCGAACAAATTATGAAATGTGTATTTGAAGGCCTAACGAGATCTCAAATGGCATGACTCTAATTGCACGTATACAGCGAGAGATAGTATTGTGAAGTGCTGCACTGGCAAGTGCAACCAAGTTGTCGTCACATGAACCGTATGTACAACACATCTCTCTTAACTGTTTTCAGATAGATAGATGGAGGATGGATGGATGGATGGATGGATGGATGGACAGACAGACAGACAGACAGACAGACAGACAGACAGACAGACAGATAGATAGATAGATAGATAGATAGATAGATAGATAGATAGATATATAGATTGATAGATAGATAGTATTATAGGTCTGATTCAGTTGAAAACTCTACAAAGAGCTGTCTTATAAAAGGAGCTATGTTAGAAGAACGATGCATGAGATGGATCATAGACATTTAATTACACAGGCTTCTTCATGTTCTAGAAAAATCTCATTTCCAAATAATTGAGTTCAACATGTTGCTTTCTCGTAAGAAAAATCCCATTATAAATAGTGTTCTAAATATGAAGTTAAAGGCACGAGGTAATCGATACCATTCAACGTCTTAAATTAAAGTCACAGTGACCTAAACGTGGTTAAATGGTACATTTCCATATCATCTTGGGTGGCTTCGTAACCATTAAAGGGTTCTGAGTCGGCCAATGTGGGTATGTGAGAAAGTTTGCTGTCACGGAATCGTATAAACCCTTTAATTTATTAAATACATGTACTCAAGTTTCGTTTCTAGCGTACAACGATAACCGAGGGTGATTAATGTATATTGTGTCCTATTTCAAATCGTGAGTTCGGTCCATTCTATGCCGCACGTGCGAAGTGCTTTCGATGGGAGAACCGATTGCCTTCAGTGCACAGACAATATCTATGTATACATACCTCGCCGTATCTAAAACTTCTTGCATTACGGATTGGCTTGTCAGCCAGCGGTCTACTATCAGGACTTCTTATCTTTAGCTGTAGAGGTATGTAAGTTTATTAATTTATTGTATATAAGAGATCACTAATGTTTTATCACGTCATTTGTTGTATCTTTGCGACTTAGCAAGGGATTCATATTAGTAATGGAAGGCTACAGTTTTAAGAAAAGTTTCGTACAGTAGGATTCTTATCGAGAAAGGTTAGGTTTACTTCTGAAGTTGTTGTTTTGTAAGTATTGTGCCGGTAACATAATGTGTATAACTTACCATGTATAACATTATTACGTTTTTATGCCCGTGTCTTGGAGAGTACACGGTATTGGATATGTTTTCAGCTGTCCAGAATCAAGAAAATCCGGTGTTGTCTGGAGTTGTCCGATGTTGTTCAAAGTCTAGATAGTCCGGTATTTTCCGGTTATGTCAGGTGTTGTCCAGAGTCAACAGTGTCTGGAGTGTCTTGTGTTTCTGGATTGCCTAAAATGTTCAGAGTGACCCGAGTGTTCAAATTTATCGGAGTGATCAATCACAGTAATTGACAGTAGCAGCTGTGAAACTGAACTGCAGCAGCCGCGGAGCTGCAAAAAAGTGTGCTAATGGCGGAGTGTTGTCTCGTTGCATATAATCTTGTAGCCGTGGACTAATATTGGGGTTCGTAAAACCCATTCTATCTTTCTGTACTGTAATGATAAGTTATATAACTGTCCTTTTTCGTTTGCATAATTTCACTATGTGTGAATTCATTTTACTACATGAGTAAAATTCTACCATGTTTGCTAGCTGAGTATATACATCGTTCCATTGTGTAGTCACTGTGAATCATTCACGCCTTTTGCGTTTGTTTTTTGTAGAGTAATTTGTTTATAGTTTTCATTATTACATTTGTGAATTCTTATGTTAATTATCCAATATTTTTATTAAATATACACGCAAGTATTCATAATGAATTCATGTCATTCATTATTAAAGATTATATTTATATCATCGTCAACAGTGTTATGTTGTAAATCCGGAAATCCCACTTGGTTATCTTGTTACACTTGCGGTAGATTATCGATGGTTAGAGGTTCTATCTGGGGTTTATCATGGTTTTCCAGTGTTCATCGAACACCATTTATACTGGCCGCCAACTATAGCCTATCTTGTTCAGAAATGTCGTTGAAAGATAAAATTAAAATCATCAAATATCTTATATACGATAAACCCTATTAAAATGCAACGGTGAACTATGTTAATTTGCAGACTCTCATATTAGTGGTGCCCTCCCTACCCAACCAAAGGCATCAAGGGGATATAAAATATGCACAAAACTCTGTCATTTCATTCATTAATTTATAATTTCTAACCTGACTGTTGCCAAGGGATCCCAAACATAATCGCTTTTTTGGCTTTTGAATGCAAACCGAAGCTCGCAATGTAAAAAAGAACTCTGTATGCTGGCTGTCAATTTCTGGTTTCTAGAATAGCATATTTCAGTAACAATTGTTGTCTGTGTCAAATATTGCCAATGTCTACTCATAATCCTTTTTTAAAATGCAAATTGAACAAATAAATAGGCGGAACATTTGTAAATGTGTATTCTAATCTAAAAAATATTAAGATTTTCAAAGGCGGCGTCCTACATTAAATCAATTACTTGGAAACGCAGACCGGCCCAATCAAATATGGCGACCGTGTTTCTAAAGATTCGATACGCTAATAAGTTGACAGTTTTGTGACCCACTGATGACAATCGGTTTAGAAATTACATATCAATGCATGAAAACGCGAACCTATTTGCATTATTTTATCATTTATTTTTCTGTTTTTAAAATCTTCAGGGGTGGGTGGGTGATAATCAAAAGGGTGTGAGAATATTATTGAACCAGTCAAGCTAATAATAAATAAATTTGATAAAATCAAATCCAAATAAAAAAATTATCTTAACATTGATATCATTTTGTAAACTCCAATGTCCTTACTTTTGGATAAATAAACGTCAAATTTTAGTTCTAAAGTTAAATTCAACTTCCCAGTACTTTCAAAATGGAAAAGCAGACCATATTAGCCAAGATAAATGGTGAAATTAACAACATTACTATCTTGTAGATTTTTAAACAAGCATAATAACATACCAACGAAATAGGGGGCTCTGAGTGGCCGAGTGGTCTAACACGCTTTCCGTTACGGATCACTGCCATCTCACCTCTGTCTGCGTGTGTTCGAGTCTGAGATTCGGCTAATGTTGTAATGTGAGAAAGCTTGCCAGTAGTTTCTCGTGGGTAAGTGGTTCTTTCCGTTGATTTTCCCGGGTTCTTCCTCCACCAATAATACTGGCCACCATGTAAAGCCTATAGTGTGCTGAAAAATGGCGTTAAACCCTACACCAATACCAAAGAAATAGAACGGGACAGCGTATTGACCAAACCGAATAAGGAGCAGATGTTGGTGTGATACCGATGCTACCTGGCTAACACGAGGTAGTAAGGGTCACATCTGATCTCCCTAAAAGAAAGATCAATAAACAAGAACATCACAAACACAAAAACAATGGGTAATAGGAACATTACTAACAACGTCGATATAGTAAACAACATACATAAACATGTACGCATACAATATTGTTAACTTTGTTTTTTTACCTTGTTTTTTTTTTTCTTCCTTTTGTCTACAAAAGAATAGATAGATAAGATCAGGTAGAATAGAAAGTTAAAACTCCCATTGTGAAGAGTCTAAGTCCTATCAGATTACTAAATTATTTTTTCTCATTATATAGCCCTACTAAAATAACATAACTTGATAAAAAGCTGATCTTCAACGCCGTCCAAACACAAACACAAAATAGCATACAAAAGAATATAGCACTATGCATAAAACAATTACTAGACACTACCGATCTCTGGCAAAACTCACTATTTAAAGATGACTTAATAAACCAGACTGAGTTAATCTAAATTTTCAACTGGAACAATTGTATAGGGTGGTGTATAAACCCTATTCCAAATTGCATAAAATGTTATCAAAATTCAACTTAATTTTTACACATGCAAAAATATAGTAAATGGTTCAACATACAGACATATAAAAAAAATTCGACAATAGGGGATTCGTTATATGATGAGTCTGAGAGGGACCGCACCAGTAACAGTTTTCTTTAAGGATTTGCATATCTTCAGCTATATAGGTAGGTGAGTTATTAATTTCTTGTGTATAAGTTATAACTACACTACCACGTTTATCTTGGTATATTTTCTATGTAGATTATGTCTACGTGGTATAATCCAGATAGTGTATATTCTTGTTTGTGACTTACCAAGATATATATATATATATATATATATATATATATATATATATATATATATATATATATATATATATATTGACAATGCAAAGTTGCATTTTGAAGAAATGTTTAGTACTGTAGGATTCTTATCAGGCACAGTTAGATTCACTTCTGAAATTGTGTATTTGTTTGTGATTATTGTGCCGATAATGTAATTTGTATAGCTTACCGTATGTAACGTCATTATGTTTCATCGTATATATACAGAGATCAGCTGTAAGAGCTGAACAGAGGGATCGAAGTCGACGACGTATCAGCTGCAGAGCTAACTCGTAAAATAATTATTTACCTGTGACATATCAACAACTATTGTTATGCAGCAATGTTTACCCTACAAGCATAAAGACTATTGCTATGTCTGAAGCAACGTATAGTTGGCTGAGTTCAGAATAGGTTGCAAATATAAATTCTCACTGCCTGGTATTTATGATTACATTGCAAACAAATTTAAATCATCCGTTTCTACAAATCTATGACCTATATTAATTTTTTTGCCCTCTATGACATCGTTCTTGATTCCGTACATTAAGATTTTAACAATGCCAACTTCATTCGAATAAAGTTAACTTTCTAACTTGTCAGATTATAATGTACAAGTCTTTGAATCCGATCATTCAGAGTTTTATCTCACATACAAATAATTGCTAATGTTTTTTGAAAATAATATTTTTACATTCTGTAATTGCTTTATATCAATTAACCTATGATTGTTCTTTAAAGGTTGAGCAAAACGGGTGCGCTTTAGCACAACACTGAATATGACGTTTAATGATTGACTGAAACAAAAATAATGCTGTTTGAATTTCAGTTTTCATAATGGAGAAAAGGTATATTACAGTATATTTTTTTTATAAAAAAAAAAACAATCGAATTATTGTTCAACCATTTGATTACAGAAAATGCCCCTAGGTTTTGTTTTGTTTTATTTTTCAACTTGATTAACTTCTACTGTATTTCAAGCCTTTTTATATAAATTACGAACAATTGTAATCTTTGTCCTTCGTGGTACTGTAAGAAACGTAAATGTTCCGTATCATTCTAAAATCTCTTCTAAGGATCAAAAACATGTTAACGCTCTCTCAAAACCTCAGTATTCAATTTTTTTAAAAGCTGTCTACAACAGTTCTTGATATTGGATATCATGCGATTTTAAATACCGGTTTTCAGTAATAACACAAGAATTGCTCTTAGTTCTTTAACTCATACAACCTTTATATAATCAATGAAGTAAATACTTGAGCTGAATAAAGTGTCATGTACTCTTTATTATTCACAAAAGCGACAACGTAGTATACATTATCAGACTTATAGCAGATTCCAATGCATAGTGAATAATCACAATTGCCAGATATTACAACTGGTGTGTGTTCAAGGACACTGTGTGTGTGTGTGTGTGTGTGTGTGTGTGTGTGTGTGTGTGTGTTTGACATATTTGTTACGTAGCTCTAACAATGTTTCACTCACATTGCCACGATATCTGCGTTGTGGCAGTTAATACTGATGTCCAACACAGGGAAATCATGTCGCAGACACGTAGCATCATGTACCACCTAAAACAAGGACTACTAACATTTTCATAAGTCTTTAGTATGACTTGGACGGGGTTCGAACCGGAGGTCTTCTGATAACGAGGCGTACGCTATAATCACTTATGCCACCGGAAAGTTCGACATATACATACATACGTACACGCACGCACGCACGCACGCACGCACGCACACACACACACACACACACACACACACACACACACATACATACATACATACATACATACATACATACATACATACATACATACGTACGTACACACCTTACGGATCACTGCCATCTAACCTCTGTTTGCCTGAGATTCGAGATTCAGATTCGGCAAATTATCAGATTCAGCCAATGAAGGTATGTGGAAAAACGTGCCAGTACCTTCTTGTGGGTTGGTGGATCTTTTCTGGGGTTTTCCCGGGTTCATCCTCCACCATCAACACTGGCCGCCATGTATAGCTTATCGTGTGCTGAGAAAAGGCGTTAAACTCTATAAAACAACAACATACATACATAACATTAGGACTTGCCGCCACTTACATTATTTAGGGAATCTTGTGTTTTATATATATTTTGTTATAATTTATGTTAAAGTGTACGAACAGGAATGACAGAAAGTGGATCATTTTAAAAACAAATTGATTTGGCGAACCTTACACTGTTACCAAAAATAAAACAATACTGAGAGAGAGAGAGAGAGAGAGAGAGAGAGAGAGAGAGAGAGAGCTTTGGAATTTTAAAGTTAGCTTTTACAAATATAAGCCTTAATGCTACGATGACTGCATTGTGACAGTGTATGTTGATGTCTAGCACTGGGGTATATGATGCCGAAGACACGTAGCATCATATCCCACCCAGGCCAACGAGTCCTAACACTAAACTCCTAATGCTGAGTGCCAAGGGAGGCACCTTCTTGTGCCATTTGTATAAGTCGTTGGTATTACTCGGCATGGATTCGAACCCACAACTTCCCACACTCGTGGCGGACGCTCTAACAACTAGGCCATCGGATTTGTATTTTCAAGGACACAATATGATACAATAGGATCCATGCTCCAATGTTGTTTTAATTAATTAATGCATGTACAAATTATTCATAAATATAATAAATTACCAAGGTTATAACAATATTCAACGTTTAAAAGGTTATGATCGTTGTTTGGTGCTTTCTTCTGAATACTCCCTAAATGCTTCAATCTAATTAACATACAATATTTATCTCATCAAATTAGCGGTCCACCACCGTAATGGCAATCGTCAACTTAGTATTATACAAACTAAATTTAAATATGTATGTAGCCCCTCAAATCCAACCTGTACAAAAGGTGAACCTAATTAACCATCCAATAAGTGCAAGAACATATGATAATACAGATTTTGAACACTTTATATATTCCCCTTACTTAAAACTAAAGGTCCAAGCTGTTATGAATTATCTTTCAATACACTCCTTATTCAATGCTAAGCTTATTACTTAAAGATGACGTTGAACTAAGTAAAGAAAAAAGATCTGTAATATTCCTAAAAATTAATAAATATATACTTACAATTATAATTGAAGTACTAAATCTATAAATCAACCTAAATTGACACCAATTATTGTAACCAGTAGAATTCTCTCTCTCTCTCTCTCTCTCTCTCTCTCTCTCTCTCTCTCTCTCGTCTTAATTGTTGATCTACTCAATTACAGACATATGATTATTTTGTTTTACTTTGAAATGTTTGATGTATGTTCATATACGTAACCTAATTTACAGACAAGTTATATTTATATGCTAACTGAATATCGTGTTTAGAGCACTTAATTGATTGTTATTTGGAAAAGAACTAATTGAGTTAGTTACTGGTTTCAAATCTTTAGATGTTATTAAAATGATAATAACAATAGTTTTAAAAACTCTAATTATCTGCAAATATTAAATTACGTATGTGGTTGTACGAAATGATTAATACTCGACGAGAACCTTGTTTACCACTGATAAATGTAAATGCCTGAAGAAGATTTTTTTTCTCTTGCAAAATACTTTTCAAACATTTTTTCCAGAAAATTCACGTGATATTCACGTGATATATATGATATATATGATATTCACGTGATATATCACGTGATATATATGTTTCTGCCGTTTATATTCAGTTAAAACCTATTTTATATGACGATTGTTTATCAATCATATTCCCAAATTCTCGCTGATTAACCATCGTAATAAAACAATGACTGGCTACCTAGATCTTTCAGCATGCAGTGAAATGCAATACAGTACATCAGCTGCTATTAAATTATATTGTAGTGAGGCAATGAAGTGTACTGGAAAAGCATGAAAGCTATTGACATGTTTGTATCTAGGTTATTTAAACTGGGTTTGTCACAAGTGGCAATTACGTTGTCAATTTGTCTGTTATTCCGTTCTCTGTCATTTTGCAAGATGGTTATTAATATCTGGGTTTAACTCAAGTTGCAATTACATGTGCAATGTTCCTGTAATTTTATTAACATTTCAAAACGTCTGATAATATCGTCAGTAAGGGCATCTAGTTTGTGGTGTGTTAAAGCGATTAAATATAGTAATGTAATACTAGGTAATAATAGTCAGATGGAACAATGAAATATCGAAGACTATATATATATATATATATATATATATATATATATATATATATATATATATATATGTGTGTGTGTGTGTGTGTGTGTGTGTGTGTGTGTGTTTTGTGCCCTACATCAAGAGATTTGTCATATATTGCGAGTAGTTTACTATTACCACAAACTATATAATTCTATTACAGCTATAAAACAAATTATTAAATAATCATGAATGGAAATGAAGTAAACGTTTGAATTTCGAATCCGTTGCAAAATGTAGTATGAATCTCTCTCTCTCTCTCTCTCTCTCTCTCTCTCTCTCTCTCTCTCTCTCTCTCTCTTTGTGTGCATATAACAGCAAGGTAGTTGGTTGTATCTGGTGCCTGTTCTTTTACCCATCAAGACCCCTATTGACTGCATTCCTGCACTGTGTTTATTAATATTTTACTCGTTCATAATTTGTATAATGTCAGCATTTTTTGACACATGCCAAGGCGCGTCATCATATACCAGTCAATACAAGATCTTTTCAAACTAGCTTCTTTCTTATCAATTTCCCTTCAACCTGTCAACAACAAAATACTTGCACATTGTAAATAAAGATACCAGAGAAAAACGAGACCAAAAAATTTCTTTATGAAATCATTGACGCATATAAATTCTCTGTCTTCAAAATCTTTATCTTAATTGTCAACATTGCTGCAAGTATTTTGAGTCAATTGTGTACTGACATAGCAGTACGTGTAAATCATGTTTGCCAACCGAATGCCATACATGTCTATTTTACAGATCAGCTCCTTTTACAAGTTATGCATGTAAGAAATTGAAAGACAGTATCTTTCTGTGTGTCGGTTGTACTTAACCGGGTTCTTTTTTGTAGGATTCTACCAGTCAAAGTTAGCTCCAATTAAAATTGTATATATTGGTGTAACTAACAGTTATTGAAATGTAATGAAGTGACTCATGTTACACGCGCTTCATTCAGAACTCCAGTGTAAATTTGTATGATTCCATACGTTATGGTAATTCCTAAAGTATATGTATTTTTCCCCACGTTAATATCAGAGAACAGCAATACTCTGAACACAATTTCAAAATTACTATCAAATGATAGTTTAACGTTTAACGTTTAAAATGGGGAAATTATCTCCTACGTCTTCATTGTTTAACTGCATACATCTTTCACCATGATCTTGACTGGAGACCGCCATAGCTGACTCCAAGCGCCTACATATATGTTTCGGAGTGTAATTAAATATCTGCGATAGAGAATAAATAATATCAACTGGACACAGACAACTAATTCAATTCAAAAGCCTGTAGCAAATAAGTTTTAGACACACACACACACAAACACATACACACACACACACACACACACACCGCCATAGCTGACACCAAGCGCCTACATATATATTTCGGAGTGTAATTAAATATCTGCGATAGAGAATAAATAATATCAACTGGACACAGACAACTAATTCAATTCAAAAGACTGTAGCAATAAGTGTTGGCCATTGACTATAATTTTAAATTTAGATCGATGTTACTGATCATAGTTTTTTTCACATTGTTTCTTCGAAACTTGCATTTAATAATCTTACCCTTCTTGTACACGATACACTCAACTCCATACTTTCCTACCCATCCACCCCCACCTCCACATAAACCCTTCTGAAGCACCCATAGATAGCTCTCTCCTTCCAACCCCTCTCATCCTTCATACAACCAAGCTTTATCTGCCTCGTATTTTCTCACTCCACTCAGTGAGCATGCCAAATGATATATTATGTGAATTCGTGACGAAAAGGACATGAGAATGATGAAACTGTTGTACAAAAAAAAATTAAAGACAGACAAACAGATGAAATGAATGCCAAATGACAATATTATCTTAGGAAAACAAGTCAAGAACACTTTATATTACACACTAGTATTATATAACGACGTCAATCATACTGGGATTGTGAACGTTTGAAAACATAAAATAAGCAATCGGTACCAAATGAAAACCAAATGCAATGGCATAATAAATACCAAGTACACGTTCAGGCGATTTTCTTCATTTGAAGGCATGCACATAATGTTGTTAATAAATAAGAACGTATTTTTAAAGTGCATCTCAGTTCTCTATGGTATGTGTGTTTAGTAATATATATGAATATGTTTCTAAAGTTTATCTCAGTGTTATATGGTGTGTGTGTGTGTGTGTGTGTGTGTGTTTAGTAATATATATTTATATGTTCCTAAAGTGCATCTCATTGCTATATGGTGTGTGTGTGTGTGTGTGTGTGTGTGTGTGTGTGTGTGTCTAGTAATGTATCTATGAATATGTTTCTAAAATGCATCTCTGTGCTATATTGTTTGTATCTGTTTAGTAATATATAAGAATATGTTTCTAAAGTGCATCACAGTACTATATGGTCTGTTTGTTTGTGTTTAGTTCTTTTTTTTCGATGGTAGTTTGTACATGTGGGTACTGCGATTTATATAAATTCATTGAAAGTCTTCAAGCATGACTGAGTATATAATCAATCCTAAAATCATTTGGCGACATTTCTTTGAGAAATGCCCTTAACCCAAATATAATACTCAAGTTGATGAGGGAGTACGTCTTACCACTGAGGCTGAACATTGCATAATGGATCTGTCGTGTTCCAAACTAGTCATTCAACATCTTGGAATAGTTATTGCTGCAGTGTTAGAAATGTCTTGAAATACCAACGTGATCATAACAGGCCTTATATAATAACACATGGCATGTGCGTTTTACTCATGGATTGCTGTAATTGTGTAATATTTCCAGATTTCAGTATCATCAGCAATTATGGAGGTGATGATTGTGGTGGTAGTTATAGTAGTACAACCTAGTGACAGGGTTCTTATGGTGGTAGGCATTACACATGTGATGTGTTAATAATAAATTCACAAAGATTATGTGTGGTAGCACATTTTATATTAAAAGCCTTACTTATTCAAGTACAGAAATGGTGTAAAAACCAACAATATTGCTTTAGACTAAATATGACCCAATTCGCATGCATTATTTGAAGTACATCAGCCTAAACAATAATTTAAACATTAATAAAATGAACTAAATAAATATTAACATGTACGACTTACTAATCACATACACAATAGGACAGACTATAACAAGTATGTAAATATTCAATAACAATTCATCCTGCATTTCCTATGCAGTTGAACAGGCCAGACACAGTGGGCACTGGAGTCATGTCAACAGTTGGATGTACCACCTGCTAAGAAGGTTTGTTTTCTTCAATATATTGGCAATATCTTCCTTTATTGCATTGTTTGCAAAGGAAAGACCCACTGAGTTATATATCCCATAGTATGGCCGCTTTACAAATAGTTTTCATTTCCGAAGTTTACTATTTTGTTACGCATGGCTATATTCTGTTCAAATAATGTTTACAAACATATTACACATATCCAAGAGTTTTCTTAGATTTCATGAACATAATATGGAGCCGGTAAAACGGTACATGTATATCTCAGCAGATGGACTACAAACGTGACTTGCTATAGCTTTAATTCTTTGTCCAAATTAAAGCTGAAGCTATACACATGTTTTGGCACTACGAAGCGTTACAGACAAATTAGAGTGTGTATCCATCACAAAATTAAATTAGAGTGTGTATCCATCACAAAATTAAATTAGAGTATGTATCCATCACAAAATTAAATTAGAGTATGTATCCATCACAAAATTAAATTAGAGTGTGTATCCATCACAAAATTAAATTAGAGTGTATATCCATCACAAAATTAAATTAGAGTATGTATCCATCACAATATTAAATTAGAGTGTGTATCCATCACAAAATTAAATTAGAGTGTGTATCCATCACAAAATTAAATTAGAGTATGTATTCATCACAAAATTAAATTAGAGTGTGTATCCATCACAAAATTAAATTAGAGTGTGTATCCATCACAAAATTAAATTAGAGTGTGTATCCATCACAAAATTAAATTAGAGTATGTATCCATCACAAAATTAAATTAGAGTATGTATCCATCACAATATTAAATTAGAGTGTGTATCCATCACAAAATTAAATTAGAGTGTGTATCCATCACAAAATTAAATTAGAGTATGTATCCATCACAAAATTAAATTAGAGTATGTATCCATCACAAAATTAAATTAGAGTGTATATCCATCACAAAATTAAATTAGAGTGTGTATCCATCACAAAATTAAATTAGAGTATGTATCCATCACAAAATTAAATTAGAGTGTGTATCCATCACAAAATTAAATTAGAGTGTGTATCCATCACAAAATTAAATTAGAGTATGTATCCATCACAATATTAAATTAGAGTGTGTATCCATCACAATATTAAATTAGAGTATGTATCCATCACAAAATTAAATTAGAGTGTGTATCCATCACAAAATTAAATTAGAGTGTGTATCCATCACAAAATTAAATTAGAGTATGTATCCATCACAAAATTAAATTAGAGTATGTATCCATCACAAAATTAAATTAGAGTATGTATCCATCACAAAATTAAATTAGAGTGTGTATCCATCACAAAATTAAATTAGAGTGTGTATCCATCACAAAATTAAATTAGAGTGTGTATCCATCACAAAATTAAATTAGAGTGTGTATCCATCACAAAATTAAATTAGAGTGTGTATCCATCACAAAATTAAATTAGAGTGTGTTTCCATCACAAAATTAAATTAGAGTGTGTATCCATCACAAAATTAAATTAGAGTGTGTATCCATCACAAAATTAAATTAGAGTGTGTTTCCATCACAAAATGAAATTAGAGTATGTATCCATCACAAAATTAAATTAGAGTATGTATCCATCACAAAATTAAATTAGAGTATGTATCCATCACAAAATTAAATTAGAGTATGTATCCATCACAAAATTAAATTAGAGTATGTATCCATCACAAAATTAAATTAGAGTATGTATCCATCACAATATTAAATTAGAGTGTGTATCCATCACAATATTAAATTAGAGTATGTATCCATCACAAAATTAAATTAGAGTGTGTATCCATCACAAAATTAAATTAGAGTGTGTATCCATCACAAAATTAAATTAGAGTATGTATCCATCACAAAATTAAATTAGAGTATGTATCCATCACAAAATTAAATTAGAGTATGTATCCATCACAAAATTAAATTAGAGTGTGTATCCATCACAAAATTAAATTAGAGTGTGTATCCATCACAAAATTAAATTAGAGTGTGTATCCATCACAAAATTAAATTAGAGTGTGTATCCATCACAAAATTAAATTAGAGTGTGTATCCATCACAAAATTAAATTAGAGTGTGTTTCCATCACAAAATTAAATTAGAGTGTGTATCCATCACAAAATTAAATTAGAGTGTGTATCCATCACAAAATTAAATTAGAGTGTGTTTCCATCACAAAATGAAATTAGAGTATGTATCCATCACAAAATTAAATTAGAGTATGTATCCATCACAAAATTAAATTTGAGTATGTATCCATCACAAAATTAAATTAGAGTATGTATCCATCACAAAATTAAATTAGAGTATGTATCCATCACAAAATTAAATTAGAGTATGTATCCATCACAAAATTAAATTAGAGTGTGTATCCATCACAAAATTAAATTAGAGTGTGTATCCATCACAAAATGAAATGTTTCACAGAAAACAAGAAGATATAAATAGTACAAAAACATATCATCCAAATCTCCTTGATGAAAACATTTGTAGAGTATTAGGCCTTGGCTTTTGTATTGTCCTTTAGGATATGAATTTTGGATGGCATCCTATAAATTTTGGATTTGTTAGTCGGGAGACCATAACTCAGGTGTTCCGTCAGTAGTAATATTTTCTATGCTCATCATGATCTCATAATTCAGAATAGATTCATGTAATAAAATTGTCGACACGAAAGTCATTATAATCCATGTTCTTTAGTTTCTGTAACATGTATCGGTCTATGACCTAGCATTATCAAGGTTATCATATAGTTGATTGTTTTTATTTAATGCCTGTAATATTTTCACCTTTTAAAGTATTACAAAGTATAAACCTGTTTTCATGGTCATGTAAAAGACTGGTTTTCTTGCCTCAACAAAAGGGTATATATTTTAAAAAATTTAATTACACGACACCCTTTACTTTTTATTACAAATGGTGGGTGGAACTGACTTTTTATTACTTGCTGTTTATAATTATCTGATGTTGATGTGCTGCTGAACGCAATCATACTTATCAAACTTAGCAAATATTTGGATAACGCATGGTTCAAATTTGCTTAGAACGATAATTTATGCTGAAACTACTCAATAATCATGTTACAAATTACGTTGAACACGGTAACATTAGTTTATACTCTTAGCAACAGCCAATGGACAGTGACTGGATCGGTTCAGGAAGCAATATGAATTGCGCATAACGTACTGTGTGACAGCGATTTGTTTAACGTGTGAGAATTCCGTCCATAGACAAGTCAACGAAGCAAGGTAAATATTATTTATCGTTCATAGATGTTTATATAATTTACTTTTATACATTACAAAATTATTGTTTTTATACAAATGCAATTAGATAATATATGTACAGACAGTGAATCTGTGCAATATTAGCAGACGCGTCAGGCAGTTATCTGTACCAAGAAAAGAAACAAGCAATATTCTGAAGATAATCACGTGGGTATAATCACATTGCGGATTAATTAATAATATCATACCATTCATTCTTGTTGAGTGTTGAACTCCTATAACATCTAAAGAAAACACATTTATTGAATCAGAGAAACAGACGTAAACTGTTTCTGGATCCAGTCAACTTGAACGCATCTTTTCATTTACTATATGGTTGATATTTTGTATGAGGCTAATTTGAATATGCGAATTGCGTGATATACGTTTCTGGAATCACCATTACAAAAAAAGTATTATTATTGTCTTCATTTTGCATGAAAAGTCACATAAGTATGTTTTGTCCAAATTATTTTAAACAGAAGGAATCGTCTTCTTTCTTAATCAAATTCGAATTACATATATGTTTCATTTAAATCCTATTGACCAGTTAGGTTGTCTACGTGGCTAGAGCATCCGCCTCAGAATCGACAGGTCGCGGGTTCAAATCCCGGCCGAGTCATATCATAGAATTATCAAACTGGCACTAACAACTGCCTTGGTTGATGCTCAGCGTAAAGACTGATCGGCCTTTGTATCAAGAGAATGTAATTGGGTAAGACAAGTGTCTGTAGCAGGGATCAACAGTGATTTATATCATTATTAGTTGCCCCACTGCAGCCGTCGTAACCGCTCCGGTGGCCTAGTGGTTAGAGCGTTCGCCGCGGAAGCGGGAGGTTGTGGATTCGATCCCCGGCCGAGTCATACCAAAGGCTTACAAAAATGGTACTAACAGCTGCCTCGCTTGACGCTCAGCATTAAGAGGTTAGTTTTAGGACTGGTTGGCCTGGTGTCAGGATAATGTGACTGGGTGGGACATCATGCTACATGTCTGCGGCATGATGCCTCAGTGCTAGACATCATTATAAACTGCCTCACAGCAGACATCGTAGCGATATGACTGAAAAATTGTTAAAGCTACGTTAAAAATCCTAATCAAACAAACAAACAAACAAACAAGCAGCCGTCGTAGCGTAGCGATCTGACTGTATATTTGTTAATGCTACGTTACAAAAATCCAAATCTCACACAGAAAATTTATATCCTAAAGGCAGTGATACAAATCAGCATTCTAAATACAGCCTCTTTATATTATTACTGAATATACTAATCCAAAATGTATCTTAGCCTGCTACCCTTAGCACCTTTAGTTTTTTTTTCTGTATATGAATTGTATATCTTAGCAATATTATAACTATTTATTTATATGGCATTCTAGAAGATACCCTGGCCCTCTTCGACTGAAATGAAAGAAATAAACCAATGCAAATGTTTTCTCTACTGGTCTATTATAAGTCATAGCGCCCTATATGCACACTTGAGAATCGTTAAATAAATCCTTGGCATTGCTTTGTGTCATTAAGTCCTATATACATACTTGAGAATCGTCAAATATATCATTGGCATTGCTTTGTATCATTAAGTCCTATATACATACTTGAGAATCGTCAAATACGTCCATGGCCTCGACGTGTGTCATAAAGCCCTATATGCATACTTGATAATCGTTAAATGAATGCCTGGCATTGCTTTGTTTCTATATGCAGTACTATCTAATCGTATAATGTTGTAAAATGTGTCATATCTCGTTAACATTCGATAGGTGGAAGATCGAGTAATATTAAAGCCATGTCATATTTGACATTTATGTTTAAAGCTTGAAAATTCACTCTTCTCGTGTGTATTGATCTGAACATGTCATCGTTATTATTAGTATTAATTCATATATTTATACTATTCATGCATATATTTATATATATTCGTTCATATATTTATAATATATTCATTCATATATTTATAATATATTCTAGAGTTTTTCCTTCAAAGTTTAAAATTAGGATTTATTTTGTTCTCTAATATATATCACGTACACCATCATACAAGGTTTACATTGACCATTACATTTACAAGACCAAGTTACGCTAGAAAGTACTTGTCCAGGATGTACTTTGGTATCCATTTTTTATATTGTATCTTTTCTTTTAAAGTTAGGTTCACAAATGAATCATTGTATAATGTCCCTGTCAACATAATTGTAAGACAGGAAAACTCAGTTAAAGTAAGCTTGATCAAATTACAATCTGAAATCTGAAACTATCGGTAAAGTAATTCTGCTTCCAGCAGGATATATATATATATATATATATATATATATATATATATATATATATATATATATATATATATATATATATATATATATATATATATATATATATATATATATATATATATGTATGTATATATATGTATGTCTGTATGTATGTATGTATGTATGTGTGTGTGTGTGTGTCCAGTTTGTAGTTTTTGCATAATTATTTCATATAGTTGAAATTATTTCCAATGCTTTTGAAGGCAGTACATACAGTAACCATAATTCACGCGGTCTTTTTTAAACTTGTTGGCCTTCCTCGTTCGATGTGTAATCTTACATCAACCTTTCTGGTGGTCGCTTGTTTCGTTCTCACATTATAATTATTTGTAACAGTTTTGTATTTCAACTGCAAACTATTAAATGTAATTGTCAGCTAATGGAACCTAAGAGGAAGAGAAACAAATTATCCGATTACAGGCAATTCAAAACTGTTATATAAATACATGAGCTAAGTAGAATTGATCAGTATAAATACTGAATAAACTAAGAAACGTTTGAATGCTTTTCACGGGCAATATATCCTTTAACACAATCTTTTCAAGTTGGTCAGACCATATTACTAGCAATGTTTTACGATTAAAATATAAAATGAAACAATGTTGCTGCCTACTAACCTGTATGTGAATACACGTTGTGTGCAGCGGTTTACAGTATATTTAGAAGGACGATCTTGTATGCATCAAACTTACATGGATCAGAAATAAGCAGTTATTTTGCTTGTTTATTTAGTTATGTGTGCATTGTCGTTTTAAATTTCAAACTTAGATACATATGCGTTATACCCTTTAATCAACTCCATAAATTAGTTTTTCACATAACTTTGCGATATGTTTCATCAGATACATTGACTGAGACCGCTCAGCTCAAAACATTTTAAGAAAGACTCTGGATTAACAATGTTCTATTTTTTTGGAACCAATTTATAGCGGACTCACTACTCAGTTCCATGGAAATTTTGTTTGTCAAGACTAATTGATATAATTGCTTATTATAAATCCTTTCATGTCTTGAAAATATATTTCCTTTCTCGTGAACACAATCGATGGATACGATAATTTGTATGAAGACTTGTGAAATCGTTGTTGATTAAATACCGCTGAGAAATATATAAACATCAAAATCACATGCATTATATAATGAAAACGAGTTCAAATTTCCATTTCAAAATAAGAAAACGAGATGGAAAATTTGCATAATGTCAAAATATAACCAATATTAAAATATTTGGTATGATTGGGAATGATGTAATGTTGTTTTTGTTAAGGCATTTAACGTCATTTTAAGCACTATATCAGGGGTGCGCAACCTGCGGCCGTACGGCCGCATGCGGCCGTGGGCACGAAAATGTGCGGCCGTGGAAATCTGTTTAAATTATAATAACCTGCGGCCGTCAAATATTTGCAATTTGGCAATATATTATGTAAAGTTGTAAACGAAATATCGAATATTCATTTACACTCTTAAGCACTTGTTATTGCGAAAGAAATTACGACTCCGGCAGCTGTAGCGTTAGCTGCAGTGTTTAGCGCTCATAGACATTGAAATAGCTCTTGCCGCGCTGGTGTTAGGCTGCAGTTGTAGCTAATGAGGGCAGGCCATGAAGTTTAGCAGCCTAATATTGAAGCGCGCCGAAACCGTGTGATGCGCACATTCGCTGTATCGTGCTTGCTCTCTGTAACCCGTCGGTCAACTTCAGTAGCTGCTACAGTACACGCAAATACCCAGAGGCCTGTGTACAAGTATCACTTTTAGCTGGCAGCTGCATCAGAAATCCAGACAGATTCTCGACATAGCAGTGAATAAACATAACAGTGAAAAAGCGTTTAATGAAAACGATTAATTGTATCATAGTTATACAGCTTGTACGCTTAGTTACCGTATAATATTATCCGTGCCGCCTTAGTACTCATCATGTCGATAAAAAGGAAAAGAACATTGGAAGAAGAGAAGCGGAGCTTTAATGTAAAATGGGAGTTAGATTTCTTTATGGCAGAGACAGAGAACCATTTCATGCAGTGTCTAATCTGCGGCGATGTTGTGAAAACTGTCAAAGGGGACAATGCTAAGCAACATTTTCGCCGACACGCATCACACAACTATGCACAGTTACAAGGTGATTCAAGGAAGATCAGCGTGGAAAATCTAAAGAGGAATGTTCGACAACAGACCTCAGTCATGTCTGCTTTTGTTAAGACTACGAATAAGCGCAGTGAAGCTTCCTATCGAGTGGCCTATCGTCTCGGTGTCGCTGGAAAGCCTTATTCCGATGGGGAACTCGTGAAAAGTTGTATCATGGATGTTGTTAAGTGCATTCATCCGGGTAAGGAAACGGATTATTCTTTGATTCCTCTGTCGCGCGATACCGTGCAACGCCGTCAAAGTAATATTGCCGAGCAGCTGAAGCTCTCCATGCAGGCAAAGATTAACAAGGAGGACAGCCTGTTTGCACTGGCTGTTGATGAATCTACGGACATTTCAGATTCAGCGCAGCTACTCATATTCATTCGCTCCCTATCCCCAACATTTGAATTGTGCGAGGATCTGCTCTCCATGGAGACACTTGTTACTCAAACTCGAGGAGAAGACATATTTTTGGCAGTTAAAAAAGCTTGCTTCGACTCGTTGATCTGAAGAACCTGCGAGGCATCTGTACAGACGGCGCGCCTGCCATGGTTGGTAAGCAAAATGGCTTAGTGGCTAGATTTTCCGATTATGTGTTGAAGGATCACGGTAATGACCAGCTCATAAATCTGCACTGCATTATTCACCAGGAGGCGCTGTGTTCTAAATCTGTTGATTTGGATAACATTCTGAAGGATGTGAATCGCATTATCCTTTTCATTCGCGCGAATGCTCTTCACCACCGCCAATTCATACAAATTCTTCACACAAATGATTCGTCGGCTGAAGATATTCTGTACCACACCAGCGTTCGTTGGTTGTCTCAGGGAGAAACATCGCGCCGTGTTCTGCTGCTACGAAAAGAAATACTGGAATTTTATGCCACGAAAAACAAGGACTGCCCACTGCAGAACCAGGCCTTCTTAACATCTCTAGCCTTCCTTGTAGATTTGTTAATTTATATCAACTGCCTCAACGAGTCTCTGCAAGGCAAAGGAACAACAGTTTGCCTAATGCACAGAAGAGTACAGGATTTCTGTGACAAATGTCGTCTGCTACAAAGTCATATCCAACAGCTCAATCTCTATCATTTCCCGCAACTCACCGCTCTAATCGAGAGCCATGAAATAAGAAAAGATGAAATTCCGGCTAAGTCATTTTCAGGCGTCCTCGAAGCGCTGTTGCTGGAATTCGCAGAACGTTTTCAGGATTTCGATAAGATCTCAGAAAATATGAGACTCGTTGCTTCTCCACATTTGGTTGAGACAGAGAGTGCGCCGTTGGATGTCCAAATGGAACTGATCGAACTAAAAAATAACGCGAAGCTTGTGAAGAAATTCGAGGACAAAAACGATCTACTGGAGACATGGAAAGTAGCTGTGGAGTATCTCAAGCTTCGCGAAATAGCAAGAAACACTCTAGTGCTGTTTGGAAGCACTTACATGTGCGAAGCGTCATTTTCACGAATGAAATATCTCAAGAACAAATATTGAACCCGACTAGTGGACACCAATCTGGCGTCAGGAATGCGACTGATGATCTCCAGCGAGTGCCCGGACTTTGCGCGACTCTCGGTAAACATCCAAGAGCAAGGCAGCCACTAATTTCTGGACTCTGGACTGCTAAGTTACATGGACAGTGTTAGTGAAGCAGCTTATCACTTATTCAATTATTGTGTTCTCAGAGTACTAATGCCACTTAAAAATATACTCATGCTGTACGTGTGTGACATGATGTTAGGTTTACATGACAATGTTCAATAAAGTAGAAATATAAGAGAATATCGATGGAAATGTTTTTGTTTGTAATTAAGCACTGTGTTTGCCTACAATACATTATGATTATGTCATTATTATCTCGCGTTGACTATTACGAGAGGTAAATTTTGATAGTGACCGTTTCGTTTTTCAGGGAAAAATTTTTGGCGGCCGTTGCAAAAGTAATTTTTTTTTTATGTGGCCGGCAATAGCCCAAAGGTTGCGCACCCCTGCACTATATAGATGAAATATGGATGCCAGTATAACTAGATAAGAACGAAGCTGCGAAAACTGCGTGAAGAACAACCTAATACTTGAAAGCTACTGCAAGTGTCTCACGTATCTACACTGGCTGAGCCCGAGTCTAAAACCCTCGCAGGCAGTGGTGAAATTGCAGTGATCGGTGACAGCGAGTTCTTTAGACCACTAGGCCCCTGGCTGATCTGTAAAACAGCGTGCTCGAATGTAAACGATAAAACCAGGTTTAAATGTGTAATACGCCTACAGGTGATTATTTCACTTGATCGAAATGTATGGCATCAATAGATTCGAGATAGAGTGTGCATAAATATGTCCTGTTTTGTAAATTGTTATTAAAATTGTAATATATTGTGTAATGTTTCTTTTATTTTGTCAACAAGAAACATTTTAGTTATCCATTACTTTTTGTTATTAATGCCTGGACTCCTTCAGTATCATGTTTGCACCAACAAGCAAGGCAGTTCATATTCCTACAATACTGAGAAAATGAGGTGTATTCAGGAGATCAATGAAAATGATTTATGATAAATGGAATATATGATTTTTTTCCTCCACGTATTTCGGAACAAATCAAATATTTATAATGTAATCTGATATGGTAATTATATCATTCAATCTGGAATTTTATGATGAATGTCACATTTCTTCATTTCGTCAACTATATGCTACTGTATATGAATGTTTATCTTGATATTTTCAGTTACATTTCTTTAAAAGGGGTTATACATTTACGTTTAGAATCTTTTCACAGTTTTATTTTTATTTTTTCCTCATGGGAATAATATATTCCACATCTGCTCCCACTTCCAAGCCGCAGCTACGCACGAACCAAAATTAATACCTTTGCCATCTTTCTTTATTACGTGAAAAATCAAAAAACACATGTTGGTGTCAAAATGCCGAATTATATCAAGCTTGAACACGTTTAACCCTCCTGACACTGTTTGTGAAAGGACATGGCATGTAAGTACCTATCAATCTTTTAAACTTCCCCGTCGCCCAACGAAGTTATCTGAACATAATATAAGTTTGAGACGAAAACTAATTCTAATTGCTATTTAATTTTATTGCAATACAAATATTGGATTGATATACTTGAGGCCGTTGGAAACTTGAAGCTCTTCAAACATTTATACGCTGATAGGGAATGGCAAATACTCTACATAGAAGGCAGATAGACAGCGTTCTTTTCTGTCATGTACATTAAAATACTTATCACGCGTAGGTTGCAGGTCGGAACACCATGTTATAAAGTGCTTAACAGTGAAATGGTTCATTGCAAGTAAAGCACTCTGGTGGATCTTCACCTTTTAGAATGTGGGAGTGGGTTATATATGTGTAATCAATTATGATTCTTGCAATGACTACCTCCTTCCTACTGATGGTTCTGTAGAAAGGAGTCCATTCTCCCAGGGATGGTATGATGGCGTGACGTTTGTTAATCACTGCATCATTCCATGATGCGTGCCACTTCTGGCGATGGTACTGTTTGATACGAAGATTAAAATCAGTTAAAGGTCATTCTAAATCAGATGGTTCTTGGGATAAAGCCATTCTAGCAGCGGGATTGGCTTCTTCATTAACTTTAATACCAATATTGCAAGGTAACCAGTAGTATACTATATTACAGGAGTTACTCAGCTCAGCACATTTGACCTTCCATTCATAGTCCAAAAGCAACGAAGGATTGCAAATTATCAAATATAGACATGTGTATGTAAATATGTCGGCAATTTAGTATTATATAGACACAGATCGTGTCTAAAAACTAAAAACTTTGTCGCCTCTGTCGTTTATGTGATTTGATCCCCATAGAATGTTAAGCGCATTAAAATCCCCGAGTAAAACAACGCCGCGGGAAGTTGTTGAACAAGATTGTCTAATTCGTTTAGTACTAGGTTGGTGTTTGGTGGTATGTAAATAGACTCGGTGTTGAGCAACGCTTCCAGCAATGGCATGTAAACTTGTGTTAAAGGGAACAGAACGTCATACTAAGGCCATGTCAGCGTTATGAAAGTATGTTCATGTAAAAGCATAAAAATATCATTGTAGCTAGTTTTACGTCCTCGCAAGTTCCATTGTATGATGGTGTTCTTCAATGTAAGGTTTAGCTGGAGATTGTGGAGTCAGGTTAGACCATTCGTGGAAGACATTTGTGTGGTTATTTGTCTGGAGGAAGTACGGGGGGCGGGTAATATTTTTTTGTTAGGAGGTTTGGGGCAACCTTGAGTACATGGAGCAGTTTCTTCTGCATCAATGTTCTCAATGTCACCAGACCTGTTGTAGTTTTTGATGGGATCATCTGACCACTTTTGATGCTTATTTGCTTGTGATTTATGCTTATTTCTTGGTGATTTCGGTGGTAGGGGGTTGGTGAAAGTTGTTTGCGTAGATGCTGTGATTTTCTGTGATTGGTAATGGGGAATATTAGCACCTGTTGTTGTATCGGGTTGATCCGTCTGTGTTTGAGCGTCCTTCGTGGTTGTTGGACTGTTGTTCAAAACAGTGGAGAAGGATGGGCCAAGAAGGGATGTTTTTTTGCCTGGAATTGGCGTGATGTTCCTTGTTGCAAGTGACACACTGAACAATTGCTAATCAATCAGATTTCTGATGAGAATGGTCTCCGCATCGGCCATATATTTTCACTTTTGAACATCGGTCTTCGGGATGACCATACTTTTGACACTTGTAGCATTGAAGGTGATTTGGAATGTAGATCTCGACGTTCACTTGCAAAACCCCAACTGTGACCACTTTGGGTACTGGTTGTTTGTTGAAGGTGAGTACAAATATTTTAGGGCAAGAAGAAAAGTGCATAGACGGCCTTTAAGACGCAGATCGTGCATTGTTCACATTGCCTTACTTCCATGTTTTATCCCCTGTTTTTGTCAAGCAAAAGAGAACAGCAACTTAATGTTATATATTGATAAAATGATCACCAATGAATGTTGTAAGCCTAACCACGTGCTCCTTGGTACTACATCCATACCGGAAGCCACATTGAAATATTAATACTAAATTGTCAGTCTCCACTCCAACCACGCATTGTGTTCCATCGTTTTGCAGACACACGTCGTCAAAATGTGGAAATGAATCCAAGTCACGTTTCATTGTTTGATACAAACAACGATTTGGTTCCGCTCAGTTTATATCTTAATCTCTATATGTTCTATTATATATTCATCCCTTGTGCTTACCCACTCAGCACGGGTGCACTTTTCATGTACCCGGGTATCCACAAGTGAGATACTCAGAAAGCACAGATATTTATATCTTCTTATTGTCTCGTTAAACCACCGCATTCTAGGAAGCCTTATGCGACGTGAGGAAATGGAGGAAACTGTATGAGTCACGACGGTATCGACATATATACAGGAAAAGATGTGAAGACAAATTTTAAAATAAGGTTGAGAAGACTCCTTAGGGCTCGGCGTGGCACCCATCTAGTAGGAGTTAAAAGCCAAAGAGGTGTGTTGCATCAGGAACAGACGTGTGATTGTCTCTTTTGCGCATCTACCATGATTCTTTCCTCATTCGAAACGGTGTGCTACCCACGACCGATATGTTGTCTTCATTCAGTCCCTTCTAATGATGGGATGTAGTCTAATAAGTTCAAGCTATTTGCAATCGGTTATTATTGCGACTATTCGGTCTGGTGTCCGGATAATTTGACAAGGTGATTTATGATTATACATATCGGTGGCATATGTCCCAGTGCTAACCATCACAATGGACTGCCACACTGCATACTATGTAGCTATATGACTGCAAAATTGTTAAAGCTACGCTAAAAATCAAACGTCTCTCTCTCTCTCTCTCTCTCTCTCTCTCTCTCTCTCTCTCTCTCTCTCTCTCTCTCTCTCAGAACTGACATTACTTAAAACATATCAAGACTCATTAGCCTGTAGTATAAGTTTAAGAATAAGTAGACGCCATGATAAAATGCACGAAAACAATAAAACATTGGCTTTACGGGAGGGGATGGGTGGGATGGTATTAGTATTCCACGTGAATCCTGCAAATTAATAGTAAATGATCTCATTGTCATTTGATATTCTGTGTCAGTCATACAATATTTTATGCGTTTTGCACTCTACGGTAAGCAAGCACGTTTTTAGGAAAATCTCTTGATTAAATATAGTAATAGAATCATGTGCATAATCGATTCTAACTTTTTTTAGAACTCGGGCATCGGTTGAAAATCGAAATGTGACACTCACTGTCACACTAGAATATTTTGTTTAAAGAATTTACATTTTGTAATCTCGTAGATGTCAGTCTTCTACATTACGTGCACCTTATCAAATTTATAAATTCGAGAAGCAAATGTGTTAGCAAAGAAAATATTTCTTCAACTTCATTTGAAAACAGTTCTTAATATGAAAAAGTAAATAGTCTTAAGCAGTACGTCCAAGCAAAATATGTAAACTATTTCCATCCTAAAACGTTTAGAAATTAGAAAAATTGTTATTATCTTTGCTGTAATGCAACAATTAATATAATGGTAAATAATGGAGAAATATAAAAGCATTGCAATTAAATTAAACTATCACAGGGGCCCTGAGTAGCCGAGTGGTTTAAAAGCTCTCTGTTACGGATCACTGCCATCTTACCTCTTCTGTGTGGGTTCAAGTCTCGGATTCTGTCAATGTGGGTATGTGAAAAAGCCTGCCAAAAGCTTCTCGGAGTCGGTGGTTCTTTCCGGAGTTTTCCTGGGTTCTTCCTCCACCATTAATACTGGTCGCAATGTATAGCCTATCGTGTGCTGAAAAATGGCGTTAAACCATAATACAACAATTAAAAACTATCACATAAATATCATCACTCAAGACAACACAGTTTCTTCACTGCACTAAATATTTCCTTATAAGTACTCAGATAAGTATATATTCTCCACAAAACACTGGTTGTCATTTAAAAACTGAACTAAACATAAACACGTTGGTAAGGTTATAAGTACTTTACAACAGAAGCTGCAAAACATGAAAAGGTTTTGATTGGAATAAATAAAGAAATCTGTATAATTTTAAATACTTTATCATTGCGTCATATCATACCTATCATTTAGTTTCCTTCTTCATTATCTTGCATATCGCTACCAGTACTCATATGTTATCGCTACCAGTACTCATATGTTATCGCTACCAGTACTCATATGTTATCGCTACCAGTACTCATATGTTATCGCTACCAGTACTCATATGTTATCGTTACCAGTACTTATATGTTATCGCTACCAGTACTCATATGTTATCGCTACCAGTACTCATATGTTATCGCTACCAGTACTCATATGTTATTGCATGCTGAAGCTCATGCCTATGCTTACGTGTTTTTTAAAAACTTTTTGGAAACGGTCTTTCCTTTTTTTAGGTCTTATGGACTGACAAAGAAGAGCTGAAGTCTCTCTAACAACGTACAGGTCAAATCAATGGTACGGAAGCGGTCTGTTGTTGAAAATACATACTAATACAGCCATTGCAACGAATGCGGAGAATGGCGATTATTATTATTATGTATTATTATTATTATTATTATTATTATTATTATTATTATTATTATTATTATTTTATTTACATTTAAAACCGTCAAGTTTATTTATTGATTTAAAAGAACCAATATGACAAAGTCATACAAATTACACACACACACACACACACACAGACACACACACACATATATATATATATATATATATATATATATATATATATATATATATATATATATATATATATATATAATGGTTCCCATGCTTTGCTAAAGATAAATATCCAGCTCATTTCCAGGATCAAATAACTTTTTCCATTACTGAATGGAATTAAAAACCATTTGAGGTTACAAAACATATATTTTCTAAATCTAAAAATGTGTCTCTTTGTCATGTTGTAAAGAATAATAACCAGATTGTAACATGTATGTGCTAGACCCTGAGGCTAATAATTCCGTGTCATAAATGTTACGATGTTAGCCTTGCGAACACTGAAATATCAAGTCAGTTATGTAACATGACTTATGGGACTGGCGTCTTATGTTGGCAAACAAAGTTATATAACATCGCCATGCATGATTCACAGGCAAGTGACGACTTTCCTGTGCTGTAATCAAAGAAACATCAAGTGAGGATCGTAAATCCGTCCTTAACAGACTGCCGGGGAAGGCGAAGGGTCTGCTAATGATGTAAACTATGTGTGAATCGACATACAATCGACATACAATCGGAGTTAAGCAAGGCGTGGCCACCATTGGAATCCCAAGCTTATACCTAGTATCTTGAGAACTCAACGTTAGTAGTCGTTGAACCATTGTGCGGAAATTATAAGGGAAAGTAAACTACTCCGACATCTATCAAAACTGACGGGAAACTTTGTTATTCTGGCAATTACAAAGGAACTTCGAACAGGTCAGTGAATATTTGTTCGATTGTTGTAAATTATTATGGCAATGTAATTGTACTTTAATGACGTCCATTACTTATACTTCTTTACTAGAATCGTTACTGCGTAGAATTACCATTTGTAGGAATTGATTCATTTGTAGTGTTTGATCTACATGCATAATTTGAGATATGAGCAATATGTATGTAAAGAAGTAATATTTTAATTCGCCACAACTTTAACTTATACTAACCTCGTGTGTATACCGTGTACACCATATCAGAGAGTATGTGTATTTTTTTAGTGTGAGTCTAGATAGCAAGAGGAATAGGCTATGCTAATATCCTTGTGTATTGGTACAGGAAGCTTTTAGGAACCAGAGGAGCTGTAGGAGACAGAGGCAAATACCCTAGTGCAGTTAGTCCCGAGTCTCTGGGAGACAAGAAAGGTAGAGAACGGAGGCAGAAGTTCATGGACTGGAGGGAAACAGGAATATAATCCAGATTAAGCATAATACAGATGAGTCGGAACACAGGACAAGGGGACAATCTATCACATTAAGTCAGATAATGAAATTGGTCATCACTTCAGTAATGAAACTGTCGACATCGCTGACGGGGAGCTCGGAGCTTTGCATTTCTACCACTACCTCAGTATCGGACAACAACGAGCTAGTAATACTTAAAAATAATAATTGGAGCACCCCAACCCAACCTAGTCCAGGAGACCTCTACACTTCCAAGACTCTCCAAAAGTATCGAAGTCATAAACGATGATCATGTACAAAAGCACAAAATGTATCAAACCACACAAGCTTGATTATATTCCTATAAATTGTTATGTAAAGTCATTTCAAGGTTCCGAATAAAAATTGTAACTTTATTTTGCCGTATTATACTGCTACGTGGGAACAACATAATGTATGTATGTATGTATGTATGTATGTATGTATGTATGTATGTATGTATGTATGTATGTATGTATGTATGTATGTATGTATGTATGTATGTATGTATGTATGTATGTATGTATGTATGTATGTATGTATGTATGTATGTACGTACGTACGTACGTACGTACGTACGTATGTATGTATGTATGTATTAGGTGTGTGTCTGTGTATGTGTATGCTTCTCATCAAAAGTAGCATTTCCTATTACAGTAGTTAAAATAACCAATCAACGCTAATTGTATTGTAACAAGAATAACCCCGAATTTACCTGCGCAAAAAAAATCCCAAACAAGATTTGTAAACAAATCCATTATTTTAAAACAACTTTGCTTAGCTCTAGAACAATGAAATGTAAATTCAAAGCCCTTGCGTGATGATCTTTAGGTTCCAAATGACAAGATACCTAAGAGAATGTAAGTGAAGAATTATGTTGACGCTTTATTAGCGAAGCGTCACAAAAGCTTCTCTTTCTAGCACCATCTCTCTCTCTCTCTCTCTGTCTCTCTCTCTCTCTGTGTCTATATATATATATATATATATATATATATATATATATATATATATATATATATATATATATATATATATATATATATATATATATAGGATATGGCAGATGGCAATCAAAGCACTGGTAAGAAAGATGTGCAGAGAAAAAGGCAACGGCGACAGCGACATGGAAAAATATCCAGTGATATTCCCAATGGCTATACTAAATCTGAAGAGAGATCAGGACGAAGGTATAATATAATACGTGTATTATCTGCATGTCTTGATGATGCAAAAAATAAATGTGTTTCTGATCAATTTATTTTCATATTTGCATTATGAAATTACTGGATTTGAAGTGGAAACATTTGCAGGCGAATGTTGTAGATGAATATTTACATCATACCTACTTATCAATGTATGTATCGATATATCTGGCTACATATATCGATACTCTAAATCTATCCATATGAGTAAAACATCGTGTGACTTATTTAGCAAAGTATTAAAAATTCAAACTAGCTGGAACGAGTTCTTTACACTTTCAACTTCTTGATAAAGTGGTATAGACTTTAAAAACAAATATATTGTGAATATTTTATACCAGTATTAACAATACATTTTTTTCTTTCATAGCATCGAAAGGCAAGGGATCGTAGAAGACGGAAGCATCTCAACGTTTGTAAGTTGTACTCATTTAATCAACTAGAACATACAACATAGTAAATAGTTTTTGACAAATGAGTGATTAGGCTTATGCTGGGTCTTGGTGTGTTTGTGTTGTTTGAATTTTTAATTTAGTTCTAACATTTTGATCAGTCATATCACTACGATGTATGCAATTCGGCTGTTTTGTCTAGGACTGCGGCTTCATGCCCAACAGTTCGAACACTAAGCTCTTAATGCTGAACACCAAGCAAGGCAGCTGTCAGTACCATTAAGTCTTTGCTATGACTCGGCAGGTGCTTAAATCCGCGAGCTCATGCATCCGAGTCAGACGCGCTTGCCACCAGGCGAGCGGAGCGGTGCTTGTGCAGGGATACACTGAATGCTGAAATAGTAGCACCTTCATAATTTCACATTGATAAATTACAACAGTAGAGAAAACAACCTTTGATTTTCTCTAGTGACAATATTTTCAAGTGGATTTATGAGGTAACATGTATTATGTGATATGTTCGAAGATTAGGGGTTTTTGAAACTTAAATTTAGATATATACTTATTTGCTATTGCATATTTAAGAAATTTGAGAGTTGTTAGCTGGTCACATGCAAATAAATGGAACCTTGGTTACGACACTAATTTCACGACGATGATGTTTCTCATGCATCAACCCTGTTACGAATGTTTTATATGCTCGGTTCTTTTGTGAGTATGTTATATCCATGCTTTAAATATATGATTTAATAGCAAGATGATATGCAATATTCAAGATTGAGGTATTTTTATGTAAACACGTTATTTCCTTTCCATTTTGCATTCCATTCTTTAAATTACAAGTCTTGTAGGGTTTGTAAACTTACAGTATTTGTGACAGCGTAATATATTGAGTCCTATTGACAGGGATATATCTATACAACTTAATGTATCGGCAATCTATATAAAATCAGATCTACATTGTTAAACATGAATATCTGACAACGAACGAGTTATTTTGTGGTAACCTAAGTTATTACCATAAAATTTCAAATGTTATCAGCCATCAAATGAAATATTTCTTCGTGTGGAGACTGAGCAGTCTTGTCAAAAGCATGAGTGCGATTTGATTCATTTTCCGACTTCGGAAAACTGAATTTATATTGCCTACTTTAAAGGTCACCAGAACATAACCCCTGGGTGGTCATCATCAGATGTTCAGGTATGACAACGGAGAACGGACTGTATTTTGACTGAATATATTGGTAGCGTTTTCAATCCATTTGTAACAATGTTCCATTTTCACCTCGTTATGTATTTAAAATGAGGTGCGTTTGCTAATTTTACGCATGAGCTTGGTTTGGTTAAAATGTTGGAACAAGGTTATTATTTTCTAGTATCCGGCTAATTTTAAAATGCCTAACCGCTTGTTTGTCTTGCTATTCACGGCGCTATATATGATTCGCCCTTCTTTACAGTATGCTGACGTTAATGGATAATCGATCTTGCGTCAGATTTCACTGTCAGTCATAGAGCGAGGTCAGCTAGCCTGCTTTTTTGGATTAAGATAAAAACAAATCTCATGGTCCAATAGGTGAAGACTGGGCCTGTGTCATATCTCGTCACTCCGCTCCCACACTCACACGCATACGCATACGAATACATTATCAGCCTCTTCTTAATGTTGACTATCAGACTTTGATTGATTAATTGATTGATTAATTGAATTTTAACTGCGCACCAGCACTTTTAGGCTATTTAGCGCCATACAATAGATTATATGTTTAAAAAAAAAAAGGTTTAATATCGACCAGCGATATAAAAAAAACATAATACATGTAGTTAAATATAAAATGGTGAGATGTTGGTAACAGGAAAATATGAAGCTTCCCAATCAACGGGAGATGTAAATGGTGTATGTTGATGATAAGATGTTGTAAATAAGAGGCGGTATTTGCATTAGGTAAAAATGCTTTTAGGTGATGTCATACAAGTTATAGTTTAAAATAAAGATTTAATTCCTTCAGGAAATCCAAAATACTAGGGATTTGAATAGTATCAAAAAGTTCCTTCATGTCATGTACATTATAGTATTTGTCACGCGTAGGTTCCAGGTCGGAACACTCGGTCATAAAGTGCTTAACAGTGAATGATTCATTGCAAGAAACGCACTCTGCTGGATCTTCACCTTTTAGTATGTGGGAGTGGGTAATGTATGTATGACCGATTCTAATTCTTGTAATGATAACCTCCTCCCTACGGATAGTTCTGTAGAAAGGAGTCCATTCTCCCAGGGTTGGAATGATGGCATAAAGTTTGTTATTGACTGCATCATCGCATGACACTTGCCACTTCTGACGTAGGTACTTTTTGATACAAGGCTTAAAATCAGTAAACGGTAATTTAAAATCCGATGGTTCTTGGGATAGAGCCATCTTAGCAGCCCGGTCTGCTTCTTCATTACTTCTAATACCAATTTGGCTAGGTATCCAACAGTATACTATATTGTAGGAGGTACTAAGCTCCGAGTTTTTGACGAGTATATTGACTAATAATGGATTATCCAGTTTTTTATTGTGTAGTGACTGAAGCACTGATAACGAGTGACAGAAGATAATGCTATTTAAAATGCGTTTCTCTTCGATAAATTTCAGAGCATGGTCCTATCAGACTTTGAAGAAACAAATTTTTTAAATAATCCCACCACATAATTGATTGAATCAACTGGGAAAAAGTAGTAGACAAATGAAATAAGGGGTCCCGAAAAGAAAAATTACATTTGTAATTTTACTGCCATCAGTCCAACCATGCAAATAAGGGATTGCAGTCCCAAGAAATAAACTGCTAAATATATGACCTGGAGTTTTTTCTGCATGACCTAAATGTATCCATGAGTGACAGCTTGATGATTAGCACAGTCTGATACAATGTTGCTATTAGAATATTATAATTATTAATTAATTAAATTTTCATTAAAGACGAAGTCATCAAAGGCAAGGGAGAAAGATAAGGATAGACATGATAGCCCCGGTAGTAGAGACGAAGATGAGAACAGAGTCGGTGGTAATCAAGAAAAGGAAAAGAAAGCTGATCATAAACGAAAGTCAAAGAAAAAGTACTATGAGGGTGAAACAGCAAGGCAAAAGTTAGTACATGTATAGACATTGATGTCCGGTTATGTTTACAGTATAACTGCATAAAAACATGCCCATTAAAACTATCTGCTTATACTTCATAAAAGGGCATGTGATATAAGAACTAATTAGACGTTAATACAATACCCTTTGCAAAATGGATAAAAGGTATTGCTTATTACGAACCAGTTGCTTTCAGCAGCTGCAACAATTGGTATGATAAATTCAAAACAAGCTATCAAAAATATCTTAATCTTCTACACTTACATTACACTTTTGGTTAAACAATTAATACGATTGTTTTACTTATGATGATATTGTTTAGTCTATACAAGAATATTTCCTCTTAGATTTATATTTTAGCATCTGTTGATTTCTTTTACAAATAGATCCATCACTGTATGTCAATAACGTAGCGCTTCATTTATCATGAAGTTTATCTCTTCACATGACAAACTATATGCATGCATTGTTTTAATCAAAATGCTCGAAACACCGGATAGATTAATTGATTGATTTTTAACGGCGCAGCAGCATTTTTAGGATATTTAGCGCCATACAATAGGATGTATTTATACATGGTTAAAACTACTAAAGGTTTAATATCGACCAGCGACATGAAAAACAATAGTTCAATATACGATGGTAAGATGATGCAAACAGTAAAATATGAAGCTTCCCAATCAACGAGAAGTAGCAACGGAACATACTTGCCGAAAGCCCTAATGTCAAGAAGTGGTAACTTCAACCTCTTAGTTCTTACATGACACCACTTTGTCTAAGATTCCTATGCACACGAGTATTTTAACAATGACAAGATTTACTTGTAATACGAATAGATTCTACAGCGATACGTCCATTTGAACATGACAGTCGTTTTGGCATATTGTTTAGCGTTTCGGACTAACGACTTAAACGATGCTGATTCAAATCATATCATCAGATCAGACCGAGTTAGCTAATCCTCTGAGGCCTTGGGCAAGCACTTTATAAGCCACTTGTGCTGATGTGCCGTAAAATACCAAACCAAACCATGCAAATAGAATTAGTACAGAGCAATAAACTATTTTTCTTCCCATCAAACAATGTTGGTAGGCTATTACATATAAGAACTGTTATATATAATACGGGATTAATACCAAATTAGACATACATATTTATTAAGACAATTGATTGGTTGATTGATTGATTGGTTTTTAATGGCGCATCAGCACTTTTAGGCTATTTAGCGCCATACAATAGGTTGTATTTATACACGTTTAAAAATACCAGGCGGTTTAATATCGACCAGCGATATCATAATTATTACGACAAGCTGCTATCATAATGCCGTAATTGATTGTGACAACTACAATAAAGTGAAAATAAAAACAAAATACTAATATAGCTCGCATATATATATATATATATATATATATATATATATATATATATATATATATATATATATATATATATATATATATATATAACACCGATGCATGGTTTAAAAATGATATGTGTATCCTCTTTGTGGCATTTTTAATTAATGAAACTAAATGTTACTAATAGGTTCATTGTATTGAACATTGATTTAAAAAAAACAGCAATGTATGTCTTCAGAAAACGACAACATCTTTGGGATTTTATGATGGACATCAGAGACGATGATCGAAGGGAGAGTCAAAACGACCAAAATTGGGGCACATTCGAAGTGATTATAAAGATAATAGTTTGCATATTTATCTCAAGCATTGTTCTTGCTACAGCTGTAATTTCAAAGCTTTGCCTGGTTCTAATAACTTCAAATATCTTGCCACCCCGGAATGACACGGATGATTATTGGTCGCCCAAGACGGCTGGTTTAACCTTGACTTACACATATCATGAAACTAATGTACAGTGGATCTGGGCCTTGATGTTCATCATATCAGCTCCATATATATTCACGATCATGGCACGTTTATGGCAACTGCTGCTTGGAAGAAAACAATGGGGGTCTTCATGGAAGGGTTTTCCTCAGGTAAATGAATATTTAATAAAATATGTATCAAACAATAATTCATAAATATGCGAAATCGATATATATCTTAGGGCACATGCATTTTTTGTCAAAGATGTAAACAGAAGACAAAACAACTCTAAGCGATGCATATTTAAACCCCATAAATGAATATATTGAACAGATGTATGGTACATTTAACGTTCATTCTTTAACGCGTACGTTTTAACTTTGCATGGTCAAGCAGAAAAAATTGTTGTATTCTCCAACTTTTCTTCCTTCACCACTTGTTGTGTAACTAATAATTCTGATTTTTTGTTGGAATTAACGATATTTTGATACAGTAATTATCAATGTTTTAATACAGCTCTGAGTGACGGCTATTACAGCTACAATCACATTTAATATTAAACTTGAACTGTTACCTCATTTTAACAGGTAATGATACAAGAGACCCTCCATTCTACTGGACTCTGCATGATGGCGTTTATACTTTTACCAAGTGTCGATCCAATTGCCGGCATACTAGTATGTTTTCACGTTGCAACGATACCAGGATTTTTAGGAATATTCCAACGTTCCTCTGATGAGTCACATCTTGGCCTTTGGAGAGCATTTCATGTAATTGCTGTGGTTTTACAACTTGCTGCAATTGGTAAGGAAACGTTGTACTTGTATTCAACATGATATACTAGTACTTTAATATACGGAATTTAGGATCGCATGTTGCAACATGACTCCTCGCAACACATTCCGCTAATTGTTATATGATCACACCGTATTCTAGAAGTGTTAGATAATAACAAAAATAATGTATAGTTCTTCCTATACAATAAGATGTAAATATAAAGTGTGTGTATTCATATTTCTTGACTTTAATAACAAGCTATGAATGTGTGCCTGATGAGGCATCAATTTTCCTTTTAAACCGTCACACACACACATTGTCTGTTAGAAATTCCTATGCGAATGGATTCTGACGTCTACTTTGGTTTCCGTTGTATATTCACTATAACCTGTAACCAAGGTATGTTTAACTTGTGAACATTTGTAATACAGTTTTGCATGACGTTTCTTGTCTGCTTTGTCTTTCGAAGAAAACAAATAAAAGCGGAATAAGCTTAGTGCATGCTTCTTCGATGGTTCGGAAATTATTTATCAATTACATTATACCTGACATGAGAAACAAAAAATCTGAAAGCGTGCATTTTTAAAAGGGACGTAATAAAAAGCAAAACAAGACTACATAGCTTTTAAAAAAATTATTGGAATAGACAAATTTACAATAAAAATTTTTTCTCGAATCTGTTTCTTCCTTCAATAACCATAATTTAGTAGCGTGTATTTAAAAAAAATCAAAAGAAGTTATTTGGGAGTCTGTATTAGTTTCTGCGAAAATGAAATCAATAAATATAAAATAGGTCATGTATTGAATCTTGTCCTAATATAACGAAGAGGATGTACTACTCTCTCTCTCTCTCTCTCTCTCTCTCTCTCTCTCTCTCTCTCTGCCTTATTCATTTTAATACATATGAGAGCAATGACTGAAAAGGGAATGTATTTATTTTTTCTTAATATATCATATCCTAATACATTCCAATTATGGGCAAACATGGCTTGGTTTGTCTGTCTCACTTACTAATATTTATAAATTTTTAATATTTTTCTCATTAAATAAACTATTTCAGGTTTCGCTGGTGGATACTACATTCGTGAAACCAAAATGGAGACCAGGATTTTGCAAATAATAACGATATTTGCGTCACCAATTTTAGTTTCAATCTATTGGTGGGAAAATTATTTTCCTGATCATAAGGAAAAAGATGGAAAGGAACCCGATTCACATGAAAATACAACTAATTCACAGTCTTTCTCTGAAAAGAAAGTTAAGTCTCCTGGATGTTTGTCTGACCTTTTGAGGGTTAGGAACGAGCGAAATGTAAACTTTGATATTTTGGTCAATTTGTGGAAAGTAATAATTACTCTATTCGTTCCAATATGTTTGTTTGGTCTGCCATGTCGAGACGCTCGTGAATGCATGGACACACTATTTCGTTCAAACCTCAGTTCAAAATTTGAAAATGGAGTCGGGATAGGTGTATTGTCTTCTACCACATCATTTAAAAATTGTAACAATTTTTTGCCCTTGATTGTTGCCGCTGTAGGAATAATTTGCAGTGGTGCATGCTATAGAGCTGTAAAACTTGGATGCCAAATTGTCGCCCAAATTCCTTGTGTATCAATTCCCCTAACATTCTCGTCCCCATTAGCTCTGGCCGCTGTATTCTGGATTTTAAATCGGGAATTAGAATCGTGTGCTTTCCCGTACCCAAAAATGAATGCAACCATGAATCATCTCGGGTCATATAACTACTGGATGGTGATTGCGTCAGGTAAATTAAATTTTCTACTGTTTACTAACTGATACACGTCATCAACATCAATCATGACATCGCCTCAACCATCATCATCATCATCATCATCATCACCTCCACTTATGAGATCATGATAATCATCATCGACACCGACGACAACATAAACAACAACTTAATGTAAGCAATGTGTCAGATTTTTCAAACATAAAGTAACTGAAATTTCAAACATTTAATTCATTTAATTAAAACAAGGATAATACTCAATTTTAAAATATGATTATAATAAAGTAATTCAAAACAAGTTAAATGTATTGAAGGACATATAATGTTAATTTTGAGTCATAATAAACAGATTACTAAGACGCATATGTCTGTAAGATTCGCATAACTATTTACTTCACATAAACCACAATACAACTAGTAAGCAATTAAAAGAAGCATTGCAGATGCACTTTTATCGCGCATCTTAAAATTCAACATCATCTTTAGTTGTCCGGATAGCTATATATATATATATATATATATATATATATATATATATATATATATATATATATATATATATATATATATATATATATGGGTTTTTGTGTATGTGTTTGTGCCAATAAGTTTATTTCGTACTGTATTTATTGTTCATGATGTGATAAAAAAAAACTATTTAACACATCTGTTTCCTCTGACTATGATAGGTATTTGTGGATATATATCCCTCGTGATAATCAGGTGTCATATCTGGATATCTGACAAGAGACGTCTCAGGAAATCAAAAGAGTGAGTATAATTTCCTTATATAACATCTTTAATAGGCACGCCACGTGGTACTTGAACAGTATTAATTAACAGATTTAAGTAGCAGTATGCAGTATGAGACTGCAATAAAAGACTGATTTATATTTATATTTAAAATGGTCCTCTTTTGTTTCTTAGAAACAATTGTACAAAATGCAGAAATAATAATAATCGATCAATGAATATTGTCCAGAATATTGAATGTATGCAATGCCGATTTTACGTGCCAAGTATTATATAGTTTCACAATGAGATTTTTCTATGTAAACATCGATTGAAACATGTCTACGTCCATACCTGCATACTAGGTATCAAGTAAGCCATATAGGTTTAAATTTAGGTCATTGTTTCCTTACTCGCATGAATCTCGAACTATAGTAACTATACCCACATACGTAATAATTTATTACATGTGTTTCAGACTATTTGCGAAACCTCTCTATTGTGGAGTCCTGTTTGACCAGTCTATTACACTTAATATTATTCGAACAAGGACTGACAAGGTTGATAGAAAGGTCAGTTTCAATTTGTGAACGCCAGTACTTTTAAATCGTACATTTACTTTAAAACTGCTCTCGGCCAGTTTTGGTGGCCTAGTGGTTAGAGCGTCCGCGAATACGAGAGGTCGCAGGTTCAAATCACGGCCAAGTCATGCCAAAGACTTACAAAACTCGTACTAACAGCTGCCTCGCTAGGCTCTCAGCATTACAAGTTTAGCTTTAGAACTCTTCAGTCTGATGTCAGGATAATATGATTGGTAGGGGCATCATAATATATGTCTGCGGCATGATGTCCAGGTGCTTGACGTCACAAAAACTGACCCACCGCAGATATTGTAGCGAAATGACTGAACAAGTTTTAAAGCTACGTTAAAAATACAAATCACACACACATACGCGCAAAGCTGCCAGCATTACATCTTTCGCGTCAATGTACCCGTAAGCAATGATAAAATGTTTTCGTTGTTTTAGATTCACTGGAAAATATATTGCAAAATTCAAACTAGATGAGGCATGCCTGTTCTCAATGTTTGAATTTTAGCACGTTGTGTTAATGATCTTCAATTATGCATTTACATGCTTTCCATAGTTGTTTTATTTGATTGGTGAACAATTAGTCGTTTGTGTGTTTAGCTGATATTTCTTATTTAATAGTACAAGGAAGTATAACACTTTTTGGCATTCTTATTTCTTAATGTTAAGGTTGGCGTTTATAAAGCAACAAAATATAACTTTTAAAATATTTGTCTCTAGTTTTAAACCTATATTACATGCCTATCATATACTTGTACAAACGGTCTTCAACATCAATATATTAAATGCCATTTAAACATTTATCTCTTTCTTTCATGTATTTCTTACTGTATCTTAACAAACGGCGTGTAGTATTAATTAAATATCATTCACCTAACATGAATACATATTTAGTTGCACTGCACAGTGTTTACTAAAGAGGATATATTTATACAGTTTTGCATTAGAGGCTTTCTATTTCAGACCAATAAAAGTTCGAAGACAGGAACAAGCGTAAAACAAAAACCTTCATCTGAGAACCCAAAAGTATATATGTGTGCTACAATGTGGCATGAAACTAAATCCGAGATGACGAAACTAATTCGATCCATACTCAGGCAAGGACTCATATTTTAATCTTTCGGTAATACGTTTACATTTTTAACAATTATATTGGCTCAACAGTCCAGATTTCATTTTAATGTTTCTGGTGATTCTGTTTTCATTGTGACAAGATGGTAACACATGTCCAGAAATAACCGAATCATACCTGATTCCAAATGACAATACAATTCCAACATTACTTGGATATTATATTATTTCAAGTCCTTTCTCTGGGTGTTTTAGAAATGTCTTCAAATCAAAATATTGATACAAGCCATGGGTATTTGCTTGACTGAGCGGGGTCAAACCATTGCACGATTTTCGCGAAAAGTCAAAAGTTTGCCCCCAATGTCCAAAGATTTGTATACAGCTAAAGTTGTAAATTAGAATGCCAAAAGTGTCCAATTTATGCTATATCTTTACTCTAATCAGAGCAAGACCACATATATCACAGTTCGCCAAATATTTATTAAACGCACATCTTGATGGTTTCTCTTCACCACGTTTCCATACCGGCAAGAATTCACGCCGTGGAAACTAGACAACTACCCTCTAATCAGTGAAATATTTTAACTACGACACCTTAGAGCAGTCAATTCATAGTTTCAAGGCACAAGTCTCCAGTACAACTGCATCACGTTGGTCACAATAGAAACATGCTTCCCTTTATATTTATTCTTTTGCGTAATTTACCGGTCTCCTATCGAAAATACTGCAACTGCATTTACACAATACATGTAAACCATTATATTTTAATGGGGACAATGGATTGACAGAGACACTCATTCATTGTTTACCTTAATTAAATACTAGTTAACCATGACATCCTGAAAACTTACTAAGACGTCACTCCGTTGCGTTTGCACCTAATAAATGGCAAATTTTTTCGGGCTAAGAAAGATTTCCATTGCACATAATTTCAATAATAAAATAAGTAATCACTAACATGTGCTGTAACTAAATGTGCATTCTGCAAATTTATTATAATATATTCATTGTATAGGCTCGGTGAAGATCACAAGAAACTCAGCACTATGAAGGAGAAAATGGGGTTTTTCACTGAAGACCTTTTCAACTTCGAAGGTAGGAGCATCAAAGTAATGTGCTAGTACAAAACAGACAAAATACAGTTAACCATAAAGCCAATTTCAGAATATAATACAATATTTGAGATATGACGTGCTTGCCGGCAGTAGTTTAGCTTATTGTCTTCTCTATAGATACCATGATAACAAGCTAGCTGAAACAATTATCGGGATGTAAAATTCTTCCATTTGTCTAGCATGCAAGCTATTTCGATCAAACACGTACTCTGGTAATTTATTAAATTTCGACGTTGCTTAAGTTACATAAAACAATTCATAATTATTCCACACATTTAACTTCTGCAACAGTCTAGATATCCCCCTAAAATAGCTTATATACGAGGCATATTCTAAAGAAAACAAATCATTGAGGATGGTAGTAACTATCTCGAGAATGCCTGGAATTTAAAAACAAATACACATTAAAGCTCATTTTAATAGGCTGCAATAATCAGATATTCGGTTTAATAAATTAAGATTTCTTTTATTTCCTGACTCCAACATTTAGTAATACTTCTGCAAACATAATGATCAAACAAAAAAAGCCGTGAAAGGTTTAGAAACGCCATTAGGGATCCCTTTGAACATATCATCTTATTATTGTGACCTACATGCATGTACTTTTGTTTAATATAGGATGTATACGTTACGGCACATATATATATTTCATGAGTCTCTTAAATCGACAACCGATTATACTAACAATGGAATGACTTACAAATGAAGTGTCTCAAATGACAGAGTTAAGTTAACGGTTAAGTCCCTTCAACAAATCAATGTAAAGTATATTTGTAATGGTTAATTCCCTTCAACATATTAATGTATCAACATTGCTTATGACATGCGAAATACGTGAACTGTGATGTACTTCCGCCTAACGCTGTCTTCAACACATCTGATCTTTACCACCTTGGAAGTTAGGTGATCAAGCGTTACATTCACCCAAATAGCCACATTTGGTAGATAAAAACTTTGAATGTCTAATTTGATTGTAACTGGAAACGTGTTTTACAGCTACCTTTGGCAGCATGCCTCCGTATGCTGCGAAAACATTTCAATTGTGTCGACACCACATATCAAACACTCATGTTTAATGATTTATAAAAATGTACGTATATGAAAAGGAGTCTACTATACACTTTTTGACACCTTAATAGAAATGGTAAAATGTAGTTCCTAATACCTTTTGCACGACAATCTTTGATTTCGTATGTATAGAGAAATAGTTTGTACATATTTATTGTATCACTTTGGTTTTTAAATCATTTTAACTTACACATGTATTCATCAATAATCTTCCAGTTCATATCTTCTTTGACGATGCATTTGTGACACAACAAGGCGCTGAGGGAAAAGAAGAAATCGTGCTAAATCGATATGTCAAAGATTTGATTGAAGTTGTCCAGGAAGTTACTGAGTGAGCATATCCCCCCTATTAGTTCCTTCTACATAATGGCTTTAATAATATTTAATAATGGTAGCAAATAGGGAGTTTCACTTTTGATATAGTTCGGGTCAAACAGTTTGATTGATTGATTGATTGAGCGTTTGATTGTTTGAATGATTTATTGATTTTTAATAGCGCACCAGCACGTTTAGGCTATTAAGAGCCATACATTTGAATGTATTTATACATGTTCAAAAATACTAAAAGGTTAAATATCGACCATCGATATAAAATACCAAATAGTTCAAAATAAAATGGTAATATGTTAGTAACAGTAAAGTATGAAGCTTCCCAATCAACGGGAGATGTAGATGGTGTATGTTGATGAGTACAGTTGAAAAGATGTTGATTGATTGATTGATTGTTAACGGCGCACCAGCACTTTTAGGCTATTAAGCGCCATATAAAAATGTTATATTTATACACGTTTAAAAATATGAAGAGGTTTTATATCGACCAGCGATATAAAAAAATAAAAATAGTTCAACATAAAATGGTAAGATGTTATTAACAGTAAAGTATGAAGCTTCCCAATCAACGGGAGATGTAAATGATATATGCTGATGAAAAGATGTGTAAGATAAGAGGCCGTATTTGCATTAGATAAAAATATTTATAGGTGATGGCATACAAGTTAGAGTTTACAATAAAGATTTGCTTTCTTCAGGAAATCAAAAATACAAGTGATGTGTATAGTATCAAAATGTTCCTTCATGGCATGTATATTATAGAACTTATCACTTGTAGGTTGCAGGTCGGAACACTCGGTCATAAAGTGCTTAACAGTAAATGGTTCATTGCAAGAAACGTACTCTGGTGAATCTGCATCTTTTATTATGTGGGAGTGGGTTATGTATGAATGACCAATTCTGATTCTTGCAATGACTACCTCCTCCGTACTTCTGGTTCTGTAGGGAGGAGTCAATTTTCCCAGGGTTGGTTTCATGGCATGAAGTTTATTATCCACTGCATTATCCCTTGATGCCTACCACTTCTTGTGTAGGTATTTTTTATACGAGGCGTAAAATCAGTAAACGGTAGTTTAAAATCCGATGGTTCTTGGGATAGAGCGATCTTAGCAGCGCGGTCCGCTTCTTCATCATATCTAATACCAATATGGCTAGGCACTGTATCGTAGGAGGTACTAAGCTCGCTTTTTGTGACGAGGCGATTTGTTGATATGTTTTTTTTCCAGTTCTCTATTGTGTAGTGACTGAATAACCAATAGAGTTTCACAGAAGATAATGCTATTGAAAATACGTTTATTCTCATTAAATTTCAGAGCAAGGTCTATTGCTCTGATTTCTGCTGAACAAAATTGGACGCATCGTTTGGCAAACGAACTTGCGTTATGTGTTTGCCACTAACGAGAGCTGCAGCAGCCTTTTCCTCATCCTCTGATTCAACAGTATACATTTTAGTGAAGTTTTTAAATTCGGTGAGGAGTTCATGATAAAAGCTCTGGAAAATGGCAGGGTTTATCTCAAATTTTGTCCCATCGTGTAACGTAAAAATCACTATGGATTGCTTAAGAAGCCAAGGTGGTGTTTTCGAGAGAAACGTTTTCTGAACTGTAGAGAGATTAATTTGGATATTGCCAAGGCTGGATGATGTTCCGATGCCAAATGAAGGTATAGCATTTGGTTTATTTTCATATAAAGTTTTGCATTTTGGTTGAAAAACAGCCGAAAAGCAGGGTTCAGAAGATTTGATCTTAATTTGAGAGCGTACTGTGCAGAAAGCATTTCTCTTCCATGGGATAAAGGTGGTTCATTCGCTTCCGCAAGAAGGCTTTCACATGGAGATGTCTTAAATGCTCCTAGAGCGAGTCTTATTCTCTGATGATGAAATGGTCAAGCATTTTCAAATAGTACTTCCTAGCTGAACCATAAACAACGCATCCTTAGTCTAGTATGGAGAGAATAAATGTTCTATACAAATTGAGGATGACGTTTATATCAGCACCCCTTTCAGTGTGAGAAATTGCTTTAGGTAGATTTAAAGCTTTTGAACATTTAGCTTTCAAATTCTTGATGTATGGAATAACAGTCAGTTTTCTATCGAAGGTAATACCCACAAACTTTGTTTCCTCAACAACTGGAATAAGTGTTCCGTCCAGCGTGAGTTTAGGGTCATTATGGTGTCTTCGCAACTGACAGAAAGGCATGCATTCTGTTTCGATTTTGTTATTACTGGCCCAATTTTGGATCTTGTTGATATTTCGTTGCAGTTGCCTTTCAATTGCATGTGTGTGCTTTGATCGATAACAAATTAACAAAATCGTCGACATATAAAGAGCAATCCACATCTGGAGCTAAACACTTGGTAATGCTATCGATTCCTATGCGTGTTAGAAAATATGTCCTTAGAGCGCGCAATTCCTACATGTAACTACCCTCGCATGCTGGGTGCTTGCAATAGGTTTGCTCCGCTAAGATATTTTGGGCACATGCCTGATGTAATATCTTCCAGGAGAAGTTGGCGTCCATTACCAGATATTCCCAATTAGATCCGTCAACATATGCGTGTGGAACATTGTTAACTAGACACGTCGATGACTACAAATAACTACTTTGTAGGCAACACCTGATTTGGTGTGTCTGCAATTGGTCTTCTCACCAGTCCTGCTGATATTGTTATTACATGTCTCTGTCCTTATATGGAAGGAACTTTCATTTTCTTCGCAACAACATTCAGTGTATGTAACTAACGTTCCCATAACGGTTACGGAGATATACATGCATGTATAAACTCTTATACATTCTTATGTATGTATGTATGTATGTATGTATGTATGTATGTATGTATGTATGTATGTATGTATGTAGTCGCCATTTTTACATATTAAAATCGTCTCTTCTTCAGAAATAAGACCCAACCGGAGAGTAAATGCAGTACTAAATACGGCGGACGATTACATTGGATTTTGCCTCATGGCATTGTTATGTTTGCCCATCTTAAAAACAAGAATCTTATCAGACGTAAGAAACGATGGAGTCAGGTATACAACATTGCACAAATGATCTATAATCTTCCCGTCCTGTTAGCGATGATTTTTTAGCGAGTTAGTTTATATCTCTCAAAAAATCGTAATGACACTCTGCTACAATTGTCAAGTCCAAACATATATTGATAGGGGACTCTTGTTCCAAATGTAATGCAAATTGAAAATTTAATCCAGACACAAACAACATAGATGCTTCAACAATTAAATCATTCTTTGCGGCATCATCAATTTCTGCAACACATAGTTTTTTCTACAACGTGTATATGTGCGCAGAACTGAATGCCCTACCTTAGGCCCGTATGCTTTCTTGTCATCCATATTTACTTTTAGTGCTAAGCTCGTATTTGCTTTCATGATAATATTAGCCTTTTCTGAAGCATTACAAAGTGTAGTTGAATGATCCGAAGGACTCTGAATCTTTATTAGAAATATAATGGAAAGAAAAACATAGTTTGTAAAAGTACTGGGAATAAAACTATACCGTTTACCCTACATTGTTAATGATGTTACCTTCGCTGAAAACAAAAACAAAAATGGCAAATAAAAAATTAGTCTTCCAAATTCTATACAATATGTACCATGGATGAATGTACACAAGACAAATTTATAGAAATATTATCTGCGTTAAACATTTATTCTGTTCATCCTATTTTGACATTTTTGAATAATTAAACCTCGGAATTAAACTACCAACAAATCCTGCAATAAATTATGTTCCCCTTATGTGACTATTGGCTTTTGAAAGTTATGTTATGTTGGATGTTATATATATACAGTATTTATTCTAAAAATATTATTTTATTCTAATTTTGTTTCAGGTTATGTACATGTACTATCTTTTGGGATACCAGTTTTTAGAGGATGTGAAGGAATCTAAGCCAGATATAAACAGTATAGACGATATCTTACCTACCATATCAGCAGATAGGAAACTGCGAGAAAGGATCGAAAATACCTTCATTCTGGCGCTTGATGGGGATGTTGACTTTCAACCTGAGGCTGTGAAATATTTATTGGACAGAATGCGCAAGAAGAAAGGGATTGGAGCCGCATGTGGTCGGATTCATCCGACAGGAAATGGTATCTTACAATTCACATCAGTTTAGTTATTTAATATTTACCCATAGTAATATATACACCCTGCAACTAATGATAATACTTATCCAAGCGATCTACAGTGAGAGATAAAATATAGATGGTTATCTTTCTTTGCAACTTAATAAACAAAGTTATGCATAATATGTACCGATTTATTGTAGTACATTCGTTTTTCATTTAGATATTGACAAAGAAATACAAACTGCTTTTGATAACACGTGGACCGTATTCTGCACAAAATCCAGCAGGTGTATTGCAATCGAGAAATTTAAGTGTAAACGTACGTAAATACAAAACAATTTTATAAATTTGGACCATCCAAAACTTCATTGGTTTAAATAGTTGTTTTTGAGTACCCAATTAGAGTAAATGATCTAAGAAAAAAACTTGCAATCTATTCTTAGTGTTTTACAAAATGCATGGGTATTGTGTCAATTATTTTCTATTTTAAAGCTCGTAGTTTCTGTGCAAACTGTTACAAAGTATATGTATTGTTCTGACATATTCCTTTCATCTATTTATTTTAAAAACATTTTAATCATATCTTGGATGTCCATTCCGGAAATAGCAAAACAAAAGTTGGGGATTTAACACTTTTAATATATATTTTTTAACGTATTGACCATAACCCAAAAACGATTCCTTTTTCCCCATCCATATTTAATTTAATGGTTTAATTCCTGCTTGACAAATTCTAATCCCAAGAAATATTTCATTTTTAAAATAATAACTATGACGAGCGTTCTCTTGTAAGCAATAAACAAACTCTGAATAAGAACGGAACAAACTTACTATTTATAATTACACTTCATTTTGTTATTTCATTGCTTGAAAACATAATGTTGCCTGTAGTGTTTATGTCAAGAAAACAAATAGCATGCATCCAAAGGAAACAAATTCTGAGGTATGAATTTTGTGCTTAGAGTTGATTTGTGAAGCAATCTAAGAGTTTCTATTACTTTTTTTAAATTTTCACAAAGGGCCGGTTGTTTGGTATCAAAGATTTGAGTATGCAATGGGTCATTGGCTACAGAAGGTGGCAGAAGACGTGCTTGGTTGCGTCTTGTGTAGTCCAGGATGCTTCAGCTTGTTTAGAGGATCGGCACTCATAGACAGCAATGTGATGAAGGTGTATACCACCTATCCTACTGAAAGCTGGCATCATGTTCAATATGATCAAGGTATAATTCAACCTTACTCAAAGCAAGTTTACATGGAAACATTTACCTTTCACACAATCGTGTCCACGCTGTTTGCGTCTCTGTCATTTTTGCTGTTGTAAGACATATATTTGCTCTATGATGACAAGTATAAAACATTGCGATGAAAACATATTTTGAATAATTGACACACGATGAACTCCATTTTTATACATTAATGTGTTGTACAAAAAGAACACAGATGTTGTGTGATTATGATTTTGATTTTAAACGTAGCTTTAACAATTGTATATTCATATCGCTACGATGTATGTAGTGTGGCAGTTTATAGTGATATCTTCCACTGAGAAATCATCCTGCAGACATGTAGCATAATGATAAACCCAGTCACATTATCCTGACACAGGGCCGACCAGTCCTAACACTAACCTTTTAATTCTGAGCGCAAAGCGAAGCAGCCGTTAGTACCATTTGTGTAAGTCTGAGTATGACTCGGCCTAGGCTCGAGCTCACAACCTCCTGCATCCAAAGCGAACGCTCAAACCACTAGGACAAAGCAAGTTGTAATCAAGATTAAGGATTGCGTAACTCAGTATTCAGTATATCAATTTGGCACATAAGAAATAGTCTTTGTGCAAGAAAAGGTGACATGTTCACGTACATTAACCTTACTATTTGGTTTCAGTGTATTAGTGTTGACATTTGTTTACATGATCATTGAATCCTAACAGAGGACGAAATGTATCTTAGGATTAGTTGTACTTGTTCTATTATTTATTTTTTAATACATTCAGCATTCGTCTAACAACAATATAGTTTTTATTTATCACCACGCAACATAAGCAATCAGTGTTTATAATTTTAAAACAATATAGAAACAAATTTGTTATCATTTGGAAGTTTTTAAAAAAATTAAACTTCCTGGTTTACGTATTACTTATATGATCATGTAACTTATGTATAATTTCAAATAAAAGAGTTTTATGATTAATGCGTTATTGCCAAAACATTATTGACAGATATCGGTTAACGATTTGTCGAGAACAAATTTCGTATGTCAAGTTAACAGTTGTATTTAATTGTATGCAAACATACATATTATAAATACATAAATATACAAAAATATATTATGTAATATATAGGTGAGGATAGATGGCTCTGCACACTTCTTCTTCAGCAAGGTTATAAAATTGAGTATGTCGCCGCATCAGACGCCTTCACTGAAGCTCCAGAAGGATTCAACGAGTTTTTTAACCAAAGACGCAGATGGTCGCCTTCCACATTGGCCAATATACTGGATCTTATCCTCGACTGGAAACACGTGGTTAAGATCAACACAAATATATCACTGATGTATATATTTTATCAGATTTTCCTAATGTTCTCTTCTATCTTGATTCCTGGAACGATCGTGCTTATGATTGTTGGTGCGCTCACTTTGGCATTCCCAGCGCTGCCACTTTGGGTAGCAATCCTTTTCACCATACTTCCAGTGGCTGCCTTTATCGGCACTTGTTTAAACGCAAGAACAAATACTCAGGTATGTGTTGTTGAATGATTGATTGATTTTAACCCCGCACCAGCACTTTTAGGCTATTTAGCGCCATACAATAGGTTGTATTGATACATGGTTAAAAATACTAAAGGTTTATTATTGACCAGCGATATAAAAAAGCAATTAGTTTAATATAAAATAGTAAGATGTTGGTAACAATAAATATGAAGTTTCCCAATCAACGAGAGATGTAAATGATGTATGTTGATGAAAAGATGTTGAATAAAGGGGCGGTATTTGCATTAAATATAAATCCACTAGGAGATGGCATACAAGTTAAAGTTTAAAGTAAAGATTTACTTCCTTCAGGAAATCTGAAATACAGGTTCCTTAATATCATGTATATTATAGTACTTATCACGCGTAGGTTGCAGGTCCGAACACTTTGTCATAAAGTGCTTAACAGTGAATGGTTCATTGCAAGAAACACACTATGGGGAATCTTCACCTTTTAGTATGTGGGAGTGGGTTATGTATGCATGACCAATTCTGATTCCTGCAATGACAAGCTCCGCCATACGGATAGTTCTGTAGGAAATGTCCATTCTCTTAGGGTTGGTTTAATAGCATTAAGTTTGTTATTGGCTGAATCAACCCATGACTGGATTGTGTTGTAATTAAAGCAACCCATGAATAGAAGATATTAAATTCTGAAACGTATCGAATGAGAACGTTCAAAAACTATGAAAATTGTACGTTTCATCTTTTGTGAGTACTACGTAGGTGGCGATCTTCTGTAGTATGCTTTGCATAGGTGATTGCTGCTTTAAAAGAGCATAAAATGTATTTAATATGCATCTATCATTATTTAATACGACGGACCATACATAAATGTTGAAAATTAATATCCATAGAACGTCTTGTAATGCCACGTCCATTTTAATGACACTGATTATACATTAAGATTACATAAAAACTGAGGCTCTCCGAGTGGCCAAGTGGTCTAAATCGCTGTCCGTTACGGATCACTGCCATCTCATCTGTCTGCGTGGGTTCCATGCTAAGAGTCGGCTAATGAAGTTATGTGAGAAAGCTTGCCAGTAGCTTCTCGTGGGTCGGTGGTTCTTTCCGGGGTTTTCCTCCAGCAGTAATACTGGCTGCCATGTATAGCCTATATTTTGCTGAAAATTGGCGTTAACCCGTAAAAACAAAGAAAAATCATAAATGCGATGCCTTTTCTATTTCAAAGACACAATGTAAATATTAAATAATCAATTTATATAAAAGAAGGATCGTCTTTCTTTTGGTCAAATGCCAGTTACTAAATCAAGTTCCTCACAATTTTCATACATTGAAAAAAAAATGAATTTAAATTTCCGGAAAAACTTCAAATCTCTCATAATATTCTTATTTTGGTTTCTATTTGAAGCTTTTCTCCATTCAAGAAACACACTACTATTCATAATTTATTTTGTTTTCAAACAAGATACTCGCTGTATATTATTTTTCATAAACTAACGACAGTTGAAACATTTTGTATAAATATGGTTTTTGATAAAGGAATAAATTTCTTTTCTTTTCTCATTCTGGTTTGGCATAGTAGCAGGTGCATAATTAAATACTTTTCTCCCGATGCGTTTAGACAGTAATTTTCTCATTTTCCTTGAATATGATTGCAATAAAGACGTTGACCCTGAATCTCATATGTACGTTGCATTGAAGTGTACATCTGGAACAAATATCGTGGGCATTTTAAAGCGCTTTAATGTGTACGTAAAGATATATATATATATATATATATATATATATATATATATATATATATATATATATATATATATATATATATATATATATATATATATATATATATATATATTTGTAGCTCAAGTTTGCAGTGATTCTCTCCATTGCGTATGCCATTGTCATGATGATTGTCCTGGTCGGACTTGTGATCCACATGGTGCAGCATGGACTCTGTTCGATTACTACAATATTCTTCCTATACGTTGCAGGAGTATTCCTTATTTGTGCCATTCTTCATCCTAAGGTTTGTTTATAATCCTTTAAATAAAGTTGTTGCTATCCATGTTAAAACTATAGGATAATCTAGTCATTTGCGATCAAAATAAATTTAAGTATTGATAGTTCTAATGCTCTCTCTCTCTCTCTCTCTCTCTCTCTCTCTCTATATATATATATATATATATATATATATATATATATATATATATATATATATATATATATAACTCAACCAACACTTAACCATCAGGATTTAAAGAACTACCGCCCAGTTTCTAATCTCCCATTCATATAAAAAAAAAATCTATCAACAAGTTGTTCTAACCCAACGTTTTATCTCATTTGAATTAAAAGTCTTTTAATCAATGTAAGTCTACATATCGACCTTCCCACAGTACTAAACTGCTCTTCTGAAAGTATTTAATGACATTTTCTCTCCTTTGGATAGCGAAAATATTAGTCCTCACCCTCCTTGATTTGTCTGCTGCATTTGACACAATAGACCATGATATATTACGTTACCGTCTTCAGCATGTATTTGGCATTCCGAATAAAGATTTACATTGGTTCAAGTCCTACAGAACACAAATTGTATCTGTAAATGAAATACACTTCAGCCCAGTTGATCAATATTGTCGTGTTCTACAGGGGTCTGTTCTTGGACCTGCTCTCTTCATTATACACACTCAACCGCTCGCAAGTGTTATAGATCATCACCACCCATTGTCTCATCAATAGCACGCTGATGACACTCACATATACAAGTCTAGCCACCCAACTGAAGTAGATACTACCATCCAAGGAGTAGAGTGGTGCATTTCTGATGTGAAACAATGGATATATGTAACAAGCTGCAGATGAATAAGGATACAACTGAGGCCATTCTGATCACAACACAAGGACTTTCTCATTCACCTCTTTTACCTCAGACAATAAACATCAGCAACACCAATATTCAATTCTCACAGTCAGTACGAAACCCAGGTGTTACTCTAGACAGTACTCTCACATTGCACCAACATGTCATGAACATATGCAAGGCTGCATATATTGAACTGAGACGCGTCAGTCCCATTCGCAAATATCATTAGTGCTTTGAGGACTGGACTATTTTAACTCAATTCTGTCTGGTTCATCACAATATCTACTTCAGAAACTTCAAAAGTTCAAAACACAGCTGATCGATTAAACTTTAGAGTACCTCGATCAGAGCAAACCTCACCACTGCTCTGTACCCTATACTGGCTATCAATTCGATACAGAATCAAACACAAAATGTGTTCTCGTTCTCTGTGCTACGTTTCGTTGACTGACTCCAGTCCAACATACCTATCCGGACTCACCCATGTGTATAACCAGCACGATACGTAAGCAACTCTTCTGACAATCGTATACTCATTGTTCCCACTATAAAAACGAAGTCATATGGACAACGTCTTTTTGCCCGACGATGTGGAAAGAATTGGCCATTGAAATTAGGCACAAAGACACAGTGGTCACTTTTAAGAGTGCCCTTAAAACTCTCCTTTTTCGACTGCAGGAACAAACTTAGAGATCTAATAATGTTTTGTATCTCATATGTTTCAGCATGTTTTTATATCTTCCAATATCATGGTTTTTTGTTGCTTATTTTTATGTAGTGTAATCATATCATTATAGATATTGTAAAGCGCTTAGAGCTTCTAAAGATTAGGGGCTATACAAAGTCCTTATTATTATTATTATTATTATTATTATTATTATTATTATTATATATATATATATATATATATATATATATATATATATATATATTGCTTTGCAAACAAATTAGACTGGTCCCGATTGGCCGAGTGGTCTAAAGCGCTTTCCGTTACGGATCACTGCCGTCCCACCTGTCTGCATGGGTTTGAGTCTAAGATTCGGCCAATGTAGTTATGTGAAAAAGCTTGCCAGTAGCTTCCCGTGTGTCGGTGGTTCTTTCCGGGGTTTTTCCCGGGTTCTTCCTCCACCAGTAATACTGGCCGCCATGTATATCCTATCGTGTGCTGAAAGAATGGCGTTAAACACTAAAATCCGACCAAAAAAATTTACAATTAGAAGGCCGTGGAAGAGCATGGGGATGTTAAACGTCGCTGCATTATTAGTATACACCGTTCAAGACGTTCAATCGGTTGACATAGATTCATTGTTTGATTGATTGATTTTTAAAGGCGCACCTGCACTTTTAGGCTATTTAGCGCCATACAATAGGTTGTATTTATACATGGTTAAAGATACTAAAGGTTTAATATCGACCAGCGATATAAAAAACCAAATAGTTCAATATAAAATGATAAGATGTTGGTAACAGTAAAATATGAAACTTCCCAACCAACGGGATCCCGTCTAAGAGAAGTAGAGGTCAAAACAGTGTATTGTATCGGAAAAGCCTCCGCTCAACTACCAGGATCCTTTCCAAACAGTTTGCCTCTACTTAGTCGCCTTTTACAACACGTGGCAAGGCACGTCGGGACAATTCTACAACCCGGAACCCTCAAGGGGATCGGCTAAAATAAAATTAATTTTGAAATTTACTTGCTAGTAAGCCCGTTTAATATGCATGGCTAACTGGGAATTGAACAAAGTATTCGTTTCTTTTATAGTTGTCGTGCACGAATTGCAATTATGAAATACGGGTTTTCAAATGTAGAACCATCTCTTGTACCAAATTACGCATTGAAACATGTTCTCGCATGATCACAATCTGTAAAATAAAAATGTATTCATTTCATTTCTCAACTATTGAGATAATTTATCAATTCATATTTGGTCGTTATCTAGCTGAGATGCACGTAGAGCGAATGAATATGCTTCTAATGCAAACGTCAAATAGAAATGATATGTTTCACTGATTTCATGAATAACTCAACTAATTACCAACTTGACGTGCATTCTAGCTGGAAAAAAAGAAACAGAAGATCGAAAGGCAATGCACAATGTTTGCATAAACAGTCATCACAATGTCTATTATAGCTCGTTATAAGTTATTCTAAGATGAACCAACGGCTTTACGTTAAAGGGGCATTTACCGAAATGTTTTAGCAATTGTAAGGTTATATTTAGCAAAGGTTATTACATTATCTGCCTTGCACCTCGCAACTTGATTAGCAGCACACGTATGTATATTTAAATGTTTTATCATACTAAGATTTCCTTTCATTGTTTAGAAATAAAACTCTTAATCAGAACTACATAGCCTCTATTGTGCTTGTATACTGTTAAATCATATAAATAACTGCATAATAGTTCATTCGAAGGATGTGTTCCTTTCAATCCCGAAATATTTCACTTCTTTCTTACCCTATGTTTCTTCTTTTCTCATAGGAATTCTCTTGTGTCATTCACGGTTGTCTGTATTTCATCGCCATTCCTTGCACGTCATTGATTATGATGTTGTATGCACTGTGTAATCTGAACATAACATCTTGGGGTACAAGGGAGACGACCCCACAACAAGCGACAAATCAAGGTATTCCGCATGCACGAAGCCATTGGTTGGACACCTCCCAGGGAATAGGTTCCATCTTCAGGTAAGATTTAGGAAAACGAGACTGATAATTCAGTTAGATTGAAAAATAAATAACGGTAATTATTTAGAAAATTAGGACAAACTACTTAACGATAGTTACGAAGGTGAAGAAATTTTAAACGAGACTCATTTTTTGGGAAATATTCCAACAGAAAAACATACGTGAATTATGTTTCTCTTGCAGATGTTTATTGGGCTCTCAAGAATCATACCAGCAGTTCCTATCTTATAGGCTTGATTCAATTGAGAAGCAGATAGCAATGATCACAAAAGAGAAGGCTGAAGAAAGCGAACAGACTAGAGTGAACAAAAATGCAACACAAACTGACAATGAATTGCAGACAACCTATGCGATTGAAGCAAGATCTCCTAATAATAGTGATTCGGATAAAGACGGAGAAGAACGTAATATTGAGATGATGCACAGCAAACGAAAAGACTCTCTTGAAGCAAAACAAGAACAAGATGAGAAGCCAATCAATTATGATATGAATGGTACGAAGAAGAATTACGTTATATAGCGTCATAAACCTTTTCTCATTAAACAAAAATGTAAAATCCATTTATTTTTATAAAAAAAACAACTAGTTGAAAAATATATCTTACCATATTTAGAAAATATCTTCGCGAACTAACAATTCGAAACCTTTCTTTAAATGCAAGATGTTTCTATCACATTTTCACAAGCAGATTAAAATATTTCGTCAAAATAATTTAATGGAAGACTTTGCTATAGGGATTATTGTCATATATAAGATATATGAGAGTAAAATCTATATTCTAGTGATTGGCTTACGCAAAAAGTATACAATATTCCAAGTCGCTCAACTGACAATGTTCTTTAAATTAAAGTCAAATGTTTTGATCGTATGTCTCATCTTCTACGGATAAACATGATCTTGAATAATATAATCTTAAAAATTAAGCAGAATGCCTATTCTAAATAATTCATGGGCCCTGACCATGCAGACTGCCGCAGAACGCATTCGAGACATTGTTGACAATATGTTCCAAGGAAAATTCTGTTAAAATCAGAAAATGTGAATTCTAAAGTATTCACGCATGGTTATGTCGTTTATTATGCGCACTATTCATAAACATTTATAAGTATTGTGAAGACCGGATCAACCTCGAAGTTATTGTATAAATCATTTGTGTTAGAGTATCCATAACGTTAGCTTTAACATGGGCGTGCGCGTTGTACCAATGTCCAAAATTCACAGCAAAGTCGTTATACAAATTGCCAACTTAACATTTGGTTCTAAACTAAAAAGGTGACTGATAATCATCACAGGCCAGTAATATACATAAAGATCAGGGGCCATTACTCTACGAATAATTACCATATTCTAGTGACCAAAGAACTAACAAAACGCTAGCAAAGATGCTCGGTGATTTGTATTGAAATAAATCATAATGTGTAAATGAATAATTGTTGAGCTCTTCTAACTCGATACGGATCACTAAACCTTTGGATTCCAAAGCAAACGAAGCTATGCTCGAAAGTGAACGATCATAGTAAATCTTATTGAAATAGGAAAAGCAAATTAGCTGCTAGAGATATCGCCATGTCAAATCGCTGTGGTTTATGGGGAATCATAATTATGGAAGATGGTACATACTTAAAAATGTTAACGAGATAAAGTTTCACAGAAATTGTTTTTGCATTTTATTAATAACTGTGGACGACAAGCGTTCTTACGGAGTAAAGCCAGATACAATCATTTCAGACGAAAGTCACCCATTTATATACAACCGTTTCACGGCGGTGATGGACAAAAATTATATTTGAATATCGCTGCATCTCATTCGTATGAAACGTTGTGCAACTGAAATTGTTCACCTAGCAAATTATGCACATTTTTACATAGGGTATTTGTTTGTAAACGTACAAACACTTGCGTGAATGTATCATTCATAAATCTTTATTTCAGACACCGATGAGCCTTTTATTAATAAAGCATGGACGCATGATCCACTCCTAGAAGATACAAAATATAAGGGGCTAAAGAGGACTGAAAAGGAATTCTGGAAGCATCTGATTAGACGTTATTTATTTCCCGCGGAACAGACAGACGCAGAGAAAGAACAAACAGAACATGATCTTACAATTCTTAGAAATAAAGTGTGCCTTTTTTTCATCCTGGCAAATACTCTATTCATAACTATCATATTTGCTATGCAACAAATAGCGTATGAGAGTGGGAGTCTACGGATTTCTTTTAATGTAACTTGCATCTACGGAACAACGACTACAATCGACTTGGAACCAATATCCTTTGCCTTTACCTTTATATTTGGGATGATACTCCTCTTACACTTCATCTGTATGCTTTTTCATCGCTTTGGCACACTAATACATATTTGCTCCAGAACTGAACTCTTTAAGACGAATACAAAGCGTAATATGTGGAAGCTTTATGCGGACATCAACAAGGCCGTAAGAATGAAACAAAAAGAAAAAAACGATTTTGTTCGACGCATCTTCCAGACAAATGTTGTTTATCCAGTGACAGAGTCAGGTAGAAATATCATTTCATGTGCTTTTTAAAGTTTTAGTATAGTAGCATACATCTATGAAATACATCTGATAAAAGAGTATGTCAATGGGTAATGGTGGAAATATACAGAAGGATTGATCGATTGATTGATTGATTATTTGAATTTTAACGGCGTACCAGCACTTTTACGCTATTTAGCACCATGCAATAGGTTATATTTTTAAAAATAAGAAAGGTTTAATATTGACCAGCGATATAAAATATCATAATAGTTAAATATCAAATGGTAAGATGTTTGTAACAGGAAAATATAAAGCTTCCCAATCAACGTGAGATGTAAATGGTGCATGTTGATGATAAGATGTTGTAAATAAGAGGCGGTATTTGCATTAGATGAAAATACTTTTAGGTGATGTCATACAAGTTATAGTTTAAAATAAAGATTTACTTACTTCAGGAAATCTAAAATACTAGTGATTTGTATAGTATCAAAAAATTCCTTCATGTCATGTACATTATATTATTTATCACGCGTAGGCTGCAGGTCGGAACACTCGGTCATACAGTGATTAACAGTGAATGGTTCATTGCAAGAAATGCACTCTGGTGGATCTTCACCTTTTAGTGTGTGGGTGTGGGTAATGTATGTATGACCGATTCTGATTTTTGCATTGGCAACCTCCTCCCTACGTATAGTTCTGTTGGAAGTATTCCAGCCTCCCAGGGTTGGTTTGATGGCATGAAGTTTGTTATTGACTGCATCATCCCATGACGCCTGCCACTTCTGACGTAGATACTTTTTGATACAAGGTTTAAGATCAGTAAACGGTAATTTAAAATCCGATGGTTCTTGGGATAGAGCCATCTTAGCAGCCCGGTCTGCTTCTTCATTACCTCTAATACCAATATGGCTAGGTAGCCAACAGTATACTATTTTGTAAGAGGTACTAAGCTCCGAGTTTTTGACGAGCATATTGACTAATAATGGATTATCCAGTTTTCTATTGTATAGCGATTGAAGCACTGATAATGAGTCACAGAAGATAATGCTGTTTAAAATGCGTTTCTGTTCGATAAATTTCAGAGCAAGGTCTATTGCTCTGATTTCCGCTGAAAATATGGACGCATCGTTTGGCAAGTGCATTTAGTGATGTGTTTGCCACTAACGAAGGCTGCAGCAGCCTTGTCATCAACCTATGATCCATCAGTATAAAATTTAGTGTAATTTGTAAAATCGTTGAGATGTTCATGATAAGAGTTCAAGAATATGACAGGGTTTGTTTCCATCGTGTACCGTAAAAATCACTTTGGGTTGCTTAAGGAACCAAGGTGGTGTTTTCTAGACAAACGGTTTCTGAACTGGAGAGAGATTACTTTTGATATTGTCAAGGCTGGATGATGTTCTAATGCCAAATGAAGCTCTGGCATTTGGTTTATTTCTATATAAAATTTTGTATTTTGGTTGAAAAAAAGCCGAAAAAGCAGGGTTCAGAAGGTTTGATTTTAACCTAAGAACGTATTGTGCAGAAAGCATTTCTCTGCGATGCGATCAAAGTGGTTCATTCGCTTCCGTGAGAAGGCTTTCACATGTTCCTAGAGCGAGTCTTATTCCCTGATGATGAATTGGGTCAAGCATTTTCAAAAATAGGACTTCCTAACTGAACCATAAACAATGCATCCATAGTCTAGTATGGAGCGAATAAATGTTCTATACAGATTAAGGAGGACTTTTTTTTATTAGCACCCCAGTCAGTGTTGGCAAATACTTTAAGTAAATTTAAACCTTTTAATCATTTAGCTTTCAAATTCTTGATGTATGGAATAACAGTCAGTTTTCTGTCGAAGATAATACCCGAAACCTTTGTTTCCTCAACAGTTGGAATAAGTGTTCCATCCAGCGTGCGTTTAGGGTCATCATGATGTCTTCGCAACTGACAGAAATGCATGCATACTGTTATAGATTTATAAAATTTGAAACTGTTATTACTAGCAAAACTTTGGATCTTATTGATATTTTGCTGGAGTTGCCTTTCAATTGTATGCATGTGCTTTAATCGATAACAAATTAAAAGATCGTCTACATATAATGAGCAATCCACACCGGGAGCTAAGCACTTGGTGATACTATTGATTTTTATATTAAACAGCGTCACATATAAAATACTGCCCTGGGGTACACCGATCTCCTGCTGGTGCATATCGGAGAGGGCAGAGCCCACTCGTACTTTGAATTCTCTGTCGGAGAGAAAATTGGAGATGAAAGAGGGCAGACGGCCTTTAAGACCCAGATCGTGCAGGTCATTTAGTATCCCGTACTTCCATGTTGTGTCATAGGCCTTTTATAAATCAAAGAAGACTGCTACTAAATGTTCCTTCTTCATAAATGCATCGCGAATAAATGTTTCGAGTCTAACCATATGATCGTTGGTACTACGACCAGAACGGTAGCCACTTTGGAAAGGAGATATTAAATTGTTACTTTCCAAGTACCATACAAGCCGAGAATCAATCATTCGTTCCATTGTTTTGCACACGCAGCTTGTCAGTGCAATGGACCGATAGCTGTTAGGATCTTCGATATATTTGCCTGGTTTGGGAATCGGTATTACTATTGCTTCTTTTCAGATCTTAGGTACATTACCAGCAATCCATACATCATTAAAGATTTTCAGAAGCAATGTCAGAGACGATTCTGGGAGGTGTTTCAAGAACTGGTAATGTACTTCGTCAGGCCCAGCAGATGTATCATGGACCTTGTCTAAAGCCTCCCAAAGCTCCAATAAAGAAAACAGCTGGTTATAGCTTTCCTATTTGTTGGATGTGAATTTTAAACGTGACTTTTTTTGAGATTTTTATCTTTGAAAGGTTTCTGAATAATTAGATGATGAAGACTTTTTTGAGAAACTATCGGCAAGAATATTTGCTATGTCACGTTTAGAACTATAATTGATATTGTTTGTTTTCATGTGTAGAATAGAATTGTGTTTCTTCTTTCCATTTATTTTTCGAATAGTATCCCAAACTTGTTTCATTGAGGAACGAGAGTTTAAAGAAGAAATATATTTCTTCCTGGATGGACGTGTACATTCTTTGATTGTGCGTCGAGTTTTAGCCCGGTCGATACGATATTTGTTTAAATTTTCGGGCGTTGGACGATTATTGAATTACTTTAATGCTTCTCGGCTTTGTTTAATGGCTTCTTTGCATTCCTTGGTTACCTAAGGTTTTTGCGATTTCTTAATGTTCGGTGAGGACTCGGGAATAGATTCATCTGCAATTGTAATTAGAATTCAAGTAAAATGCGGTATAGGATTAACAGCGTTGAATGCTGTATCATTATTTAGTTTAGTTTTACATAGTGTTTCAAACGTAGCCCAGTCGGCCCTCCTTATATTCCATTGTGGAATTGCGTCATCAGTTTTAGAGTGATTTTCAAGAGTGATCGGAAAGTGATCACTGCTGTGAAGGTCATCAGCGACCTTCCATTCATAGTCCAAAAGTAGCGAAGGGGAGCAAATTGTCAAATCTATGCACGTGTACGTACCGGTACCTGGGTGTAAATATGTTGGCGAGTTAGTGTTATATAGACACATATCGTGTCTAGAAATTAAATCTTCTACTTTATGGCCTCTGTCGTTTATGTGATTCGATCCGCATAAAATGTTATGGGCATTAAGATCCATGAGTAAAACGAAGAGCGCGGGAAGATGTTGAATAAGATTGTCTAATTTATTTTGTACTAGGTTAGTGTTTGGTAGCAAGTAAATGGAGCATATAATCACTCGATGCAAAGTGACGCGTACAGCAATGGTTTGTAAATTTGTATTTAAAGGAATGACTCTGAGAGGGGCTCTATTGTTCACAACAACAAAGACTCCTACTGAGGACCTGTCAGCCTTTGGAAAGTACGTGTTAAGCAGGGAAAAGTTTTTAAATGTAATTTTATCTGTCTCTTTCAGGAATGTTTCCTGGAAACATAATACATCAGGATCGTGTTCAGTTATAATCAGAAGAATATCATTGTAGTTAGCTTTATGTCCTCGACAGTTCCATTGTATGATGGTGTTCTTCATTATAAAATTATGCTGGAGATTCTGGAACTAGATTAGACTATTCGCGGAGAAAATTTGTGTTGTTGTTTGTCTGGAGGATGTACGGGAGTATATTTGATTTTACTAGGTTTGGAGGAACCTTGAGTACATGGAACAGTTTCTTCTGCATCCATGCGCTCAAGGTCTCCAAACATATTGTAAAGTTTAATGGGGTCATCTGACCCCTTTTGCGGCTTATTAGTTTGTTCTTCTTGTTTATTTCTTGGAGCTTTTGGTGGTGGATTGCTATTAAATGTTGTCTGAGTTGATGCTGTGCTTTTCTGTGGTTGGTAATGAGGGATATTAACACTTGTTGTTGAATCGGTTTAATCCGTCTGTGTTTGAGCGTCCTTTGTGATTTTTGGGTTGTGTTTCACGACTGTTGTGAAGGATGGGCAAGGAAGAGATGATTTTGCCTGGACAAGTTTTCTGGCCTCTGGCTAGGGAATGTTCGAGGTAAACTTTACTCTCTGAATTTTCTTCTCCTGTTTTCATGTATCACAATCCTTAGAATTGGCGTGATGTTCCTTGCCACAGTTGACGCAATGCGAAGTTGCTCTACAATTAGCTTCCTGATGAGATTGGTCTTCGCATCGGCCACATACCTTGACTCTGGAACATCGGTCCTCGTGATGGCCGTATTTTTGACACTTATAGCATCGAAGGGGGTTACGTATGTAGATCTCAACCTTTACTTGCAAAAATCTAACCTTGACCACTTTGGGCACTGTCAGTTTAGTAAAGTTGAGTACAAATGTGTTGGTGTCCTGCAGGTTGTTATTACGTTTAATGCGTATTCTACGCACTGCAGTGACACTTTTATGTTTCATCCCTTCGATGATATCTGTGTCGGTGACTCCAGCCAAGTCACGACAGCGCATTACGCCTTTGGACGAATTTAGTGTAGTTTGGGCGAATGAGGTCACTGGAATATCGAAAAAGGTTTTCATTTTCATGATGTTATCTGTTTGACCCTTTCTCCCACACTCAATCAGAAGGCATCCCGATTTGAGTTTTTTGACACCTTTTGGTGTGCCAATCGATGCCGAAATGGTTTTCTCAATAACACTTGTTTCTTCGTCTGAATCAGACAGTGGCTTGGTACGTTTATTGTTGATTTTCTTGTTCCATTTGCCATGATTAAGAGATAAAATTTCAGCACCCATTCTCCCTACCCACCAAGGAGCCAAACAAGGGGGTACTTTTCAAGTGCCAAGGATACACGGATGCCATAATCGTTAGATAAAGTTACCTGGGATTGAACCTTGAAGCTTCCTTCTAAGGTCGGTAAAATTATCTCCCTATTGACCCGTTGAGCCACCGCCTTCTAGGAAGTCTTCTAAAACTTGGGAAAGTGAAAACTAAAGGAAAAGAATGTAGAGGCAACGGTGGTATCAAAAGAGATACAAGAAAGAAAGAAAAGATGAGTAAGTAATACAAAAGATCTCCTAGGGCTCGGCGTGACCAGCCGATTTGACCACACCGTGCCCATCTCGACAACCCATCTAAGAGACGTAGAGGCCAAAGTAGTGTGTTGCAACTACCAGGATCCTTTCCTCCTCCGACACGGGTCGCAACCCACGGCAAACAGGTTGCTTCTACTTAGTCGCCTTTCACGACATGTGGCCAGGCACGTCGGGCCAATTCTACAACCCCGAACCCGCAGGGGGATATGCAGAAGGAAATTATTAAGAAAGTCAGAGAAAAATATCCAATATATACAAAGGAAATACGTCATGCCATCCACACGTTGCATCCAGTCCAATCTGTTGTGTCTTTAGTTTTCCGTATGGTAATGTAGGGGTCGCAACACTACCTAATCAGTTATAATTTGAGATGTTAAAGATGAATGGATCACGAGGATTGTATACAAGTGTTTAAAACGCAATGTAAAATGTATGGAACATGTACTATTTTGATTCAAGCAATGAATACCGCATAGCCAGACAGAATTAAAGTCACAATTTAGTCTTAAGCAAAGAGTCTGGTGCAGTTCTAGCTCTCATAGCCATCACATAGTTCAACTATTATAAATAATGAAATTAAGTATCATATTTCATTTTTTTTTAAAAACTTAGAGGTAATCAAAGACGTTGAGCCCCGCATTGAGGTTAAGTGGATTTTAATTAAAACAAATTGATCCAATTTCAGAATGTAGCCGTGAGAAAACGGCACAGATGAGATGGAAAGAAGCTGGTGAAGCGGTCATAGCGGAGCACAGGAGTAAGAAAGACTACGCAATGAAAATATTTTGTGATCAAATAGATCTGGTGAAGGAGTTTATCAAGCAATTACAGGCGGAAATTGGTAAAGGTGGCAAAAAACGTGAGGAAATGAGGAAAATCAGAGAAAAATTTCCAGCCTTTACAAAGGAGGCCCATCGTGCAATCTACAAGTTATATCGTAATTCAAGATCACAAAACTCAGAAAATGTCAGAGGTACGTTTAATTTTCTGGCTTTTCTTCACAAGCAACTATAGTATGAGTGTAATTCAATTTCCAAGGATTCGATGTAATTGATCTATAACTAAATTCATACCACTAACAATAAAATTGACTAAATGTTAACGAGATGAAGACTTAAAAAAAAAAATTATGGTTGGAAACGAAGAGGAATAATTCGAACTAAATGTCTGACAGAACAGCACGACACCTTGACAAGAAAGTGCCAAATTAGTTTCAACAAAAGGTGCAGTTCGCAATTGTTTCTTTGTTTTTGTTTTAGGTAAAATGAATTTCCTTCAAACAACATCTAAGATTTTCTCAAGTGGTACACATGAATATATTTTATTGATGCAGTTATGGTCAAATTACTTCTCATTCCCAAACAGTGAAGTCAACATAGTCGACACGATGGTTCTACAGTTACGTTGCACATGCAACGGGTCACGCATGCATGTCCAATATGCCATCAGATTAATACCACATCTCTCTCTCTCTCTCTCTCTCTCTCTCTCTCTCTCTCTCTCTCTCTCTCTCTCTCTCTCTCATTTTCATCTACACGAAGCTCTCAATAATATCAGATCTGATGGTCATATAATTTGCGCGATTTCGTTCCTTACATTGTATTATGTGTAATAAACATTCTGATTGAAGTAAACATATATGGCGTTCCATTCTTAATCAGGTACTTGCTTGGAAGCAACGACTTATGTATCTGCCCCGCAAAAGGACAGATTTAAGCTAACGTATTTCGTTTATCGTGTCTTAGCTATACATGATGACATACCACGCAAAAGTAAACCCTTTATTCCCCGACTTATACAAACGGTACTAACATCTGCCTCGTTTGGCATTCAGCATTAAGGGGTTAGTTTCAGGACTGGTTGACCTGGTGTCTAAAGAGGATGTGACAACATGCTACATGTCAGAGGCCCAGGTACTAGACATCGCTACAATCTGCTACATTGCAGACATCGATGCGATATGACGAAATAGTTGTTAAAGCTACGTTAACAATCTACATCATATCGCATCACATAAAGTTTACTCAATTTATACTTGTGAACGGCCTCGCAGGTAATGTCCTTTGAACGGTCTGGTCAACAGATGAATGTTGCCTGATAACAACAATCTGTTTTAAACCTTATATCCAAACAGTTAAGACCCCTCTAGTTTTATTGGAGCCAAAGCTGGGTGTTGCATCGGAGCAGCAAGCATTTCTCTACTCAACTACCGGGATCACCTCCCATAACGACGCGATGTACAACCCACGGCATCCAAGTTTAGTCTAATCGGACACCTGTTACGACATACAGAGAGAACGTATAAGATCTATTCAACATCCCCTAAACTGTAATCAGTGGTATAAATATAGAAAGGGACCGTCATGTTTGTACTTTTAAGCAGCGTCTTCCCTTATTAATTTGAGGAAAGATAAGTACGCGATAAAATGGTAATGAAACACGTCGTTTATAATTTAAAGGACGCGCTTGCAAGGATCTGGAAAAGAAAAGGGAAGTCTTGTCGAACTCAAAAGCAATTCATGTTTACATTTAGAACATGTTGCAGCCATGAAATGCATCGCTGTCTTACATTATGAAATGGGTGGTGTGATTGTGTGAAGAATCTAAATATTTACTTTCTTGATCAGCAACGACAAATGTCGTAATTAAACTGGACGTTATATTGTATATTAAAAAATATTTCTGCTTTTAGAACCGTGGAGTCGAATATTTATTTTCTGCTTACTCTTCATTTAGTTGCAGTATTGGATAATCTTAAAATTAAAAAACAATACACATCGGACACCACCATGAGCTAATAGTGTAACTCCTGTAAACAGTCATTTAAAATAAACTCTCCTGCACACGCATTAAACGACGAAGCCAAGCAACGGTATTTAAAATTATAACCTTTGAAACTTCCTTTCAAATATTTAAATGCGTACACGGAAGTAGTACCATTTGTGTAATTCATAAGTACGTGGGTAATTATTAGACTTTAGTTTATCATTTCAAACAACGGGCAGACTACAAACGGGCACTGTGTGGGCTTTTCTTGTATCGAACAGTTTTCCGTGAACATAACGCAATCGCAAATATAGCAAATATAGCAACAAATACAAACACCGGTATCATAACACAAGATACACGATGCAAATAGTCATGCCAATAAGATAGATACAAACTGAACTGTGGTTACCTTTAGCTTCTAATTACCATTATGCTTCTCTTACAAGTAGTCTCTACCAGCAGCTGTTCGAATAGCTGTTAATATCTACTTATATGTTCTTATATGTTCTTCTTATATGTTATATGTTATATGTTCTTATATGTTCTTCTCTTCTCCAGATAATGTCCATAATGGTCCAGATCGACTACCGAGTGAATCAGCATAGCTATAATGGGTACAAGGCTACTGATGGATCGTTAAGAAACCATATACAAGATGCAACACCTTTAGTGTAATCCTTAACGCTGAATAGTATTGAATGACGCAAGAAGGGTTTGCGGTTTGTGCAAATGTTTGACATAGCGCAATCTAAAAGTATAAAGTTAGACAGTTTAAAACATTTTAAATTTCCTGTCAAATGTTTGCATGCCGTGTTTGTTTAAATGCATAACCAATTTACCTTGTAACAACATAGATTTACCGTTAGCAGAAAAAGTATCATTGCCAGCAATACGCAAACAGCACAAATGCTTCCAATTTTATTTTACGGCTGATATGCATCTATAACTTGATTAATAATTTCTGAGTCAATTGTCTTTCACGAACAAAATGTATCATTTGCTATAAAATATTGTGGTACGCGATAGCTATTTATAATGTCTTCGAGTACACATAAGCTCTATTATTCTGAGTATCGAAGTAACGATTCGCCTACAGAATAATTTCATATCCGGTGTGATTTCTCATATGTTTGTGGTATTATAATTCATCTTGATTATTATTGTATTATTATTATTATTATTATTATTATTATTATTATTATTATTATTACGAAGCAAATATCGGTCACTAACGATAGGAATAATATCGAATCATTGCGCCAATTATCGGAAACAAAAGACCTCCAGAAATACTTTAGTAGTCGCCGCTGATTAAGGTGTACCTTGTACAGCAAATTACTTCCTGTGCACACCACATATCTTCAGCATTTCCAACGGCGGCATGAATGAGATGACCTGTTATTGGTCTATAATTGGCCATAAAAACGTAACTTTTTTCAGATAACATTCCCAATAGACAGATATGTTTCACTGAACGTCTATAAATAATTGCATCAACGTATTATGACTTTGTCTGCGTAAGATTTTATCTTTCCACTGCTTCATCATTCCAACGATTTGTTTTTCGATATGGATGTGGGCAGAATAGCCACAACCTGTTTTGTTTGGGATCACTTGATGGCGAGTGTTGAACTCTAAACCGGAACGAAATTTAATCCTTTCAGCAAAATATAAACTGACAACAAACAGCGCATAACTAATTTTACAAAGCCTAAGCGCATTCCACTCTGACATTATCTTTGATAAAACGAACACAAAACAAAGACAAGACAAACAATGAACATGGTGTAAAAATATTGATATTGACATACAAAGGCAGGACAGAAACCAGAACACCATCAGCTTTTATTGTAAAATTGTGTATTATCTCTCTCTCTCTCTCTCTCTCTCTCTCTCTCTCTCTCTCTCTCTCTCTCACACACACACACACACACACACACACACACATTGAATTTGAGAAATACATTCCGATTGGTTCATTAACAGATACATACATGAATATTTTCAAACTCCTACATAGTAATAATGAGGTAATTGTATAGCGCCTAATCTTTTAAAACTCTAAGCGCTTAGCAACATCTATAATGACATAGACCATGAAATTTGAAGATTAAAAAAACATGTACGGAACATATTTAAGGTAGGAAACATTATTAGTTCTTTAAGTTTATTCTTGCAGTCGAAAAAGTTGGGATCACTGTCTTTGTGTCTAATTTGAATGAGCAATTCATTCCATGTTACTGGGCCCTGGTATCTTGAAAATGTTAATACCCCAAATATTTAGGAAATTTATTCCGATTTGTTCACTATCAGATCCATGTTTATTTTCAATCTTCTAAATAAATCCAACATTCAAATATGTACAGTCAGTAATTAGAATACGAAAACGTTTGAAACTGCAGATGAAAGGTCTGGAAATTATGTTTATTGACCGTAAACATAGCTGCTAACTTACTTATGTTCAACTCTTCCCGACTACCATTTATTTTCTTCAGTGTCATATTATTCAATTTTGGACCTAACAGCTTTGAGTAATTCCATACTAATTGCAGTGTATTCTTAAAATGGAGAGACACGCTTGCGCTATGTCAGGTTATTTCCAATCCACTGAGCATTTACTGTTATCTTCTCGCGACTATATATTTAAACAAAAGTGAGATACATAAACACACATGCACTCGCTAGATCATACATTAAGAAACAAACATTGCTTTATTTTCAAGTGAAGTATCAAATTGTAATTCAAATCATGAGCTACTGCTGGTCATCTCAAGTACTACAATGAGATACAGATAAATCAAATGAAATGCGTGTCGACCGCTTTAGAACGTATCACTAAACAAAATTAAAATAAAACATCGAATCAGATTTTCATGTATATCACTTTATTTCTTAGGAATATATATAAACGTTATAAATTTTATGATTCCTCTGTGCGTTTACGTTGCAAATATTTATATGTTTTGGTAGAAAATATTTATATGTTTTGGTTGCAAATTATTATATTTGTTTCGTTAGCAGGTATTCATATGTTTTGGTACCAAATTATTATATTTGTTTTGGTAGCAAATATGTATATGTTTTTGTAGCAACTTATTATATTTGTTTTGGTAGCAATTATTATATTTGTTTTGGTAGGAACTGTTTATATTTGATTATGAGCCCATGTTTATATGCAGTTCGTCAATATAACTTATTGAAGAGATGAAATTAATATTTTTGTTTTGAAATTATGTGTAGTTTAATATATTACATTTTTGCATATATTTAACAAAAAAAATTATTTTTTGTTTTACTTTGCATAAAGACAGGACAGAAGAAAATGAAGGTACTTTCCTTCATATAATATATATTTTTTTTATTGTTTTATGCTCTGCACTGACTTGAAAGGTGTTTTATTGGCGTTTGAATGTACTGCACAAAGTGAGTTAATTTTAAATTATAAATTTTACTATTTTGAAAGTTCTCTAACTTAAAAATGATCTAAGTTTATATGTGTGTATCAATCTGCTGTATGCGTCTAATCCCTAAAACTCATTAATGCTTCTTTTAACTTTTTTAATCTGCAATTTAGTTGTGTATTAGGTTTTTTTGCGGTGAGGAATTGATTAACTTTTTAATAGATTATCTGAATGGATTCTCGAACATCGATTATGATAACATTAATCAATTTATCTCTAAAGGGGGGTCACGAGTGGTCTAACGCGCTCTCCGTTACGGATTACTGCCATCTTACCTCTGTCTGCGTCGATTCGAGTCTCAGATTCGGCTAATGTGGTTATGTAAGAAAGCTTGCTAGTAGCATTATCGCGGGTCGATGCTTATTTTTGTGGGGGATTTTCCCGGGTTCTAACTATATCATGTATATTGGCCACCATGTATAACCTATCGGGTACTGCAAATGGCGTTAAACCCTATAACAAAAACATTATCTTAAAGGACACTTCATCCACAATTAGGACAAAAGTGGTAAAGTTGTGTATCCTCTATCTCTCACACACCAACATACACACATATATCGAATTTGAGAAATACTTTCCGACTGGTTCAGTATATATACATGAATATTTTCAAACTCTTAAATAATAATAATGAGGACATTGTATAGCCTCTACGTTTTGGAAACTGTAAGCGTGATTGATTCATTGACTTTTAAAGGTACATCAGCACTTTTATTCTATTCAGTGCCATATTATAGGTTTTATTTATACATATTTCAAAATATTCAAAGTTTTAATATCGACCATTGATACAGAAAACCTAATAGTTCGAAGGAAAATGGTAAGATGATGGTAACAGTAAAATGAAGCGCTTTACAACATCAATAATGATGTGACTACTAAACACCATGAAATTAGAAAACAAAAATGCTGAAAATATTAAATTAAGGAACATTGTTAGCTCTTTAAGTTTGTTGTTGCAGTCGAAACAGTTAAGTGTTGAGTGGACTCTTGAAAGGGATTGATTGATTGATATATTGATTTTTAACAGCGCACCAGCCATTTTAGGCTATTTAGCGTCATATAATCGGTTGTTTATCCACGTTTAAAAAGTTCAAAGTAAAATGGTAAGATGTTAGTAACAGTAACATATTAAGCTTCCCAATCAACGTGACATGTCAATCGTGTATGTTAATAAGAACAGATGAAAAGATGTTGTGATGCTTCCATATATATATATATATATATATATATATATATATATATATATATATATATATATATATATATATATATATATATATATATATATATATATATTTCTCTTGTAACTAAGTGATCAGGAGATATTACATTAATGTAAGAAACTATCAATATATTTTAATTAATCTGATGAGTTTGCACATTTGTACCTTAGGATGGAACCTGTTAAATCAACACGAAACGCACGTATACAAAAAGAAATATATTTTTGTAAACTTTTAAAAAAAAAAAATTTTTTCTAAATCAATGGAACAGTCTATCACCAAAAACATATGCAACCTGGGGGTGCGGAGACAGTAATCTTTCCATCTTCTACTCTTTTATTTATTAATGAAACTTTTCGGAATATCACAAGCCTCTCGTTTTGCAAAGAATGTATTAAATTACCTGTTGTGCATGCACAGTAAGAAAATAAAAAATAAAAAAATCATTACAAATCAACAAAATATTCCAAATATGATTTACTTTGTCATTTTGCATAAATATATCCATCCAAACCAATCCAAGACTATTAATATTTGAATTAAAAAGAGAAAACTGAAATGGAAACTGGCAGAATAAGCATAATCAATTTAGTTCTCTTCACTTTAATTGTACTATAAATATACATTTGAAAGACATGTAAATGTTCTAGAAATCCAAACTGAAAACTACTGAAGCTTCATACTATTACAGACACATATTTAAGGTTGCAATGTGAAAATTGAAATCATTTTAAATTCTGTTTCTGGATAGTATTTAAACGCGTGGCAATATTAGTAGCAATGCATTAGTATGCCAGCCGGTAATCTCTGCACCTGATTTTGTCTTTTTTTTTATTAAACTGTACACCTGAACTGTCTTTGTTCCATACATTTTGCGAGACTTTTTGTCTTTCCTTCTCCTTTGCTTATTTTCATTAGATTGACTTGAGTGATCACGAGTTAGAATAGCTAGAGAGTCATTTCCCTTGTTATATAAAAGCCCCTAAATAATATTACAGAAAACAAGATGCAACACTAGAACTGGCAAAAGTCACCAGGCTTATTTTGGCAGCAGAGGCGGGTAAAGTGGGTAATTAGTCTGGCAAAAAACTGGATGATATCGATGCAGAAGGTATATTATCAAATATGCATAAATCGAAACTGTATTTATTGGTGACAAGTGTGCAATATATTAGTACAAAGAAAACACTTTCAATAATTACAGTACTTCCTCTGCCAACTGGTCATAATTGTCTTGCCGAGATCATCTTTTATATTTTATAAACTAGTTTTTAGTTGAGGGGGGGGGGGGGGCTAAAAGGCGCACCAGCACTTCAGGTAATTTACCGCCAAACCAATAAGTTACATGTAGAAACGTTTAAAAATGGTAAATTATTTATATTGACCAGCGATATCAAACCCCAAAGTAAAACGGTAAGATGGTCACAGTTAACTAGTAAGCTTCCCGATCAATTGTGGATGAAAATAGTGTATGGTAATGAAGACAAATAAAAATATGTTTGAAAATAAAAAGGAACGGTATTTACAATATATAAAAGTTTGTTTTATTTGTTTTTTAACGGCGAACCAGCACTTTTTGCATGTATACATGTTGAAAATTATAAGGTTTAATATCGAACACCGATATCAAAAACCAAATAGTTGAAATTAAAATGGTAAGAAGTTAGTAACAGTAAAAATATGAAGCTACCTAATCAACGTGACATGTCAAAGGTGTAAGTTAATGAGACAAGATGAAAATATGTTGAAAATAAGGAACGGTCTTTACAATGCATAAAAGTGCTCTAGGTGATGGCATAAAGTTAAAATTTAAAAAAAGGTTTACTTTCTTCTGGAAGTCAATGATGCGAGTGATATTTACAGTATCAAAACGTTCCTTCATATCATCCACATTATAATATTTATCACATGTAAGTTGCAGGTCGAAACACGCTGTCATAAAGTACATAACACTGAATGGTTCATTGCAAGTAACGCACTCTGGTGAAACTTCACTTTTTAGTATGTGGAGTGGGTCATGTACGCATGACCCATTCGGATTCTGGCAATGACTACCTCCTTCCAACGGAAGGTTCTGTAGGAAGGAGTCCATTCTCCTGGGGTTGGTTTGATGGCGTGAAGTTTTTTATTCACTGCATCATTCCACGATGCCTGACATTTCTGGCGAACGTACTTTTTGATAGCAGGACTAATAGTGAGTCACACAAGATAATGCTGTTTAAAATACGTTTCATTTCGATAAAGTTCAGAGCAAGGTCTATTGCTCTGATTTTGGCTGAATAAATGGACGTATCATTTGGCAGCTAAACCTGTTTTATGCGTTTATATCTCTTCGTAATGACTTGGCAATTGTTTGATTTAGATGCCGTTTTAGCGCATTGTCTTCTGTACTATTAATTGCCCATGCGACAAACCCTCAATTTAAGGTTCACTTCTATGATACCATTGCACATACATCTGAATGGTTTTCTACGGTTTCTGATGTATTCACATGGGTTCATTGGATCTTTTCAGTTTCAATCATTATGTGTGTATTGTGGAAAACTGCTAAAACAGAATTGTGAAGCACTTAAATTTGAAACATCATGACGAGTAGAAGAGTGGGTGAACACTACAACACACTTAGAGGTGTCTATTTGTCAAACCAAGACATTTCTCCAAAATATGATAAAGATAACTAAGGCTTCTGACCAACCGTGAAGCATATTTTTTGTCACGCACTATCTGCTGCTAGGGTTTTAATCGAATATTGTATCAAGTCCGATACGATATCTTGATCTAGGGTCGTGTAAATTTATCGTTATAAACCCATGTGAGATTGATTTAGCATGAAAAAAGAAATTTCTAAAAAGATGATAATTAATATCTCCGCTGCACCATGTTTGATGAATATTTCTAACTGTGTGAGTATCAACTACATTAAAAACAGCAAGAATATTACAAGTATCACTGATCACTTTTGGGTTACATAAATAACATCAGTATTTGTATGTATGCCTCGGGAAAATATGCGAGCAGGATTTGATTGTTTATCCAACATTACATCAGCGTACACAATTAAATTGTTAATAAATCCGTCAATGGAGTCCACACTCGGTGCTATATTGATATCAGTGATAAATTCAATAACATCATCTTCTTCATTTATCCTCTTTGCATTTTCATTAAAATCTTTTAACACATCGTAACATATTTGATCATCTAAACATAAAGCAATCAAATACAGCTAATTCCACTTCTTCCATGTCGTTATTATCTTAAGTAACAGTTGTGTTTTTCGATTTCCAGAGGGACTAGTTAGTATCATTCTGATCGAATTTGGTAGAATAGCAATATGTTTATCAGGCGCTCGTTGTTTTGTTGCCGACAAATCAATTGCATTCATGTTATTATAATAAATTATATTGTGTTAAATGTAAGATGCAAACGACTTAACAACAATTACAACAGTACGTAACAACTCGCGCTCACCGGCATGTGTACACAGTGTGGTACAAAGAAATTTAGATTTATTTCTGTAAACTTAAAATAAAAACGAGGAGGTGATATTGCAGCAAAATTGACAAAACTCTCAGGGACTCCATAGGCCAAATACCCAGGAGAAAAACATCTTCTAATATATAATTACTGCGGCCCTGGAACAAGACTCGAAATCCGACTTGATAATCAGGACAAACCAAGACCATGTGAATATTCTGTTCACACTATTGATAAGGCGTGTCACGCTCATGTAGCAATCTGCAACATAGACATATCGCAGATGTGAAATTGATTCTCATACGAATACATCTTTCAATGAATCATTAGCTGACTGGTTAGTAAGATCTGCGATGAAGGATACTGGTATTAGGTGCTGGTAATTAATATTATTATGGAATTTATTAATTATTCATCAAGAGGAACCTGGAGAGGTAAATCAGCAATTAATAAACACGCCAGCGCGGCAAAAGTCAAAAAAGTTACTGAAGCAGATTGGTTATCAAGACAGGCGATATGACAGATTTATCTACCACCACCTAAACAAATTCACTTTGCCCATTTTTATGGCATCGTTGTAAATGATGTTCGTCAGGCTGATATATTATTTCTGCCGCATGATACTGTCAAAAGACGGACATACAAGTACGCGTTAACTGTAGTTGCGAATAGATACAAATTAGCTGAGCCATTATTGTCCAAGGCGGCATCAGAAGTAATTTCTGCATTTGAACGAATTCATCGACGAGGACTTGGACCACAAGGTGGTCTGCAGTGGCCAAATCTATACAAGTTGATCATGGCAAAGAATTTCAGGGTGCAGTGTTAACATTAATGAAGCAACATAATGTCACCATCAGACGAGGACAAACTGCAATACACCGCGATCAGGCAATTGTTGAACGATTCAATCAAACACCTTGCTAAGCGGTTATTTGGATATCAACACGCGAAGGAATTTATTAAAGACAAGAGCTCTGGTGAATGGGTTGCAAGATTACGAAGTGTGATAGTTGCGTTAATATAGAAATTACTCAAAGAATCAATATGAAACCTATTAACGCGAACAAACACAAGTATATACCCCATTTGCAAATTGATTTTTCAAAACAAAAAATACTCAGTAAGGTGACTGTAAGACATTTATATGAACCAGTTGAACTTGAAGGTCGTAAAAAAGAGGTACTGATCTTATTTGGAGTGTTACTGCACAGAACATATTTAACATAACAAGATCGACGGGTAGACACACGATGGATAGATTTGATTCAACTGCCCTCAGCGTAGATTTACACGTGAACAGTTACAAGTAATACCAGAGGATACACAATTACCGCCACGATAACTTAACTAGCACCTCTGCGTCTATCACACTCAAGACAGGTCAGAATAACATTTTCTCGTGTATGACCAAGACTGCTATTTTTCTGAATGCGGTAAATTGTCGTGGATTTTTGTCTTTAGCATTATACAATTACAGCTTACGCAGTGATTATTTTGCTGTTGTTTCAGCATCATTATAAACTCAACAACAATATCAAATTCTCTTTTATTTTTTGTTGCCGCTTTGTTTATAACCAGTGAGTATTTTTTCTGATTATATCATCCTGACAATTTCGTTGTTGCTGGTGTCATTAGAATCGAAAACGACTCTACGAAGTTGATTTATTTTTTAACTCGTGACAATGCTATATATTCTAAATTCGACCACTCAATGCGATCATCTACGATCCAAACAATTGTATCAGAGAAGGTTAACCTCTGAATGTATCGTCATTGCGTATCCCAGCCTCCAGGGAGATTTGTCAGCGCGCAATGCATCCTCGACAACATTGATATCGACCAGAACAATATCATTTAACACGAGTGTTTGTTTTTATGTCATCCCTGCAATATCAACTTCAATATTTTGTCTTCGTGTATCCGCTGGTCTATAACATAATGGCACTGGTAGTGTTGTGAATTGTTCTTTATGTAATTGAAACAACCGCTGTTGAAGTGTGACTCGGAGTATCTTTTTTTACTTGCCTCTATCAAATCGTTTGGTTTCCACGCTTCCCAAAAATCATTTATATTTGTTTCTGAAATTAATTTACATGATTTTTCACATCGGATTTGATCTGACTGTAATCTGATTAATTTATTGAACTCGCTTAATTCTGGATCTAGCTCTTTATGATCAGTATTAATTTCTTCGTAATAATCTACAAATCGCTTCAGCCAATCATGTGGAGACAAACCAACACATGGTCGTAGTTGACAACGATCGCCACACATTCTGACAGCTGTATGTTTGAGTAGGAGCCATTCAAGAAATATGTTTAATATATCAAACGAAACTGTGCATATCTCATCCCAAATAATGAGCTTTGGAATATATTTCTCACCCATTTAATCAGGAGTCCATCCGTCACCCTTTGTACCGAAATAAACTGTGATAAGTGTAGGAATTAACTCCTCTTGGTTTCATCTCTCTGACAAGTCGGTGTGTGGGTGTTAGCACCATCATGTCTGATTTTTCCCGAAATAATTCGATCACTCTTGTTGTTTTGTCCAGAGCAGCCACATCCGTTTAAATAAATGTTTTTATATCTACATACTGGACCGGACAACGAAGGTGCACTCGATATTTCTGATATTTGATTATTTTTCATGTAACTATCTTCAACTGTACCATCCGTTGATTTAGAATAATTATGTAACATTTCTTGTTTTATTCTCCATGAGCCCCAATGCGCATCAGAATTTGTAAAACGAGCCACTGCTTCTTTATAATTGCTATCTATATAAAATGAATCCCTGGCGACTTTAACCGTGGTGTCGGGAAATCTATTTATCATCGATAGCAGGTTTATAGAAACATAAGCCAGCACAGATGATCTCAGATGTATATACTGAGGTGATTTGCCTTCGATGTTCCAAGTAAGCATTTTTACGATTGACATATATATATATATATATATATATATATATATATATATATATATATATATATATATATATATATATATATATATATATATATATATATATATATATATATAGTTGTTGCATCCACGATTATAAAATCGTATTCAGCGTCATCTGCAATTAATCGTAAATAATGCCGCTTGTGATCATATGCTCTACCATGGGTGAATTTACCGATTATTCTTCTACCGAGATCCTTTGCATTTTTAGCATTGATTTAAAAAATCTCTTCGGATTGTTTAACAAAAATTTTCTTCGTAATAGCTAATAATTTTATCCAGACTATCAGGTTTTGGTAAGCAAACCTCAGTCTGAGCTTTATATGATATAATTGCCTCACCGACAATCAGCGATATCAGTATTTTGCAATACATCATATACCGTAATAATACTATTGGTACCCAGTATTTTTCAGAGAAGTGTCATCCAAACCAAACATAACTAATATTATGGAGTCCTTGGGCAAACACTAATGATACCACACGAGCGAACCCGGTTAGATCAAAATCGGGTAGTGGTCCATTTATCGCAACTCGTGTCATCTCGTGTGTGGGATGTCCAAATCGTTTAAAGTACCCAGCGCACTCTCCATACCCGATGAAACTTCCTGGATAACACGCAATTATTTGTTTGATAACTCTTTTAGAATCATATTTGGTATTTCATAATCCGCCGTGTCCATATTTGACACAACAAACTTGAACATCTTGAAGAAATTCAAATCGTGAGGCTTCCACCGATATTTCTCTCAGGCGAAATAAGCTGTTACTGACGGTACTGTAAAACAGTTTGTTAGTAATTGCTCGGTATTATCCTTTGAAAATTTCTCACCGTTTATCCTCACCATCATCAAAACTCTGAAATATTCACACTGACACCAGATCGTTTTACTTTACTCGTAAATAAAATCAAAAAAATTATCCGTGTAGTATTTCACAGTTCTTTCTCGTAGAAATATTGTTACTGCGTTAGTCCACGCGTGTGCATTACGATCAATGATATTTATAGGAGTTCCGTTTCTTATATATTTGTTTATTCGTATGATACTTATCTTGTTATAGATTTGATAGTTATTGGGAATCTTAATGTTTTCTCTAGTTCAGCCACATTTTGTATTGTTGCGCCATTATCTTTGACTGATAAAGCCCATTTTTTTGTATCTTGCTACGTCTTTGATCTGTCAGACCGTTTCCACACATAGCATTTGTAACATGCTCTGTTACTCGTTCGGCTACACAATTTATCCTTGACAGTTTCTTATGTTTTATATTCTCATCACTTGGCTCTTCGTTTATCGGATAAATTCCATAAATAACCACGGTCACAGGATACGCTCGCTCGTAATACAGTTTGTCAATTCAGGTCAATATTCCTGGTTTTGGAACGCTTAAATTCACTCATAACATCATGCATTTTATTATTCACGCTTTTATCACTCACTAGACCCTTACCTGGTGCATCTACAGAGATTCTATCGAGATCAAATTTATAGGTTTTCGTGGGATTGATTTTGGATAATGTCCTCATTTCCTCCATATTATAATTAAAACAAGTATTTAAAAATATATATTTTATAATGAACCACTGTAAATGACTGATGATAGGATCCGTAACCCCTTGCACAAATCCTGTAGAAACAAATTTTGTGGATATCTTTCAGAGTGTACGACAAGGATGCTTAGGTCCGAAACCTTGTATACGATGCTGTGTTAAAGTACGAGGAAAACACAGCTGTGCCTCCATTGTGGTGGTAAGAGATACAGAGAACTTAAACGGTATTATGATGAAAGAATAACCTTGACAGCGTCCTTGACAAAGTCATAAGAACTCCAGAGGATTATATTACTAGATTCTCAACAAATAATAATTAAAACAAATAATGATTCAAACAAATAATATGTAGTATACAAATGAACCAACATATTCAACCACTTCCTACGATCAAGAACTACAAAGCATCAGGTGATGGTGTAGTCAGAAACTGCCAGTTGAAAACAACCAGCAGGGTTTGTCGATAGTTGTGGCTATCTCAGATTTACGGCTGGAAAAAATGACATTTATGCCACAGATTCGAATACGAATATTTCTTTGGGTGATCAAAGATGGCCCTGTGATTGACCACATTAATTCGGATCCTAAAAATAATCATTGAATTAACCTTTAAGTTATCACTCAAAGTAAGAATGCCGAACTCGATCATGCAGGAATGTATTTAAAAAATCGCAAAATCTGTAAAATCAGTGAATGCTGAGACGGTAAATAATTAATAGTTCAATCGATGACTGAAGCCGGAATGTATTTTGATATTTGCAAACCTTCGAAAAAAACTTGGGCAAACAATTTGGTTTACATATTTACAGTAAAAGCCTATTACCAAATGGGAGATAACCCCACCGCGGATATGCGTGTAATGCTGAAAGAGTTACAGCTCGTCTCAGAAACTGCGTAAATGGATTTCCCCATGCATTAATTAATATATAAAACAGACGGTTGTGGGTTTCATGTATATATATATATATATATATATATATATATATATATATATATATATATATATATATATATATATATATATATATATATATATATATATATATTCGTTTTACTCTATTTATTTCAACTGCCAATATATCTACCCTTGTAAATTATTTTCAACTGCAAATATATCTACCCTTGTAAATTTTTCGCAGTTAACTTTATATTAACTTCCATAATATGTCCTTGTCAGATTTGAGCATAATCGTTAACGCAGCTGATTTCCCATCCTGGGGACCAGCGTTCGAATCTCGTAATAGGCATTATTGTCGACAGTACCAATCAAAAAGATTTTTCTATACAGTGGGGATCCGCCCCAGTTTCAAAGTTCAACAGAAAAAATAACACTCTCCCTCCATGCCGGGATTAATTTCATGGTGGAGTGTGTGCAAAACAAACTGCTGAATTAAGAGAATTGCCTTCGTACTGAAAATACTGTAAAGATATACTTATAAATACTGTAAATATATACTTGTTAATACTGTAAATATATACTTGTTAATACTGTAAATATATACTTGTTAATACTGTAAATATATACTTGTTAATACTGTAAATATATACTTATAAATACTGTAAATATATACTTATAAATACTGTAAACATATACTTATAAATACTGTAAATATATACTTGTTAATACTGTAAATATATACTTGTTAATACTGTAAATATATACTTGTTAATACTGTAAATATATACTTGTTAATACTGTAAATATATACTTATAAATACTGTAAATATATACTTATAAATACTGTAAATATATACTTATAAATACTGTAAATATATACTTGTTAATACTGTAAATATATACTTGTTAATACTGTAAATATATACTTGTTAATACTGTAAATATATACTTGTTAATACTGTAAATATATACTTGTTAATACTGTAAATATATACTTATAAATACTGTAAATATATACTTGTTAATACTGTAAATATATACTTATAAATACTGTAAATATATACTTATAAATACTGTAAATATATACTTGTTAATACTGTAAATATATACTTGTTCATACTGTAAATATATACTTATAAATACTGTAAATATATACTTGTTAATACTGTAAATATATACTTGTTAATACTGTAAATATATACTTGTTAATACTGTAAATATATACTTGTTAATACTGTAAATATATACTTGTTAATACTGTAAATATATACTTGTTAATACTGTAAATATATACTTGTTAATACTGTAAATATATACTTGTTAATACTGTAAATATATACTTGTTAATACTGTAAATATATACTTGTTAATACTGTAAATATATACTTGTTAATACTGTAAATATATACTTGTTAATACTGTAAATATATACTTGTTAATACTGTAAATATATACTTGTTAATACTGTAAAATACGCCCTTTATGATTCGCTAGACTGTTGTTTGACAGGATAGGTATTCTCATATGGGGTTGCGTTATCATTCATCAAACCACGTCCTATTTGAATCGCTAGACTGTTGTTTGACAGGCTAGGTGTTATCATATAGGGTTGTATCGTCATTCTTCAAACTACGCCCTACTTGATTCACTACACTGTTGTTTGACAAGCTATGTGTTCTAATATATTGGTTGTGTCGTCCTTAATTAAGATTATATATTGTACCGTCTTTGTAAATACTGTAAATACAATGCTGTAAATATGATTTTTTTAAAAAATGGGTCAACAATGAACCACATTATTTTCGTTTAAATATATAATATTTATTATAATGAACTATGAAAATATCAATGATATAATTTCTTCTATTACAAATTTGAAAAATCAAGAACTACAATTATCAAATAAACTATATTGTGATAAAAGTTTATCTGACTTTGAAAATTTACAAGAACTTAGACTCGAAAAAGGTATACGCTACCCTCTCAGTTTAGATTCATTAGGAAAATACAACAGGCAGTTAACTTATCATTACATATTGTTAAAGTATCTTCAGTAAATTTATGATGTAATTCTTCGACTATTTCTTCATAGGTTTTCTTTGAATTCTTACATGAGGTATATCAGGAAGATTTTGTAAACGTCTCGATGTTTCTTCTGTTTTCTCAGTGATTGTTTCAAGTTCATCAAGAACACCTTTCATTACTTTTTCTCCTTCTCGTTTTCCATACATATCATCTTTGGTAGTTGTTGTAACGGGTTTATTTTTGTTTTTAGGGTTTACTGCCATTTTTCAGCACACGATAGGCTATGCATGGCTGCCAGTATTATTGGTGGAGGAAGGACTCGGGAAACCCCAGAAAGAACCACCGACCCACGAGAAACTACAGGCAAGCTTTCTCACATATCTACATTAGCCGAATCTTGGACTCGAACCCACGCAGGCAGAGGTGAGACGGCAGTGATCCGTAACGGAAAGCGCTTTAGACCGCTCGGCCCCTCGGGGCCCCTGTAACGAGTTTAAATAATTGTTCAGCACCAGTTGCACAATCAACTTTTTGTCTGACGGAATCACAGACGGGTTAAAAGTCCCTAATCGCCGCTAGTCTTTCTCGAGCTAATCTAGTTGTTAACGATTATACTACCATTATTGTTATATGATATTATTTAATTAATAGCATCAGAGAGGGTGTGACAAAGAATATACATCTCGAAAGTTAGAGACCTTAGTTTATATTCGTTGACACTATTTTTATTCAGTGTTGCAGGAGACGAGGTGGGTTCACCCTCTCTGCGTAGGAGGTTTTAATTTGACAAATATCCGAGATGGGTTCACCTCCCACGCCGGAGATGCCTTATTATTGTTTAAAAACTTGGCGGGTTCATTTTCTCTGCGTATAGGACTTATTTATGTTGGACAAATAGGTCACCTTTTAAGAACTGTGAAACATGAATGATAAAGTATACATCCAATGGCCCCTTTCGATAAGCCAGTAAGACTATTCAAGCAGGAACATCCCTAACTTTTAAATTGTAATGAAAATCATTCAGAAAACAATAAAATACACACAGATCCAAACAACCCCTCCAAATTCACCAAGTTCAAATAATAACACTCCTCACCATAAGCCTCAGAAAAAAAAGTCTCCACGAAAACAACATTAAATAAAACCCCAATAAAAAAAATCATCCAGTGAAAAGAATCATAGCTCTAACAGAAAGCATAAAGGGTCTGACGAATTTATAAAGCTGTATAATAGTTTGACGACTCTAATGATATGGATATAGACGAAGCTGTTCTGTGTTCTCTAGGCGGTTTTCAAACCTACGAGGAAACAATATAATCCCGTACTTGCTCCAGCTAAATAAGCATATATATTTCTCTCAAGAAAAGTGTAAATTAGTTGCTACGTCATAACTATTTTCATTTGTAATGAAGAACACGATTATAAGACAAAATTAACGAGGACATAAAACAAACAACACAGATTTTCTGCTTTAAATGAATGTGAGTTTGCAATGCTATCACAACAGCAGCGCTTCTTGCAAAGTATGGACAGCATTGCTTCAAGCGTCACTTTACAATAAGTGATTACCTGTTGTTCCACCAAACACCAACTTACTACCAAATATTTAATTGCACACTGAGGGATCCGCATTTCAGAATTTTCCCTACATGCATTACTACATGTCGCATGAGGCGCCTAAGAAGAGGCAACCTGTTTGCCGCAGGTTGCGACCCGTGTCAGGTGTGGAACTGATCCCAGTAGTTGAGCGGAGGCTGTTCCGATGCATTGCACTGCTTTCGCTTCTACTTCGCCGAGACGGGCGGTCGGGATGGGCCCAGTCGCAACAATGCTGCTGGTCACGCCGAGCCCTAGAAAGTCTTTATTTATTTGCTCATCTTCTTTATCTTTCTTATTGTATCTCTCATGATACTGCCATTGCCCCTACAGTCTATCCGTTTAGCAGTACCTTGCCCGAGACTTCCTAGTAGGCGGATGCTTAACGGGTCAATCAGAAGGTAATTTTACCGCGCCGAGAATGTGGTACCCTCACGAGTCAATCACAAGTAATTTGTTAGACTGCATATACCATCTCTATAACCCTGGCACTTGAAATGTATCCACTTGGTGATCTTCATGGTGTGCGGGGAGCATGGGTGCTGAAATTTAAAGAAACCATCATGAAATTTAAAACACAAATTAACTGAAACAAATAAAAACTCTGTGCGAATTTGATTACGAACCATGTAGAATGGTGTCAGTTCCATGCTTCATGGTTATACACTCACAAATGCCACAAAACCTCTTAAAGGACACTCTTCTTTCGTAATTGAGAACATTATAACGGGATATATTGGCACACCAAAATGAGTCAAAAAGCTGAAATCACGTTACCTTCTTGAATGTGAGCGACACGGTCAACCAGAAAATATCAAGAAGATAAAAACTTCCTTCGATATTCCACTTTTCTCCTTCGCTCACACGATACTCAATACGTCTAGACGCGTGATACGTTGTTGTGACTTGGCTAGAGTCAACGACACAGATATCATTGAAGGGATGACAAATGAAGGTGTCACTGCAGTGTGTAGAATACTTATTAAATGTGATAACAATCTGAAGGACATCAATACAATTGTACTCACCTTAAACACACCCACAGTACCCAGAGTGGTCAAAGTTGGATTTGTGCAAGGGAATGTCGAGATTAACATACCAAACCCCCTTCGATGCTATAAGTGTCAGAAATATGGCTATCACGAAAACCTTTGCTCAGAATTCCAAATACATGGCCAATGCGGTGATCATTCTCATCAGAAATCGGTAGAGCGACTCAGCATTGTGTCAACGCGAGAAAGGAGCATCACGCCAAAGGAGTATGATACTTGGAAACATGAGGGGATCAGAGGGATAAATACACGTCAAACATTCCCTATCCAAAGGCCAGAAAACTTGTAAAGACAAACACATCCTTTAATGGCCCATTCTTATCTACTGTGATCAGAAACATTCTCAAAATAACAAAGAATAACCAAACACAGGCAAATACACCCAATTCAAAAGCAAGTACTAGCATCTCCAACAACCAACAACAGAAATAAACGGCATCTACACAAACAACTTTCAATAGCACTTCACTACCGAAATCACGAAGGAATAGAAAAACATCTCAAGGAAATAAGCGACAGAAGGGGACAGATGATCCCATCAAACTCTATACAAGGTTTGGAGACATTGCGAGCATGGATTCAGGAGAAACTGCTCCATGTACTCAAAGTGGCTGCTGACCAACCACAAATTCCTCAAGATAATAACTACACATATTGCCTAAGGGAAAAGAGTAACTTAGTTCCACACTCTTCAACTTAAATTTATGATTAAGAACACTTTTATGCAATAAAACTATAGAGGACTTAATGCTAACTAACACGATAACCTTCAGCTTTTAAACGAATATAATACTGCAGTATTATGCCTTCAGGAAACATTACTGAAAGAAGCAGATATCATCACACTTAAAAACTACTCTCTGTTTTGCAGCTACTGATGTTGACAGGGTCTCAGAAGGAGTTTCAGTTGTTGTGAAAAATAGAGCGCCTTATACAGTGAACCCTTTAAAGACAAATGTGCCTGCCGTCACTGAAAGCGTCACTCTACATCGAGTCATATCTTTTGCTCTATTTACATGTCACTAAATATCAACCTAGTACCAAACGAATTAGACGATCTTGTTCAACAACTTTCTGCGCCCTTGGTTTTACTCGGATATTATTTTTCCCATAATAAAATATGATGATTAAATCACATAAGTGATAGAGGCAACAAAGTAGAAGACTTCATTTCTAGACAAGATTTGAGTCTCTGTAATACTAAATTGCCGTCATATTTACACCCAGAAACGAGTACATACACATGTATATATTTGACAATTTGTTATCATTCGCTGCTTTTGGACTATGAATGGAAGGTCGCTGATGACCTTCACAGCAGTGATCACTTCCAATACCCCTTGAAAATATGAACTCTACAATTGATCTCGAATTGCCACAATGGAATGTAAAGAAGGCCGACTGGGCGACGTTTGAAATATATACTCGGTTAAACTAGACTTTTTTAGGATACAGTATTCAACGTTAATGACCCTTTTCAGCATTGTTCTTCCATTATAATCAAAATTTTAGAAGAATCTATTCCCAAGTCCTAACAAAACTGTTTACAAACCAAACACCCTGGGTAACAAAGAAATGTAAAGTAGTCATAAGACAACGCTGAGAAACATGGGAAAAAACAATTGTCCAACGCCCGAAAACGTAAGTAAATAACGTATTATCCCGGCTAAAGCTCACATCATATTCAAAGAAAGTAAACGAGCATAATGGAAGGAATATAGTTTGTCTTTAAACTATCCTTCCTAAATTAAGAAAGTTTGGGACACTATCCGAGAAAAAAAATTGAAAGAGAAAACATTATTTTCTCAGATATCAGAAGAAGATAATAACAGTTTTAGTTCAAAACGTGACATAGTATTTATTCTTCCAGACAATTTCTCCACAAATTATTAGTCATCTAATTATACAGAAGCCTTCCGAAGTCTCAAATATCGAAAAGAAACGTCACAACTCGAAACATTATAACTGTTCACTATTGGAGATTTATGGAGGCTTTATACAAGGCCCATGATACCACCACATGGTTCGACGGAATACATTTGAACTTCTTGAAACATCTCCCAGAATCATCACCAACATCTCTTTTGAAAAATGTTAATTATTTTTTGATTGGTAATGTACCTAAAATTTGCAACGAAGCAACAATAATAACAGTTCTCAAACCAGGTAAAGATATCGGAGATCCTAACAACTATCGACCCATTGCACTGACAACCTGTCTGTGCAGAACAATGGAAAGAATGATTAATTCTCGAAAGAATGATTAATTCTCGAATTGTATGGTACTTGGAAAGTAACAAGTTCATGCAATTTTTATGTATATTTACTATAACTATTCGTTTATTAGTTACAATTTCCTTAAATTATTTTGCTGTAATGTAACATTGTATGCTGGATTTGGTCATGTCACAAAGTGAGTAAAATCTTGCTTGACCTGATAGACAAAATTAAAATTACTTTTATTTTCATTTTATGTAAACGACTAATTATAGTTTCGTTTTCTCCATGTCCATGAATTTGATAACAAGACGTTCACAAGTCGTAAATATGTTGTTTTACAAGTCGTAAATATGTTGTTTTACGAGTCGTAATTATGTTGTTTTACAAGTCAGGTTTTGTTTAGTTTCCTAAGTGAAGTTTACTGGTTTATCAGTTGTAAATAAATAAGGCTCATTATATCATTCTAGAAGACTTTTTTCCACTTGGTAATGGCTTTTTTTTATTTAGTAAATACTAATCGTGACCTGAGTTCAAGTAGAGAACTATATAATCTTGTGATAGCGAGTATTTAGTCAATAGTTCTTTTACATCTAGCACTTTCAAGTTGTATTATATTGTCACCAGTTTGGACTGAAGTTAGTTTCTTTATATTACTAAGTTGAAGTAATTTCTTCTCTGCAAATACATAAGTGAATGCTCTGATAAAATTATTTGATAGACACATTCACTGGAATGTATATATATATAAACCGCAAATTATGTTATTGTGATCCAAAAAAGAAATGTTAACACATCAGAACTCCATTAGCTATAAGATACACGTCATCGCCTTCAGATTTGTACCTCGTCAGGACTTGTACTGGGTTTCATTTAGAAATTTGAAGAACTAGGACGTGTGTTTGATTTGATTCTTGTATTATTTTGAGATTAGGATTTGTAATATTCTAACTTCTCTTTTTCTCATTTTCACTTTGTAGTCTTTTCTTAAAGTTTACAAAGCTGGTTGTCTTTCACTTGTTTATATCACTTATTTTATTAGTATAGATTCGAAACACAAATCAAATTGGTTTCTTCTCTGTATTCAGAACGAATATCGTATCTACAGGAATTAAACATAAAACTTTATCAAATGTTTTGCTATAACTCTATTATGTAAGCTTGTATACGAGAATATTACAATATGTCATCAGAATGGCGGTTTAATATAGGATACTATCAGCTCCGGTGCAAGGCATTTTGGTGCCCTAGACGAGATCAGATATCTGGCGTCCCCGTTCCACTAACGCCCTTCCCCACCCGCCCATCATGAAATAAACCCTTAGTCCAGCGCCCTAGGCGATTGCATAGTTCGCCTAGCGGAAGCGCCGACCCTGGATACTATTCACCAGTAGATCAGATAGTTTATGATGTAAATTAAATTTAATCGCATCAGACAAAGGTTTCAACACAATCCGACTTACCGATGTGTTGTTAAATAGCCATATAGCCTTTGGGACGATATAATAAACAATATGTCTACTGATCCATGTGTAGTCCTATGAAGAAATATTTTGATCAGGGTATTCTAAATTAAGCTAGCATGAGTACTTTTTCACATTCTCTTTCGTAGTAAATATATTTTTTTTAATTTTCTTCAATTAACTTTTAAATTTGATATGTATGTACATTCAATCTCATTGAGAAAGGTACATACTATAAAAAAACGTAGTAAATTGGTAAATAGTACAAAACATTTCTTGTGGAGAAAATCGCTTCCTCAAAATATTGCATATATAATTATGACGAAATGTTTAGGTTTAGGTTATCATATTTGCTCGTATCACTGTAGTTCATTTGCATGTTCAGTTGTTTTCTGATAGAATATAACGGATGGACAAACCCTTTGAAATGGCGACTATTCTATTACATGACTGTATATTGTGATCTGTTGTGTCCCCAAGTCATTTAGGATCATTAATTTCGGTCACCAAGATAATCGCAACTGTGTCACAAAGTATTTGATAACGGGAAACTCGGCACACCAACGCCATAATGTGTATAACATTTTCCACTTCAACTACAATGTAATGTTGAGAAATGCATGTAGTCAATTATGTTTGGCTTTTAGCGCATTGTACCTTTGATGAGATTATTATGAGTGTCTGGTCAAGATTTGTAGGTACTATATCAATTAAATTGTTGTAGCAACCAACATGAGCAAACAAAGTTTTTTTTTTAATCCTTCCCCCTCACTATATACTACTTACTTTTCTTTTTTGATTAAAAACGTTTAGTTATTCAAAATACCATTACAACGTCATAAAGATAATATTTAAATGTGTTTCCGAATTATTTTAAAGTATTCCATGTTGTCATACCGATAGTCAAATTAAGTTCATTTATTGATACATTGACAATGCAATAAGTAGAATATTTCCTTGGACACGATATCAGTCACTACAAGCAAATTGTTAAGATAATCTACAATTTCATGTTAAGTTAATCACCTAAAACTCGTCTGATCGGTTCATATCTTACAAAAGAACATCGAGTGGTCTGTAAGTCCACAATGTTTCAGCTTCAGTGTGCCTGTTCATTTAAAATAACAAAAGTAAGAACTTCTGCAAGATTTCCGAAGAATTAAATTACAAAATAACGTATCTGTGAGTTTTGTTAGTAAAATTAAATGTATTGTCTCTTACAAAGATTAGTTAAACATTGCAGTTTGCGAATATTTTTAATGTTTTTTGCGTAAAGCGTGAGTACCATTGTTAAAAAGAAATGATCCCTAAAATATATTTCCAGTCATGTACAATTTTGTTATTCTATATTGTTGGGATTGGGTGTTCAGTTAAAAAACATATGTTAATGTTCAAATCAACAAAGCGAGATGGGGTTCAAGTGACGACAATTTATAAATTAATGTCTTCAAATAAGCGGACAAAAATATTACAATGTTGTTATCAGTTACAAAGCTTTTCTTATATAAAGAATTTATCTTCACTATTTATTATGCGGGAGTGGGTTATATACGTATGACCAATTATCATTTTTGTAATGACTACCTCCTTCCAACGTTGGGTTTAGTAAGAACGAATACAGTCTTTCAAGGTTGGCTTGATGGGGTGACGTTTATTTACTGCATCATTCCAGGATGCATGGTCATTACATATAGACATTTTTTGACCATTCATGAACGTAAAGACTCAATCTATTCCAAGGAGAGCAAATCGATGTAACATTTTGGTCTGAAAGCATGACTAAATACAGTCTCTTGGATCATTAAATACAGTATTCAAAACTATGCTTTGGAAAGAAAAATAAAGGTAATCTAAATATTTATCTCAATCCTGATACCACAAACCTAACAGGATTTCTATAACGTACAGTTGCACACACATTTCTTTTTAATTTGATATGAGGTATACTGTTCAGACGTTAAGAGTTTATAAAAGTATCTTTCTACTCAAGCATTTGATAAGTACCTGATCTGATTATTGATTCCATTAATTTCTTCATCTCATATTTACCTTTTGTGCCAGAGTTTATCACACTGATCTGCAATTTACAGTCTCTGAGTGGTACGTTATAACAATATTGTCTCTGGAGCAAACATCATCCTAATTGATACTAGACATAGGTGCATGTTAATTTGGTTTCAGTCAGTTAATTACCTGATACACATTATAAGTATAAAGTACGAGATACAGGGAAGATACAAGGTAAGTATACAATTTCGTATAATGCTTTTCAAATATAAAGTGTTTCCTTTCTAATTTATACGTAAACAGTATTATTGATAGTTGTATTATCTTGAAGGAAGGAACTTTAAAATAAAGAGATTAGCTAACAGATAACTTTTTTTTCGCCAATACATTTTGTATTGATTTTCAAAACGTTTAGAATTTAGAAATCAATGCAGTAAAGCTTGCCTCCTTTGCAATTATATCAGACATACACCTTACATGCAAAACATACTAAAGAATAAGTAATAACGAGTTTTACTTATATCGGATCCACATCATCTGAACAATTTAAATATGTCCTTCAGAATTAGTGCCAAAATTTACACAACTTTATATGAGTCAAACTGACCTTTACCCTCATCATTCGTTCTCATGGTGTTAATTAGAATTGCCTGGTCGTTGAGATCCACACAGTACAAATGTTTTCTAAAAGTCTGAACACATTTAACTTTTTACTAAGTGGTCATAAGTGCAATGCTTATTGTGATTTTAAAATATCCATATCGGCGAAAATGCAGACAACAGTTTCTCACTTTTCCAAATTTTAACAAAGACTTTAGATTAGGCTGGACATTTACATATTGGTACGAATAAATTACTATGCGTGACTAAGACATTAACATCTACTATACCAATGTTTCTGACTTCAAGGGTTCAAGTTCGTTAAGAATGACAAGGTTCGTGGTTCGTCTGTATCAAACGATCTTTGATGAAGTAGCATCCCAATTTAACCATTACGGAAATGTCAAGAAAAATTGAAAAATTCTGTCATAAACAAATTTAAAATATCAATATAATAAAGGAATCTAGTGCACTGACCTATGTAAGTCCTTGACGTGATATTATTTATGCTGATGTACTGAACTGGTTTATCTTATGGACCATTCTTGTTTATTTTCAGTTTTTGATTTTAAACCTGTTCTGTTACTAGGTAGAACCTTTTGTCCCGAATCATAATACTACACGGGGTGAATGCATTTATCATTATATAGAGACTTGCAGTTAACTCCATTGGAGTTAAACGTTGATACAACAGAATGAATATTAAATAAAAGCGTACATATTATCCATAACTTTTGTTGATACCACAAACAATTACCTAACTAGTGAAAAGAACTTGATATATTATTTCAACTTAAAAGTCATGAACTAAATACCAGAAAGAAACAAAGACATTGGGCTTTGCAAAAGGTAACAAACAGTTAATTGTTTACGTCTAAAATATTAAAATTTAAGAGGCATTTACAGCATTATGAATCAGATCCAAAATAATCGTTTAAAGTTCTACACAAGTGCATAAAGATTTTGGTTTCACATGAAATCCATGTCATCGAATGAATTAACATACAGTCTTCATGGAATAATACGACATTGCCCATGTATTCACTGTACTAAATGAGTACATTGTACTTCGAACCAATTATGCATACAAATTTTAACTCTCCAATTATATGTAAACAAACCATTAAACGCACGTGCAGATGATATTAAAACAGGAACATATGAAAGATGAATGAATTATTCTTCCACGTATGCTCATTATATACTCACACAGCTCTAAAACGGATTTTTGTTCTTCTTGCTTTTACATTTTACAATCTACAGCGGGCACGCGCAAAAAGTTAAGGACACTTATATATATATATATATATATATATATATATATATATATATATATATATAGAGAGAGAGAGAGAGAGAGAGAGAGAGAGAGAGAGAGAGAGAGAACTATATACGCAATATATTGCACTAAATAATATGCATTATTTTTAAGATAATGTACGCTCTTGGTTTTGGTGTTTATTTGTAACGTACGATGATTCTACAAACTTTAATTTATGTCAGATAAATATAGAGCTATTCATTTCTTAGATGGAACGTAAAAAACACAAGTGTTAAAATGCGTCTGACATTCTGTATTATCGATAAAGATGTAACCATTTATAGGAAGATAGTCTTACCAGAGCGTATCAACACAGGCCGTTCATATCACATACTTATAACAATGGTGCAAGTAGCTGCATTGTTTGGCGCTCAGCATTAATAGGTTAGTGTTAGGACTTGTTGTCCTGGTTTCAGGATAATGTTACTGGGCGTGACATGATGGTACATGCTTGCGGTATAATGCTATGGTGCATGACATCACTGTGACGTCACTTCTCCGGCATCGTAGCAACATGACTGTACAATTGATAAAACTAGGTGAAACGTTCATATCACACACACATTGATGTCTACACCAATAAAAAAAAAGATCCATTTTGACAATTGCAGAAGAGTACAAAATTTATAACGGAAGAAACATAATGATAGAGTATTATGTACCTTAAAAATAGTTTCTAAATAAGGGTGGAGAAATGAAAGGAAATCGCATTTAGTAGAAGACTACGGAGATATAAAGCTTAGTACATACAACGTTAATTGATTTAAATACAGAGTGAAACATACGTGTATGTCTCTTCGAACACAGTACTGTATAAATAATTTCAAATGCGTGCATGAAATGATATATGGACAAATAAAGACTAGTGATTCACTTGAAAAAAACTAATAAAATACAAATTAGTTTAATTAAGACACATTAAACGAATACATACAAAGTGAATTTTGCAATATGAAGCGAGCAAGACAGTGTAAAAAGATTTAATATGTTCAGTCACAAAATGTGCAAAAATTTATGGATCAATTTAAACACTGAGAAATAATTGATAACAATAAGTGAAAACTATAAAGTGAAACGAGGAAGACAGCGTTGAATGATTTAATATGTTCTGTCATAATTAATGTAAAAAAGATTAGGAATCGATTTAAACGAAGATTCAGAAACATACTGACCGAAATATTTGGTACCAACATGTTCTAAACAATACCCACAAATTTAATCCAGTGTATGTGGTCCAGAATAACAATTGTATTTAGTCTTAATCATTATGTGCAATGAATTAAACTAGGGAAGCAAATGATACAATGCAATTGATTATTTAATGCATATATTGCTTCAATATTTTGATTGCAACTCCAAATAAAATACTTCGTATTCCGACAATATTTGGACATTTGCCTCAATTTGAACATGTTGTTAATAATAATATTCATCTTTAATAACTGATCGTCGAAAGAAAGGAAGGAAGGTACAACTAGCGAAGAAGTAGTTGATTAATTAAGAAAAGGAGTGAGTTGGATATCTCAACATCACAAATAAACAATACATTTACTCACTTTCATCCTCCTCTTCCTGAGAGAGAGAGAGAGAGAGAGAGAGAGAGAGAGAGAGAGAGAGAGAGAGAGAGAGAGAGAGAGAGAGAGAGAGAGGAGATAAATCATCGTAACACCCGCTATTACTATGTATGAAATAAGATCTGAAAAGGATTTCGGTAGAGCAAACGATTACGAAGCACATCAATTGTCTGCGCTAAACTTAAAACATTTTAATGACGACGTAACTGGCTTTCAGAGCTAATGATCCATGAACGTTATTCAAATAACGCTGTTAAGTGAACATCAAGTTGTCTTGGTATAATCTTTGTTATCAATAATGTGCACAGTTGCCTCCCTGAAGTTACAAGCTCCTAGGTGCATATCGGGATATTCCCAAATGTATGTCGACTATTTCTAAATAAATACTTACGTAGTTGATAAACAGGCCACATCTACTGAACCCGTTAACGAATATGAGGCAAGTTTTCGTAGTTCGCAGTCTAGCAAATAAAGTTACCACAATATATTATCTTACATACATATTACACACACACATACATATATATATATATATATATATATATATATATATATATATATATATATATATATATATATATATATATATATTTATTTATTTATTTATTTATTTATTTGTGTGTGTGTGTGTGTGTGTTGATTCAGGACGGCTTAAGTTTCTACACAAACATCTTCGATATATTGATCCTTTTCTACAGTTGCACAGAGATTTCGTCATATTTCCAAGCTTTGTGAAATACATATATATATTATTAATGCAGACATGTATTTCAGAGAGCGAAACAGTTTGTTCAAACAATATGTTCAAGGCACTATTATTGCCATGCTTACGATATATTTTGTAAAACAAATAATCAGTGTATCACAAGCTTGTTCAATTTCCACTTGATATTAATGAAAGACTTGATCAATGTTAGTAGTGAAAGGTGGCACTAAAAGGACAGTGGGACTTTAATGTTAAATGTGTGAGTTTGTACTATACGCACATAACGGGAATTTAACACTGTGGGGCACTATATGTGCAAGGGAAAGTTTTATGTACTGAACATGTATACGAACCATATGAATTGATCAGGCGTGACGTAACATGTATTGGACACTGGAAACAATGTTCAAAGTAGCTGACCTCAATATGGTGGACCAATATGGCAAGTGGTTGGCCTGAAGATCTGAATGGAATCTCTGTGAAGCAAACGATTACGAAGCATATCAATTGTTTGCACTAAACATCAAACATTTTAATTAGGACGTATCTGGCTTTCAGAGGTAGTTATCCATGTCTAAAGGCATTATGAAGATCGTTTACATAACGCTATTAAGTAAACATCAAGTTATATTGGTATTATCTTTGACTATTATGCATAGTGCGGACAGTTGCCTCCCTGACGTTACAAGCTCTGAGATTGATTGATATCGGGCTATTCACAAATGTTTGTCGACTATTTCTAAGCAAATACTTACGTAGTTGATAAAAAGGCCGCATCTTCTGATCCAATTAACGATTTTGAGGAAAATATTCATATTTCAAAGTCAGACAATAGAAGTTACCCCAATGTATTATATTACATACATATTACAAACACACGCACACACACACACAGATATATATATATGTGTGTGTGTGTGTGTGTGTGTGTTGATTCGTGACGGCTTAAATTTCTGCACAAACATCCTCGATATATTGATCCTTTTCTACAGTTGCACAGAGCTTTCGTCATATTTCCAAGCTCCTTGAACTACATAGTATTAATGCAGACATGTATTTCAGGCAACGAAACAGTTTGTTCAAACAATATGTTCAATGAGCTATTATTGCCATGATATATACGATATATTTTGTAAAACAAATATTCATTTATCACAAGCTCGTTCTATTTCCACATGACATTCCACAAAAGAGTTGATCAATGTTAGTAGTGAAGGATGGCACTAAAAGGACAGAGGGACTTAAATGTTAAATGTGTGAGTTTGTACTATACGCACATAACGGGAATTTAACACTGTGGGGCACTATACGGACAAGGGAAAGTTTTATCATGGATTGAACATGTATCTGGACAATATGAATTGATCAGGGGTGATGTAACAAGTACTGGACACTGGAAACATAGTTGCAAGTGGCTTACCTCAATCGGATGGACCAGTATGGCAAGGGCTTGAACTGAATACGCGTTACAATAGGGACAAATATTGACATAGACATAGAGACATGGAGGGCGACACATATATATTACAACAACATAGAACATGTATGAACATAATTTTTCACACAAAAAAAATCTCCAAACAAATTAGGCCAGAGAATAGATCATTTTTCGATACAATGGTGAAAAGGGCCTTTGGATTTTTGTTACTGCCATTCCGTTACCATATACGACATCATACGGAATTATTTCTCTTCCAAAAACTTCGTCTGACCTCTCGACCGCTGATTAAGAATCTCTTCAGTCAGCCTTGTCTCTCCACAAAGATCTTTCGTTTCCAATGGATCTCTGTGATCTGGATAATAGGCCATGATGATTTGACATATATGGGATAGTCTGGGTTTAACAGCATCGACGACAGGAGGGTGGACGAGTATACCTTACTTAAAATATTGTGACGAGAACAGGTGAATGGAATGAAGTGAACTGCGATAATTTGTAGCGGAAGTGGATCAAAACGGATTGAGTTCATTCACCAATCATAGCACGCGTTACAAAATTCAGGCCCGGTGTGTAGTCTGTCTTCCAATCCGAAAAGATCTGCATGTCACGTTAAATTAGTAGTATATGGGATACAGTAGGGTCTATGGTAAAGTACATTAAAGACCCCCTGGAAACGTTTAGGGTCAACACTTTGTAAATAACCATGTGATCGTTTAGGGTCAATGGGAATTTAAAATGGGGAATCATAAAACTGTATAGTCACAAGGGAAATTGATGTTGTTGTATAGGAATGGAACAGGTGTGGTGACGTTACGGTACTAAATATTGGGAACAATGTTGCAACAATTGTGGGAACAGGTGTGCACCGGGTTGAATTCAATCGGAACCAAAGAGTGGGACATATATATAGAATAATATAACGCATACAACATGCAATATACAGTCACAAACAATTCCCAAACAATTATGAAAATGACTAAAATAATATTTGTTTAGACAAGAAAGCAAATCTTTTCCAGGCATGAGTGGCCCTGCAATGAGCCGTCGGGTTGATGTTAATGTCAATTCGTTAACATAGAATGCATCGCATAGGTCTTATACTTTTACTCAATTTTTTTCTGACTTCTAGTCCGTTGATAAGGATTCAGTTCAAAGAGCATTGTCTCTCCACATAAATTATTCTTTTCCAAACGCTCGTATTGGTGATCCTAATAATTATCCATGGTGATTTCGCATACATAGGTACGTCTGTGCGGAACAGCATTGATAACACGAGAGTACACTAGACAGACGATTCTACGTTTGTCCACATCTTTTGACGAGAACAGGTGAAAGGAATGCAGGGAACTGCAGTTATTATAGTGGAAAAGCGGATCGAAAAAATTTAGTTATTTCACCAATCCTAACACGCGTTACAAAATCAAATCACGGTGCAGAATTTTTCTTCCAATCCGAAGAGAGTGGTCTGTGACGTCACTTTATCAATATATGTGCGCTAGCGTCTGTACGCCGTGAATCCATGCGAAAGTTTTAAATCATGACGTAAACTAAGAAGACGATGAATTGGGGTGCACCGGCGGTGGGAACTAGAAGGGATGGCACAGCAGTGGCTACCAAGGTCAACACAATTATACTTCCAGAAGAGACCGATTTTAAATGGAATTTAGTTGAGGTTCTCTCTTCCTCGTAAGAATTTGTTGCGGTACCAGGAACTTCGCCGCCTTCTCGTTCCTTGAGTATTTTAAACAGTGACAGAAAAAAGAATTGGATAATTTTTTTCCGCAACAAAAATAAGCAAAACAAGCTTTTCTCCTTCAACAGCGCTAACACGAAGAGGTAAGAAGAAGATAACGACATAAAGAAGAAGCATCCGTAAAGAAACAAAGTCAATGAGAGAAAGGGGACAGTGGAAGTCAAACGGTGCCGGTACTCTTAGACATTTTGGCTGAGTTAATCAGTCTGAAAGAAATGGATCAGATTTCTTTATTACGACCCATGAGGAAAATACGTTCAAGTGCCAATCAACCAAACCTTGTTACTACACCTGAGATACCAGAACTAGTGCTTTCTAACAAGTCTTCGACATGAACTAGTCTAGAAGTAGGCCTTGGTCGTGGCAAAGGCGTAAGGCAGTTTGCTTTATTAAGAAAAGACACACCAAACGGTCATTTACAGGACCACCTATTTCTTCCGATAAGAGATGGTATTCATTTTGCCAAAATCAATTAGAATTCAAACCTTTTATTACCCCATGTTTTGCTTGTGTGAGTGCGTGAGTGTATGTATTTATTGAAAAGTCTCAAAACAAGAACACACTTAAGTTTTATATCTGATCTATTATGGTATACATGTTAAAATTCAATGCACAACACAACACTCTAAAACGTCCATAGATTTCGTCTTTGGTTTTGCTGACTTTGCTTTTTTGGCCCAATTTTGAATCTTGTTGATATTTTGTTGTAGTTGTATTTCAGTTGTATGCATGTGCGTTGATTGATAGCATATTAGAAAACCATCAACGCACAATGACCAATCCACAACGTGAGAATAACACGTGGTTATAGTATTCATTTTGATATTAAAAAGCGCCACAGAAACAATGATGCGCTGGGGCACACCCATCTCTAGCTCGTACATATATGAGAGGGTAGAGTCCACTTGTACTTTGCATTCTCTGTCTAGGGAAAGTGTAATATGAAAGAGTGTGTCATAAGCCTTTGCTAAATCAAAGTAAACCGCTACTAAATGTTCCTTCTTGATAAATGTGTCGCGAATAAATGTTTCCATTCTAACCAGGTGCTCCTTGGTACTAGTCCATAACCAAAGACACTTTGAAACGGTGATATTAAATTGTTACCTTCCAAGTACCATACAAGCTGAGAGTTAGTCATTCGTTCGATTGTCTTGCACACACGTATTGTCAGTGCAATGGGTCTATAGCTGTTAGGATCTCCTATATCTTTACCTGGGTTGGGAACTGGTATCACTGTTGCTTCTTTCAAAGTTTTCAAAAGAGATGTAAGTGCAAAATCTGGAAGGTGTTTCAAGAACTGGTAATGTACTTTGTTAGGCTCAGCGGATGTATCATGGGCCTTGTCTAAGACCTTTATAAGCTCCAATAGTGAATACAATTGGTAATAACTTCCAGAGTTGTTGTATGTGAATTTTAAACGTGTACTTTTCGTTTTGATTTTTAATTTTCTCAAGGCTTCTGAATAATTAGATGATGAGGTAATTTTAGACAAACTGTCTGCAAGAATTTTAATGTAACGTTTTGAACTAAAATGGTTATTATTTACTCTCAGATTTTGGTTAGTATTGTTGTCTCTTTCCATTTATTTTGCGGATAGTGACCCAAACATTCTTAATAGAGGAACGAGAGTTTAAAGAAGAAATATATTTCTTCCACGATGCTCATTTACGTTCTTTGATTGTACGGTTAGTTTTAGGCCGGAGAATCGGTAGTTACTTAAAGTTTCGGGCGTTGGAGGATTGTTAAATTTTTTCAATGCTTCTCGTCTTTATTACTTTCCTTAGTGATCCATGGCTTGGGGTTCTTTTGTACAGTTCGGTGAGGACTTGTGAATGGATTATTCAGCAATCTCAATTTGAATAGAATTACAATGCTGAATATGATCATTAAAACTATCCTCATTAAGTCTAGTTTAACAGTGTGTCAAATTTAACCTGGTTAGCCTTTGTTATATGTCATTCTAGAATTGCGTCATCAATTATATATATTTCATATTTGCATGGGAGATTGGAAAATTTGCACTGCATCGACCTCGTCTACGAGAAGTAGAACTCAAGGTTGTGTATTTCATCGGAAAGCTTCTGCTCAACCACGAGAATCATTTCCTTCCCACAACACAGGTCGCAATCCATGGCAAATAGGTTGTCTCTACTTACTTGCTTCTTAAGAAATGTAGTGAGGCAGTTCGGGCCAATTCTACAACCTCGTTCTCGCAGGTAAAAAATCCAGACCAGATGTTATGAAATTAGAAACATATGAGTTAAATACAGTTGAAGAAAAAGCGTTCAGATGCACAAGAGCACATGAATAATAATGATAAAGAACTGAAGATGCTGCAAGAAAAATTGAAGAAAAAAGACAAAGAATTATTAACTGTTAAAGGTGAAATAAAATACCACATACGTCAACTTTCCAATACAAATTAATAACGTGGAATCAAAAAGTGAACAAATACCCTCACACACAGAAAATGAAGCAAGATGCCAAAAAATGTGAAGCAGCAGAGCTATCTACAATGCTTTGAGAATCCAGTGAAGAATTGCCTGGATAAACTAAGATCTGAAAGAATGGAACTATTGTCAAGTGGTGTATAGTTACAATTGTTACTAAATGACACCAACGAGTTTTCATTGCTTGATGTACGTCTTACCAATGAGGCTGAACATTGCATCATGGATCTGTCGTGTTCCAAACTAGGCATTCAACATCTTGGAATAGTTATAGCTGCAGTGTTAGAAATGTCTTGAAATACCAACGTGATCTTAACAGGCCTTATATAATAACACATGGCATGTGCGTTTTACTCATGGATTGCTGTAATTGTGTAATATTTCCAGATTTCAGTATCATCAGCAATTATGGAGGTGATGATTGTGGTGGTAGTTATAGTACTACAACCTAGTGACAGGGTTGTTATGGTGGTAGGCATTACATATGTGATGTGTTAATAATAAATTCACAAAGATTATGTGTGGTAGCACATTTTATATTAAAAGCCATACTTATTAAAGTACAGAAATAGTGTAAAAACCAACAATATTGCTTTAGACTAAATATGTCTCAATTTGCATGCATTATTTGAAGTACATCAGCCTAAACAATAATTTAAACATTAATAAAATGAACTAAATAAATATTAATATGTACGATGTGCTAATCACATACACACTGGGACAGACTATAATAAGTATGTAAATATTCAAATAACAAATCATCCTTTATTTCCTATGCAGTTGAACAGGCCAGACACAGTGGTCACTGAAGTCATGTCAACAGTTGGATGTACCACCTGCTAAGAAGGTTTGTTTTCTTCAATATGTTGGTAATATCTTCCTTTATTGCATTGTTTGCAAAGGAAGGACCCACTGAGTTATATATCCCATAGTATGTCCGCTTTACAAATAGTTTTCATTTCCGAAATTTACTATTTTGTTACGCATGGCTATATTCTGTTGAAATAATGTTTACAAACATATTAAACATATCCAACAGTTTTCTTAGATTTTTCATGAAAATAATATGGAGCTGGTAAAACGGTAGATGTATATCTCAACATATTGACTACAAACGTGGCTTGCTATAGCTTTGATTCATTGTCCTAATTAAAGCTGAAGCTATACATATGTTTTGGCACTAAGAAGAGTTACAGAATGTTAATTTTCATGAAATAAAGAGGGACCATGATTTTCCGAAATCGGACACAAATGCATTTTGAGAATTGCATCAACTCCTTTTATGTCTCGAAATCACGCCTACCTGCATCACAGAGACAGTTGAGACTTCATCTGTATCATTCGTGGATGCATCTCCTTTAGTGTACATGAGAAAACTGGTACTTCAGTTTTAGTGTCCTGTGCATACCAATACCCCCAACTTTACTGTATAGTAACATTGTCGATCACATTTCTCAAGGTCACTGACATGACTAAAATAGTATCGTACTTCAAAATGTACAATTGTTTATTTAAAACAATCAACACATTCCATACTCGAATTTATCTGGTAAGATACTTGGATTATGTAAGAAGTCTTTCTTTATTTGGATTTGTGACACAACATTTATGACAATACAAGTCAAGCAAACAGTACAGACATATGTAACAATTCCAACTCTTTAATACCATATTACGAGTCAATACTCATTCTGGGAAATAATCTATAAGACACAACAACATACTGTGTCGCTATAAAACGACAAATTGTGTCTTTTCTTGAGCTCTCGAGACACTACTGAAATCCAGTTCCAGATTCTGGCTTTATGAAGGGGCACGACTGGACGAGTGGTCTAAAGCGCTGTCCTTTACGGATCACTGCCATCTCACCTCTGTCTGCGTGGGTTCGATTCTCGGATTCGGCCAATGTGGGTATGTGATTAGCTTGCCAGTAGCTTCTCGTGGGTCGGTGGTTCTTTCCGGGGTTTTCCGGGTTCATCCTCCACCACCATTAATACTGGCCTCCATGCATAGCCTATCTTGTGCAGAAAAATGGCGTTTAACCATAAAAGACAAAAACCATCTCTATAATAATTAAAATTTAGCTATAAAGCACAAACCTAAGTATGATTTCGAACCTTAATTTAATTCACGAAATCACCAACCGTTTCCGTACGTCATATGAACAAATTTTAACAATTATTAACTTGTTTACACTACCATTAGTGTTGTCATTGCCACATGCTTTAACAACACTAAGGCTTGTGTGAGGGAACACAATTAGGCCTCTAACCAATATAATACAATGTTTTGACTTATTTAGTTTGTTTTGTGGTAGTATATTCCGAATAAGAACTTCAGTGGTGAAATGATTATTTATTGGCACTTCAATACTTTGGAGAGATGTATAAATGACAAAGTTGGAGATATCCATCTATTGCATTTTGTGTGGCCTAGATCTCGACACGTTTCAATATAACTTTGTAGCGCTTTGAAGTGTATGTCAACGTGATCATGTTGGCGCAGTTACTTGCTTGAATTAAGTATACTCATTGCTGATATAAAACTTGATTATAATACAGGCATAGTTTAACAAAAGTCTATTCAGTTTGACTGTCAATGCTCTGCGTCGTCAATGTCATAAAAAAAACTTCAAGTGGGAAATTATTTATCGGTATGGACTTGCACAAGAGTAACCGTGTACTGAATTGTGACAAGAATAAAGACCGTCAGGTCTATTATAACAAATAAAAAGGTATCACGAATATGTCAATGTTATTAAGACATCACGGCGTGCGACATTAAATACGGTTTGTACTGAATCACAGCTTATAGTTGAACTCATCAAACAATGCCCATGTGGAATCTGCTTAGGTCACCATGGATCGCCGGGTGACACCATACACTATCGAATTGATCAGACGTGTTGGTTGCTAGGCTAATGTTTCCTGACATGGGTTTATATTATTTCTGTCTCCACTCATGTATCATCTGCTTATCTAAATTTAGTATGTTGAAGACTACCCCAGCATTTGAAAACTATATATATAATGTAACCATTCAGATAATTCAGATAATGATTTAACTATGACCTATCAACAGCAATGTTAACTCTACAAGCATAGCGGCTATTGCTATTTCTGAAGCAACGTACCTTTAGCTGGATTCAGAAATAGTTGCATATAAATTCTCACTGCCTGGTATTTATGCTTTCATTGCAAATGAATGTGAACCCAATTTTGCAAATATATTACCTTTATTATTTACAACTCATACGTGCCCTCAATGACATTGATTCCGTACATTATTATTTTAACAATGCCATCATCATTCAATATTGAATAAAAGGAAACTTTCTGCGGATAGCCATTGTCAGAGTATAATGTACAAATATTTGAATCCGATTATTCAGCGTTTTATGTCACATACAATTAAATGCTCATGTTGTTTGAAAATAATATTTTTATATTTTTTAATTAAATTAACTTATGGTTATTTATTTAAAGGTTGAGCAAGTACGTGTGTTAATAGGACGTTGAATGATAGACTAGAAATATGAAGATTCTGTTATAATTCTAGTCTTCAGTATAAAATAAATGGTATATTCTAACAGAAAATGCATTGTTCTAAACATTTGAATCATTGTCCAACAATCTGATTACAGAAAATACCTCTAGGTTATGTTTTGCTTTATTTTTCAACTTTAATAACATCTAATGTATTTAAAGTCTTTTTATATAAATTACGTACAATTGAAATTGGATATCGTGAGATTTTAAATACCGATTTTCAGTACCAACAGGAGAATGTCTCTTAGTTCTTTAACTCATACAACCTTTATATAATCTTTAGTATTCACAAAGGCGACTACGTAGTGTACATTACCAGACTAATAGCTGATTAATATGAATAGTGAATTATCACAATTGCCAGATATTACTACCGGTGTGTTCAAGGACAATGTGTGTGTCTGGCAAATTTTTAGCGTAACTCTAACAATGTTTCACTCATATTGTCTGCGTTGTGGCATTTCATACTGATCTCCAACACAGGGGCATCGTGCCCCAGACATATAGCATCATGTACCACCTGAAACCAGACCGACTACTCCTAAAAGTAAAAGATTAATGCTGAACGCAAAGTCAAGCAGCTGCTAATAACATTTCCAAAAGTATTTGGTATGACTCAGACGGGCATCGAACCCGATATCGTCTAATACCTTGGCGGACGCTATAACCACTTATGCTACCGGAAAGGTCGACACATACATACATACGTACATACATACATACATACATACATACATACATACATACATACATACATACATACATACATACATACATACATACATACATACATACATACAATTAGGAATTGTCACTAATTTATGTTGCTACTTACAGTATTTAGGGAATATTGTGTTTTATATCTAGTTTTCACGAGTTATAATTTAAGTTAAAGGAATGACAGAATGTTGATCATTTTAAACATTTATGATTCGGCGCACCTTGTATTGTTACCAACAATACCAATATTTTGCTTATTTGTGTAGCTTCGGACATTTTCAAACCAATGCATTTTAGCACACACACCCCGTAAAAGATTCCCAAGCATATATATATATATATATATATATATATATATATATATATATATATATATATATATATATATATATGTATGTATGTAATGTATGGAGAGAGAGAGAGAGAGAGAGAGAGAGAGAGAGAGAGAGAGAGAGAGTTTTGGAATTGTAAAGTACATTTTAAACTTGTCAACCATAACGCTTCGATGACCTCAAAAGGTGAACCTAATTAAACATCCAATAAGTGCCAGAACGTATGATAAGAAAGATTTTGAACACTTTATATATTCCCCTTACTTAAAACTAAAGATCCAAGCTGGTATGAATTATCTTTCAACGCACTATAAATTCAATGCTAAGCTTATGACGTTGAAGTAAGTAATTAAATACGATCTGTAATATTATAATTGAAGTACTAAATATATAAATCAACTTAAATAATTGTCACCAATGACTGTAACCAGTAGAATTCTCTCTCTCTCTCTCTCTCTCTCTCTCTCTCTCTCTCTCTCTCTCTCTCTCTCTCTTAATTGTTGATCTACTCAATTACAGACCTATGATTATTTTGTTTTACTTAGAAATGTTTGACCTAGATCGTTCGGCGTTGCAGTCGACGAACAAGAACAAACAATGATGCTATACATTACATCAAATGCTATTAAATTATATTGTTGTGAGGCAATGATGTGTACTGGAAAAGCATAAAAGCTATGGTCATGTTTGTATAACAGTTTTTTAAACTGGGTTAGTCACAAGTCGCAATTACGTTGTCAGTTTGAATGTTATTCTGTTCTCTGTCATTTTGCAAGATGGTTATTATTATCTGGGTTGAACTCTATTTGCAATTACATGTGTAATGTTCCTTCAATTGTATTAACATTTCAAAACGTCTGATAATATCGTCAGTAAGGGCATACAGTTTTATTAAAACAATCCAATCGAGTAATGCAATACTAGGTATAGCTACTCGATTCCCACTAATCAAAGCAAACAATGAACTATCTATCGATATATATATATATATATATATATATATATATATATATATATATATATATATATATATATATAACAGTAGGATGTTTTGGGCCCTACAACGTGGGATTTGTCATATTTTGCGACGGTTGCAAATGCAGTACTTTACTATTATCACAAACTATATATTTCTAGAACAGCTAAAACAAATTATTCAATGATCATGAATGGAAATTAAGTAAACGTTTGAATATCGTATCTGTTGCGAAATGGAGTATGAATCTTTGAATTTCTGACTGTCTGTCTGTCTGTCTCTGTCTCTGTATCTGTCTCTCTCTCTCTCTCTCTGTCTCTCTCTCTCTCTCTCTCTGCATTATAAAAGCAAGGTAGTTGTTTGTATATGGTGCCTGATCCTTTACCTATCCAGATCCCATTTGATTGCATTCTTTAGTGAAATGTCCACTGTGTGCATTAAGTTTTTACTCGTTCACAATTTGTATTGTGTCAGTATTCTGTAATACATGTTATCGCCAAGGCGCGTAAGCATATATTAGTCAATAGAAGATCTTTTCGACATAGCCTCTTTCTTATATATTTCCCTTCAACAAAAAAAACTGCATATTGTAAATGAAATTATCTGAGAAAAACGAGTGCAAACATTTGCCTTTTGAAATCATTAACACATATAAATTCACTGAGTTCAAAATCTATACCTTTTAATTGCCAGTGTTGATTCAATTATTCTGTGTACATTATGTACTGACACTGCAGTACGTGTAAATTATATTTGCCAAGCGAATGTCATCCATGTTTATTGTACAGATCAGCTCCTTTAGTTACACTTCTATAAAAAATGAAAGCCATTAGCTTCCAGTTGGTCCGTTGTACTTACCGGTTTCTTTTTTCCAGATTCTACCAGTCAAAGTTCGCTCTAATTAAACATATTTATATATTGGTGTAACTAAGAGTTATTGAAATGTAACGAAGTGACTGATGTTACAAACGCTTCATTCAGAACTCCTTTGTAAATTCGTATGATTCCCTACGGTATGGTTTTACCTAGAGCCTATTTTACTTGTCGCCATGTTAATATCAGACACCAGCAATACTCTGAATACAATTTTACAATTACTATCAAATGATAGTTCAACGAATAAATATATACAGTGCATGCTAGGTTTTATCAACTGTAAACCTTTTTATACAAGATCAGATAAGAAATAATATATTCACACACACAAACACACACACATATTATATATATATATATATATATATATATATATATATATATATATATATATATATATGCATGCATACACACACACACACACACACACACACACACACACACACACACACACACACACACACACACACACATACATACATACATACATACATACATACATACATACATACATACATACATACATACATACATACATACATACATACATCTAACTCCAAGCGCCTACATATATATGTCGGAGTGAAATTAAATATCTGCGATAGACAATACATAATATCAATTGGACACATACAACTAATTAAATTTGAATGACTGAAGCTATACCTTTTGCCCATTTACTATATTTTTGTACTTATATATATATGTTAATGGCATTGATCTTTGAAACAATAATCATATATTTTATGTTTTGTTTCTTCCAGACTTGGATTTACAAACTATTTGGAGGGCAGTTTAGTTTAATAGCCTTACTCTTCTTGTACACGATGCACTCAACTCCATTACTTTCTAACCCCACCCCACATAAACCATTTTGAAACACCCATACATAACTCTCTTTTTCCCACCCACCCCTCTCACCCCATTATAAAATCAAGGTTTATCTGCCTCGTATTGTCTCATTCGGTGGTCATGCCAAATGATATAATATGTAAATTCGTGACGAGAAGATCATGAGAATGATGAGATTGTTGTACAAAATATGGCGTGTGTGTGTGTGTGTGTGTGTGTGCGTGTGTGTGTTTGTGTGTGTGTGTCTAGTAATATATATGAATGTTTCTACTATTGTTTGTGTCTGTTTAGTAATATATAAGAATATGTTTCTTAAGTTCATAACAGTGCTATATGGCGTGTGTGTGTGTGTGTGTGTGTGTGTGTGTGTGTGTTTAGTTCGTTCTTTTGCAAAAGTAGTTTGTACATCTGTGTACTGCGAGTTATAGTAACTCGTTGAACGTCTCCAAGCTCGACTGTGTACTTATCTACTTATCAATCCTAAAATCATTTGGCAACATATCTTTGAGAAATGCCCTTAACACACAAAATACTCTTCTAACGGAAATGTGAAACCGAAGTAGATTTAAAAGTGTCCAACACGACCAAATACGATTTAGGAAAACACATATAAAAATTAGGACTTTCTATGTTTGCAAAATGGACAGCACACTCTTTACATGCATTGTACTGTCGATATTGTATGGCTGGATAAGTTATCATTGTTAAAGGAGAACCTTACATATGTACTCTAAATACAAGAATACAAACAATAATGAAAATGGCAAATACAAAGAGATATCCGATGGAACTTTAAATGAAAACGATTTGTAAAAACTGATAGACAAATGAACGTAGCTACTAAGTCTTCGTAATATGAGATTAACGTATTATCCTAGTAAATGACCGAGATAACCAACATTATGCTAACATTCTTGGTGATTGATTGATTGATTTGATTTTGGTGATTGATTGATTGATTGATTTTTAATGGCGCACCAGTACGCATAGGCTATTTAGCGCCATACAATAGGTTGTATGTATAATTGTTTCAACAATAGTAAAGGTTTAATATCGACCAGCGATATCAAAAACTAAATAGTTCAAAGTAAAATGGTAAGATGTTAGTAATAGTAGAATATGAAGCTTCCCAATCAACGGGAGATGTAAATGGTGAATGTTGATGAGTACAGATGTAAAAATGTTGAAAATAAGGGCATTATTTACATTATATAAAAATGATCTAGGTGATGGCATACAAGTTATAGTTTAAAATAAAGGTTTACTTCCTTCACATACTTGGTGAGTAAATCTTTACCAATTTGATTTACACGAGTTGTAAACTGATTTGGATTTGGATATACCTGATATTATCGTTCACTTTTAGTAAATTAAAAGTGAACGATAATATCAGGTATATCCAAATACTACTATGTATCTTGATATATATGTTGTTAATCTGTAACTAACTTCGTTGTTACATGTCAACAGCTGAAATAAAAGAACAGAAAATGAAATTAAATAAATGTGTATTGTTCGTTTATTTGTTAACGGCGCACCAAGACTTTGAGGCTATTTAGCGCCATACAATAGGTTGGATGTATACATGTTTAAAAGTACTAAAAGGTTTAATATCGACCAGCGATATCAAAAACCAAATAATTCAAAGTAAAACTGTAAGATGTTAGCAACAGCAAAATATGAAGCTTCCCAATCAACGGGAAAATGTGTTTTGAAATCTATGAAATCTACCAATTTGTTTCTCCTTTCTGCAAAATTGTAAAACTCTTATAATTACTAGTTTGTGTATCCATCACAAAATTAAATTAGAGTGTGTATCCATCACAAAATTAAATTAGAGTGTGTATCCATCGCAAAATTAAATTAGAGTATGTATCCATCACAAAATTAAATTAGAGTATGTATCCATCACAAAATTAAATTAGAGTGTGTATCCATCACAAAATTAAATTAGAGTGTGTATCCATCACAAAATTAAATTAGAGTGTGTATCCATCACAAAATTAAATTAGAGTATGTATCCATCACAAAATTAAATTAGAGTGTGTATCCATCACAAAATTAAATTAGAGTATGTATCCATCGCAAAATTAAATTAGAGTGTGTATCCATCACAAAATTAAATTAGAGTATGTATCCATCGCAAAATTAAATTAGAGTGTGTATCCATCGCAAAATTAAATTAGAGTGTGTATCCATCGCAAAATTAAATTAGAGTGTGTATCCATCACAAAATTAAATTAGAGTATGTATCCATCACAAAATTAAATTAGAGTGTGTATCCATCACAATATTAAATTAGAGTATATATCCATCACAAAATTAAATTAGAGTGTGTATCCATCGCAAAATTAAATTAGAGTGTGTATCCATCACAAAATTAAATTAGAGTATGTATCCATCACAAAATTAAATTAGAGTATGTATCCATCACAAAATTAAATTAGAGTATATATCCATCACAAAATTAAATTAGAGTGTGTATCCATCACAAAATTAAATTAGAGTGTGTATCCATCACAAAATTAAATTAGAGTGTGTATCCATCACAAAATTAAATTAGAGTGTGTATCCATCACAAAATTAAATTAGAGTGTGTATCCATCACAAAATTAAATTAGAGTGTGTATCCATCACAAAATTAAATTAGAGTATATATCCATCACAAAATTAAATTAGAGTATATATCCATCACAAAATTAAATTAGAGTGTGTATCCATCGCAAAATTAAATTAGAGTGTGTATCCATCACAAAATTAAATTAGAGTATGTATCCATCACAAAATTAAATTAGAGTATGTATCCATCACAAAATTAAATTAGAGTATGTATCCATCACAAAATTAAATTAGAGTGTGTATCCATCACAAAATTAAATTAGAGTGTGTATCCATCACAAAATTAAATTAGAGTGTGTATCCATCACAAAATTAAATTAGAGTGTGTATCCATCACAAAATTAAATTAGAGTGTGTATCCATCACAAAATTAAATTAGAGTGTGTATCCATCACAAAATTAAATTAGAGTGTGTATCCATCACAGAATTAAATTAGAGTGTGTATCCATCACAAAATTAAATTAGAGTGTGTATCCATCACAAAATTAAATTAGAGTGTGTATCCATCACAAAATTAAATTAGAGTGTGTATCCATCACAAAATTAAATTAGAGTGTGTATCCATCACAATATTAAATTAGAGTGTGTATCCATCACAAAATTAAATTAGAGTGTATATCCATCACAAAATTAAATTAGAGTATGTATCCATCACAAAATTAAATTAGAGTGTGTATCCATCACAAAATTAAATTAGAGTATGTATCCATCACAAAATTAAATTAGAGTATGTATCCATCACAAAATTAAATTAGAGTATGTATCCATCACAAAATGAAATTAGAGTGTGTATCCATCACAAAATTAAATTAGAGTATGTATCCATCACAAAACTAAATTAGAGTGTGTATCCATCACAAAATTAAATTAGAGTGTGTATCCATCACAAAATTAAATTAGAGTGTGTATCCATCACAAAATTAAATTAGAGTGTGTATCCATCACAAAATTAAATTAGAGTGTGTATCCATCACTAAATTAAATTAGAGTGTGTATCCATCACAAAATTAAATTAGAGTGTTTATCCATCACAAAATTAAATTAGAGTATGTATCCATCACAAAATAAAATTAGAGTGTGTATCCATCACAAAATTAAATTAGAGTGTGTATCCATCACAAAATTAAATTAGAGTATGTATCCATCACAAAATTAAATTAGAGTATGTATCCATCACAAAATTAAATTAGAGTATGTATCCATCACAAAATGAAATTAGAGTATGTATCCATCACAAAATTAAATTAGAGTATGTATCCATCACAAAATTAAATTAGAGTGTGTATCCATCACAAAATTAAATTAGAGTATGTATCCATCACAAAATTAAATTAGAGTGTGTATCCATCACAAAATTAAATTAGAGTATGTATCCATCACAAAATTAAATTAGAGTGTGTATCCATCACAAAATTAAATTAGAGTATGTATCCATCACAAAATAAAATTAGAGTGTGTATCCATCACAAAATTAAATTAGAGTGTGTATCCATCACAAAATTAAATTAGAGTATGTATCCATCACAAAATTAAATTAGAGTATGTATCCATCACAAAATTAAATTAGAGTGTGTATCCATCACAAAATTAAATTAGAGTATGTATCCATCACAAAATTAAATTAGAGTGTGTATCCATCACAAAATTAAATTAGAGTATGTATCCATCACAAAATTAAATTAGAGTGTGTATCCATCACAAAATTAAATTAGAGTATGTATCCATCACAAAATTAAATTAGAGTGTGTATCCATCACAAAATTAAATTAGAGTATGTATCCATCACAAAATTAAATTAGAGTGTGTATCCATCACAAAATTAAATGTTTCACAGAAAACAAGAAGATATAAATAGTACAAAAACATATCATCCAAATCTCCTTGATGATAACACTTGTAGAGTATAACGCCTTGGCTTTTATATTGTCCTTTACGATATGAATTTTGGATGGCATCCTATAAAGTTTGGATTTGTTAGTCGGGTACCATAACTCAGGTGTTCTGTCAGTAATAATATTGTCTATGCTCATCATGATCTCATAATTCAGAATAGATTCATGTAATACAATTGTCGACACGAAAGTCATTATAATCCATGTTCTAGTTTTTGTAACATGTGTCGGTCTATGACCGAACATTATCAAGGTTATCATATAGTTGATTGTTTTCTTTCAATGCCTGTAATATTTTCACCTTTTAGAGTATTTCAAAGTATAAACCTGTTTTCATGGTCATGTAAAAGACTGGTTTTCTTGCCTCGACAACAGGTTATATATTTTTAAAAATTTAATTACACGAACCCTTTACTTTTTATAACAAATGGTGGGTGGAACTGACTTTTATTATTTGCTGTTTATAATTATCTGATGTTGATGTGCTGCTGAACGCAATCATACTTATCAAACGTAGCAAATATTTGGATAACGCATGGTTCAAATTTGCTTAGAACGATAATTTGTGCTGAAAATACTCAATACTCATGCTACAAATTACGTTGAACACGGTAACATTAGTTTATACACATAAGCAACAGCCAATGGATAGTGACTGAATCGGTTCAGGAAGTGATATTTTCACCTTTTAGAGTATTTCAAAGTATAAACCTGTTTTCATGGTCATGTAAAAGACTGGTTTTCTTGCCTCGACAACAGGTTATATATTTTTAAAAATTTAATTACACGAACCCTTTACTTTTTATAACAAATGGTGGGTGGAACTGACTTTTTATTACTTGCTGTTTATAATTATCTGATGTTGATGTGCTGCTGAACGCAATCATACTTATCAAACTTAGCAAATATTTGGATAACGCATGGTTAAAATTTGCTTAGAACGATAATTTGTGCTGAAAATACTCAATACTCATGCTACAAATTACGTTGAACACGGTAACATTAGTTTATACACATAAGCAACAGCCAATGGATAGTGACTGAATCGGTTCAGGAAGTAATATGAATTGTGCATAACGTCCTGTGTGACAGTGATTTGGTTAAAGTGTGAGAACTCCGTCCAGAGACAAGTCAACGAAGCAAGGTAAATATGTATTTATCGTTCATAGATGTTTATATAATTTACTTTTATACATTGCAAAATTATTTCTTTATGCAAATGCAATTAGATAATATCTGTACAGACAGTGAATCTGTGCAATATTAGCAGACGCGTCAGGCATTTATTTGTACCAAGAAAAGAAACAAGCAATATTCTGGATATAATCACGTGGGTATCATCACATTGCGGATTCATTAATAATATCATACCATTCATTCTTGTTGAGTGTTAAACTCCTATAACATCCAAACAAAACACATTTATTGAATCAGAGAAACAGACGTAAACAGTTTCTGGATCCAGTCAACTTGAACACACCTTTTCATTTACTATATGGTTGATATTTTGTGTGCGGCTAATTTGCATATGCGAATTGCGTGATATACGTTTCTGGAATCACCATTACAAAAAAAGTATTATTATTGTCTTCATTTTGCATGAAAAGTCACATAAGTATGTTTTGTCCTAATTATTTTAGACAGAAGGAATCGTCTTCTTTCCTAATTAAATTCGAATTACATATATATTTCATTTAAATCCTATTAACCAGATATATTGTCTACATGGCTAGAGCATCCGCCACTGAATCGACAGGTCGCAGGTTCAAATCCCGGCCGAGTCATATCATATAATTATCAAACTGGCACTAACAACTGCCTTGGTTGATGATCAGCGTTAAGACTGATCGGCCTTTGTATCAAGATAATGTGACTGGGTAAGACAAGTGTCTGTGGCAGGGATCAACAGTGATTTATATCATTATTAGTTGCCCCACTGCAGCCGTCGTAGCGTAGCGATCTGACTGGGCATTTGTTAATGCTACGTTACAAAAATCCAAATCTCACACAGAAAATTTATATCCTAAAGGCAGTGATGCAAATCAGCATTCTAAATACAGCCTCTTTATATAATTACTGAATATACTAATGCAAATTGTATCTTAGCCTGCTACCCTTAGCACTTTTAGTATTTTTCTGTATATAATTTTATATCTTAGCAATATTCCAACTATTTATTTATATGGCATTCTAGAAGAGACCCTGGCCCGCTTCGACTGAAATGTAAGAAATAAACCAATGCAAATGTTTTCTCTACTGGTCTATTATAAGTCATAGCGCCCTATATGCATACTTGAGAATCGTTAAATAAATCCATGGCATCGCTTTGTATCATTAAGTCCTTTATACATACTTGAGAATCGTCAAATACATCCATGGCCTCGACGTGTGTCATAAAGCCCTACATGTATACTAGAGAATCGTTAAATAAATCCATGGCATTGCTTTGTTTCTATATGCATACTTGGGAATCGTTAAATAAATCCATGACATTGATTTGTGTCATCAACTTATATATATATATAAATCGTTAAATAAATCCCTGTCCCTGCTTTGTGTCATAAAGCCCTATATACATGCTTGAGAATAGCTTAAAAAATCCCTGGCGTCGCTTTGTGTCATAAAGTCCCCTATGCTTACTTAAGAATCGTTAAATAAATCCCTGGCATTGCCTTGTGTCAATAAGTCCTATATGCATACTTGAGAGTCGTTGAATAAATCGCTGGCATTGCTTTGTCATAAAGCCCTATATACATACTTGAGAATCGTTAAATAAATCGCTGGCATTACGTTATGGCCTTACATAAATCTACTCCTTTGATGGTGTTCAGAAACCGAAGAATAACTTTACACATAATAAAATGTCGTTGTATAAAAAAAATTACTGGGTAATTATATAAAGTACAGGGAAATCATTACGAAATGCATTGAGTACTAACTTGATAAAATTGAATCAACTACATTTTTGCAAGTCAGTAGATGAAATGTCAGACAAACGTATCGCTAGATAAATGCTTAACAGGTGGTAAAACTCGATGCATTCTATTCACCTTTAACCACAATTGGTATACGCCGTGTTGTATTAACTGGAGACTAATGTACGTATATGTATTATGCAGTTAAATGTCAGGAAATCAAGCGAAGAGACAAAAGAGACTAAACCGTATAATCACAAACCTCTTCCATGTCGACATTTGGATTTGTTTTCGAAGATACGTCTTTTATCTTGTACTCTAGTCTGACACATCTCCCACCCACCCCAAACTCTGTTGATACTTTATGATGATATGTGGGTCTTATGTCACCTGTTTATTAAAATGTGCAATGTTTCTGAAAGCAAATCCTTCTGGAACACACGCGTGCGTGTACTTCCCGGTATTTGGTAATATCCATATCTAGAGTGAAATTCAAAGTCCCTACATGAGAAATGGCTGAGCTATTCCACGTGGATTCTGAAGTGGCTAAATAGGATTTTTCTGGAAATGGTATATACATAACGCTAAAAAGAACCCTTCAGATGACGTGTTTTCAACTCACGCGATACATGTGTGTGTGTGTGTGTGTGTGTGTGTGTGTGTGTGTGTGTGTGTGTGTATGTGTGTGTTGTTTAACTTAGCTTTAATATTTTTATCAGTCGTATCTCTATAAAGTCCTCAGTGTGGTAGTTTATAGCGATGTCCAGCACTGGGGTATCATCCTGCACACATGTACCACCATGTTCTACCCAGCCACATTATCCTGATACTAGGCCACATTATCCTGATACTGGGCCGGCCATTCCTAGCACCAGCATCTTAATGTTGAGCTCCATGCGATGAAGCTGCTAGTACCAAGTTTTCAAGTCTTTGGTATGACTTGGCCGAAGTTTGAATCTGTGACCTCCCGCATCCGTTGCATACGTTCTAACCATTTAGGCCACCGGAGCAATCAGAAATTATACAATGTTTAAATTATCGATATATATTATCGATGTGTGCAGGACAATTGTCTGCAGATTTGTGTAGGTTTTGATAAGTATTAATACCGTCCCCTAAAGCGCCAGTCAATATCATCGGAGGTATGTGACTGATTTATCGGCCTAGTTGTATCTCGATAATCTTTTATAGGTGCCAACGTATAAAGTCTATATATTTTATAACAAGTTGATACAGATTGTGTGTTTGACAGGTAACATAATTTTCAACTTTGTTCAGGATTCAAAAGATCAAAGTATGCACAAATAATAACATTTGCATCTAGGTCAGTACTATCTAATCGTATAATGTTGTAAAATGTGTCATATCTCGTTAACATTCGATAGGTGGAAGATCGAATACTATTAAAGCCATGTCATATTTGACATTTATGTTTAATGCCTGAAAATTCACTCTTCTCATGTGTATTGATCTGAAAATGTCGTCATTATTATTAATATTAATTCATAGATTTATACTATTCATTTATATATATTCATTCATATATTTATAATATATTCATTCATATATTTATAATATATTCTAGAGTTTTTCCTTCAATGTTTAAAATTAGGTTTTATTTTGTTCTCTAATATATATCACGTACACCATCATACAAGGTTTACATTAACCATTACATTTACAAGACCATGTTACGTCAGTAAGTGCTTGTCAAGGATTTACTTTGGTATTCATATGTTATATTGGATCTTTCCTTTCAACGTTAGGTGCACAAATGAATCATTTGTATAATGTCCCTGTCAACATAATTGTAAGACAGGAAAACTCAGTTAAAGTAAGCTTAATTAAATTACAATCTGAAATTTGAAACTATCGGTAAAGTAAGTCTGCTTCCAGCAGGTTATATATATATATATATATATATATATATATATATATATATATATATATATATATATATATGTGTGTGTGTGTGTGTGTGTGTGTGTGTGTGTGTGTGTCCAGTTTTTATTTTTTGCATAATTATTTCATATAGTTGAAATTATTTCCAATGCTTTTGAAGGCAGTACATACAGTAACCATAATTCACGCGGTCTTTTTAAACTTGTTGGCCTTCCTCGTTCGGTGTGTAATCTTACATCAACCTTTCTGGTGGTCGCTTGTTTTGTTCTGACATTGTAATTATTTGTAACAGTTTTGTATTTAAACTGCAAACTATTAAATGTAATTGTCAGCTAATGGAACCAAAAGGGAAGAGAAACAAGTTATCCTATTACAGGCAATTCAAAACTGTTATATAAATACATGAGCTAAGTAGAATTGATCAGTATAAATACTGAATAAACTAAGAAACGTTTGAATGCTTTTCACTGGCAATAGATCCTTTAACACAATCTTTTCAAGTTGGTCAGACCACATTACTAGCAATGTTTTACGATTAAAATATAAAATAAAACAATGTTGCTGCCATCTAACCTGTACGTGAGTACACATTGTGTGCAGCGGTTTACAGTACATTTATAAAGACGATCTTGTAGGCATCAAACTTTCATGGCTCAGAAATAAGCAGTTATTTTGCTTGTTTATTTAGTTATGTATGCATTGTCGTTTTAAATTTCAAACTTAGATACATATGCGTCATACCTTTTAATCAACTCCATAAATTCATTTTTCACATAACTTTGCGATATGTTTCACCAGATACATTGATTAAGACCGTTCAACTCAGAACATTTTAAGAAAGACTCTGGATTAACAATGTTCTATTTGTTGGAACCAATTAATAGCGGACCCACTACTCAGTTCCGTGGAAATTTTGTTTGTCAAGACTAATTTATATAATTGCTTATCATAACTCTTTTCATGTCTTGAAAGTATATTTCCTTTCTCGTGAACACAATCGATTGACACGATAATTCGTATGAAGACTTGTGAAATCGTTGTTGCGTAGATACCGTTGAAAGATATATATTAACATCAAAATCACATGCATTATATAATGAAAATGAGAACGAGTTCAAATTTCCATTTCAAAAAATAAAAACGAGATGGAAAATTAGCATAATGTCAAAATATAACCAATATTAAAATATTTGGTATGATTGAGAGTGATGTCATGTTGTTTTTGTTAAGGCATTTAATGTCATTTTAAGCACTATATAGATGAAATATGGGAGCCAGTATAACTAGATAAGAACGAAGTTGCGAAAACTACGAAAACTGCGTGAAGAACAACCTACTACTTGAAAGCTACTGCAAGTTGCCTCACGTACCCACACTGGCTGAGCCCGAGTCTAAAACCCGCGCAGATAGTGGTGAAATTGCATTTCACTTGATCGAAATGTATGGCATCAATAGATTCGAGATATGTGTGTGCATAAATATGTCCTATTTTGTGTTGTAAATTGTTATTAAAATTGTAATATATTGTGTAATATTTCTTTTATTTTGTCAACAAGAAACATCTTAGTTATCCATTACTATTTGTTATTAATGCCTGGACTGCTTCGGTAATATGTTTGCACAAACAAGCAATGCATTTCAAATTCGTACAATACTGAGAAAATGAGGTTTATTCAGGAGATCAATGAAAATGAATAGATTTATGATAAATGGAATATATGATTTTTTCCCCCACGTATTTCGGAACAAAACAAATATTTACAATGTAATCTGATATGGTAATTATATCATTCAATCTGGAATCTTATGATGAATGTCACATTTCTTCATTTCGTCAACTATATGCTACTGTATATGAATGTTTATCTTGATATTTTCAGTTACATTTCTTTAAAAGGGGTTATACATTTATGTTTAGAATCTTCTCACGGTTTTATTTTTATTTTTTCCTCATGGGAATAATATATTCCACATCTGCTCCCACGTCCAAGCCGCAGCTACGCACGAACCAAAATTAATACCTTTGCCATCTTTCTTTATTACGTGAAAAATCATAATACACATGTTGGTGTCATAATGCCGAATTATATCAAGCTTGAACACGTTTAACCCTCCTTACACTGTCTGTGAAAGGACATGGCATGTAAGTACCTATCAATCTTTTAAACTTCCCCGTCGCCCAACGAAGTTATCTGAACATAATATAAGTTTGAGACGAAAACTAATTCTAATTGCTATTTAATTTTATTGCAATACAAATATTGGATTGATATACTTGAGGCCGTTGGAAACCTGAAACTCTTCAAACACATATACGCTGATAGGGAATGGCATGCGCAAATACTCAAACAATACTCTCCATAGAAGGCAGATAAACAGCATAGCGGTACCAATTGAAGATCATGCATATCTATTTTACGCACATGCTATCTTTCTATATTAACCTTTTCAAAAATATCACTAAGGTTCAAAGGGAAATTAAAAATTGGACGACTGATAGAACTTACAATAAAACATCGCAAATTGATAATACGGATACCATATACATGACCTATCGATAATACTGACTATAGAACTGTTTTTGAAATGCACGATTTATATTGCATACATTTCTGACTTATCCGGATAAATTAACTGTCTGAATATAGTTATCTGACTTTGCAAATGACTGATACATTTATAAATAAGACGTCACCCATTAGGTGAAAACCGGATAAATTAATTTCCCGACAGATCCGAATAATGAAGGTGTACTATGTAATTGTAATATAAGATTAATTAATAGACTGACTGTACTTTTACGGTGCACATCACTATAAGGTAACGTGACAAATGGTGTATGGTGAGAGTTGTTCATTATCAAAGAGCGCTGAACGGACAAACATTAAAAACAAACAGATAGTGAAGATAATATTGTATTGACTGATTTATTGATTTATTGATTTTTAACTGCGTACCAGCACGCATAGGCTATTTAGTACCATACAATACGTTGTATGTATACATGTTTCAAAATACGAAAAGGTTTAATATCGACAAGCAATATAACAAACCAAATAGTTCAAAGTAAAATGATAAGATCTTTGTAGCAGTAAAATATGAAACTTCCCAATCAACGGGAGATGTATGTTAATGAGTACAAATGGAAAGATGATGAAAAGAAGGCGCGATAGTTACAGTAGATACAAATGCTATACGTGATGGCATACAAATTATAGGTTAAAATAAAGATTTACTTCCTTCAGGAAATCTAAAATACAAGTGATATGTATAGGATTAAAACGTTCCTTCATGGCATGTACATTAAAATATTTATCACGCGTAGGTTGCAGGTCGGAACACTATGTCATAAAGTGCTTAACAGTGCAATGGTTCACTGAAAGTAAAGCACTCTGGTGGATCTTCACCTTTTAGAATGTAGGAGTGGGTTATATATGTATAATCAATTCTGATTCTTGCAATGACTACCTCCTTCCTACGGATGGTTCTGTAGAAAGGAGTCCATTCTCCCAGGGTTGGTTTGATGGCGTGACGTTTGTTAATCACTGCATCATTCCATGATGCCTGCCACTTCTGGCGATGGTACTGTTTGATACGAAGATTAAAATCAGTAAACGGTCACTCAAAATCAGATGGTTCCTGGGATAGAGCCATTCTAGCAGCGGGATTGGCTTCTTCATTACCTTTAATACCAATATTGCAAGGTAACCAACAGTATACTATATTTCAGGAGGTACTCAGCTCAGCATATTTGAACATCCATTCATAGTCCAAAAGCAGCGAAGGATTGCAAATTATCAAATATAGACATGTGTATGTAACCGTTCCTGGGTGTAAATATGTCAGTAATTTAGTGTTATATAGACACATATCGTGTCTAAAACTTAAATCTTCTACTTTGTGGCCTCGGTCCTTTATGTGATTTGATCCCCATAGAATGTTAAGGGTGTTCAAATCCCCCAGTAAAACAAACGCCGCGGGAAGTTGTTGAACAAGATTGTCTAATTCGTTTAGTACTAGGTTGGTGTTTGGTAGCATGTAAATAGAGCATAAGGTAATCACTCGGTATTGAGCTACGCTTCCAGCAATGGCATGTAAACTTGTGTTAAAGGGATGACTGTGTGAGGGGCTCTATTGTTTAAACAACAGAACCTCATACTAAGGCCATGTCAGCGTTTTGAAAGTATGTCTTACACAGGGAAAAGTTTTTAAATGTAATGTTAACCGTCTCTTTCAGGAATGTTTTCTGTAAACATAGTACTGCAGGATCGTGTTCATATAAAAGCATAAAAATATCATTGTAGTTAGTTTTAAATCCTCGCAAGTTCCATTGTAAGATTGTATTCTTCAATGTAAGGTTTAGCTGGAGATTGTGGAGCCTGGTTAGACCATTCGCGGAGGACATTTGTGTGGTTATTTGTCTGGAGGAAGTACGGGGGAGGGAGGACATTTTTTGTTAGGAAGTTTGGGGCAACCTTGAGTACATGGAGCAGCTTCTTCTGCATCAGTGTTCTCAATGTCACCAAACATGTTGTAGTTTTTGATGGAATCATCGGACTACTTTTGATGCTTATTTGCTTGTGATTTATGCTTATTGCTTGGTGATTTCGGTGGTAGGGTGTTGGTGAAAGATGTTTGTGTAAATGCTGTGATTTTCTGTGGTTGGTAATCGGGAATATTAGCACCCGTTGTTGTATTGGGTTGATCCGTCTGTGTTTAAGCGTCCTTCGTGGTTGTTGTACTGTTGCTCAAAACATTGGAGAAGGATTGGCCAGGAAGGAATGTTTTTTGCCTGAACAAGTTTTCTAGCCTCTGGTAAGGAAATGTTTGTTGTGCACTTTATCCTCTGAATCTCCTTCTTCTGTTTCCAAGTATCACAATCCTTGGAATTGGCGTGATGTTCCTTGTTGCAAGTGACACACTGAGGAGTTGCTAATCAATCAGATTCCTGATGAGAATGGTCTCCGCATCGGCCACATATTTTCACTTTTGAACATCGGTCTTTGAGATGACCATACTTTTGACACTTTTAGCATCGAAGGTGGTTTGGAATGTAGATCTCGACCTTCACTTGCAAAACCCCAACTGTGACCACTTTGGGTACTGGTTGTTTGTTGAAGGTGAGTACAAATATTTTAGGGCAAGAAGAAAAGTGCATAGACGGCATTTAAGACGCAGATCGTGCATTACTCACATTGCCGTACTTTCATGTTTTATCCCCAGTCTTTGTCAAGCTAAAGAGAACAGCTACTTAATGTTATATATTGATAAAATGATCACCAATGAATGTTGCAAGCCTACCCAGGTGCTCCTTGGTACTACATCCATACCGGAAGCCACATTGAAGTATTGATACTAAATTGTCAGTCTCCACTCCAGCCACGCATTGTGTTCCATCGTTTTGCAGACACACGTCGTCAAAATGTGGAAATGAATCCACGTCACAGTGCATTGTTTGATACAAACAACTATTTGGTTCCGCACAGTTTATATCTTAATCTCTCATTATGTTCTATTATATATTCATCACTTGTGCTTACCCACTCAGCACGGGTGCACTTTTCAAATGACCGGGTATGCAAAAGTGGGATACTCAGAAAGCGCAGATATTTCTATCTCCTTATTGTCTCGTTAAACCACCGCATTCTAGGAAGCCTTATGCGACGGGAGGAAATGGAGGAAACTGTATGAGTCACGAAGGTATCAACAGATATACAGGAAAAGATGTGAAGACAAATTTTAAAATAAGGTTGAGAAGACTCCTTGGGGCTCGGCGTGGCACCCATCTAGTAAGAGTTAAAAGCCAAAGATGTGTGTTGCATCAGGAACGGACGTGTGATTGTCTCTTTTGCGCATCTACCATGATTCTTTCCTCCTTCGAAACGGTGTGCTACGCACGACCGATATGTTGTCTTCACTCAGTCCCTTCTAATAATGGAATGTAGTCTAATAAGTTCAAGCTATTTGCAATCGGTTATTATTGCGACTATTTGGCCTGGTGTCCGGATAATGTGACTAGATGATTTATGATTATACATATCGGTGGCATATGTCCCAGTGCTAACCATCACAATGGACTGCCACACTGCATACTATGTAGCTATATGACTGCAAAATTGTTGAAAATACGCTAAAAATCAAAGTCTCTCTCTCTCTCTCTCTCTCTCTCTCTCTCTCTCTCTCTCTCTCTCTCTCTCTCAGAACTCTCAGAAGTGACATTACTTAAAACATATCAAGACTCATTAGCATCTGGTATAAGTTTAAGAATAAGTAGACGCCATGATAAAATGCACGAAAACAATAAAACATTGGCTTTACGGAGGTTGGGTGGGATTGTATTAGTATTCCACGTGACTCCTGCAAATTATTAGTAAATGATCTCATTGTCATTTGATATTCTGTGTCAGTCATACAATATCTTATGCGTTTTGCACTCTACGGTAAGCAAGCACGATTTTAGGAAAATCTCTTGATTAAATATAGTAATAGAATCATATACATAATCGATTCTAACTTTTTTTAGAACTCGGGCATTGATTGCAAATCGAAATGTGAAACTCACTGTCACACTAGAATATTTCCTTTAAAGAATTTACATTATGTAATCTCGTAGATGTCAGTCTTCTACATTATGTGCACCTTAGCAAATTTATAATTTAGAGAAGCATATGTGTTAACAAAGAAAATATTTCTTCAACTTCATTTGAAAACAGTTCTAAATATGAAAAAGTAAATAGTCTTAAGCAGTACGTCCAAGCAAAAAATATAAACGATTGCCATCCTAAAACGTTTGGAAATTAGAAGAATTGTTATTATCTTTGCTGTAATGCAGCAATTAATACAATGGTAAACAATGGAGAAATATAAAATCATTGCAATTAAATTAAACTATCACAGGATCCCGGAGTAGCCGAGTGGTTTAAAAGCTCTCTGTTACGGATCACTGTCATCTCACATCTTCTGTGTCAGTTCAAGTCTCGGATTCTGTCAATGTGGGTATGTGAGAAAGCCTGCCAGTAGCTTCTCGTGGGTCGGTGGTTCTTTCCGGAGTTTTCCCGGGTTCTTCCTCCACCATTAATACTGGTTGTCATGTATAGCCTATCGTGTGCTGAAAAATGGCGTTAAACCCTAACACAACAATTACAAACTATCACATAAATATCATCACTCAAGACAACACAGTTTCTTCATTGCGCTAAACTCTTCCTTATAAATACTCCGATAATTATATATTCTCCACAAAACACTGGTTTTCATTTAAAAACTAAACTAAACATAAACACGTTGGTAAGGTTATAAGTACTTTACAACAGAAGCTGCAAAACATGAAAAGGTTTTGATTGGAATAAATAAAGAAATCTGTATAATTTTAAATACTTTATCATTGCTTCATAGCATACCTACTATCATTCAGTTTCCTTCTTCATTGTCTTGCATATCGCTACCAGTACTCATATGTTAATGCACGCTGAAGCTCATGCCTATGCTTACGTATTTTTTTTTATAACTTTTTGGAAACGGTCTTTCCTTTTTTTTTAGGTCTTATGGACTGACAAAGAAGAGCTGAAGTCTCTCTGACAACGTCCAGGTCAAATCAATGGTACGGAAGCGGTCTGTTGTTACATACTAGTATAGCCATTGCAACGAATGCGGAGAATGACGATTATTATTATTATGTATTTATATTATTATTATTATTATTATTATTATTATTATTATTATTAGTATTATTTACATTTAAAACAGTCATGTTGATTTATTGATTTAAAAGAACCAATATGACAAATTCATACAAAGTACAAACACACACACACATACATACATACATACATACATACATACATACATACATACATACATACATACATACATACATACATACATACATACATACATACATATATATATATATATATATATATATATATATATATATATATATATATATATATATATATATATGTATATATATATATATATATATATATAATGGTTCCCATGCTTTGCTAAAGGTAAAAGTCCGGGTCATTTCCAGGATCAAATAACTTTTCCATTACTGAATGGAATTAAAGAACATTTTAGGTTATAAAACATACATTTTCTAAATCTAAAAATGTGTCCCTTTGTCAAGTTGTAAAGAATAATAACCAGATTGTAACATGTATGTGCTAGACCCTGATGCTAATAATTCCGTGTCATAAATGTTACGATGTTAGCCTTGCGAAAACTGAGATATCAAGCCAGTTATGTAACATGACTTATGGGACTGGCGCCTTATGTTGGCAAAGACAGTGATATAACATCGCCATGCATGGTTCACAGGCAAGTGACGACTTTTCTGTGCTGTAATCAAAGGAACATCAAGTGGGGATCGTAAAGCCATCCTTGACAGACTGCCGGGGAAGGGGAAGGGTCTGATAATGATGTAAACTATGTGTGAATCGACATACAATCGGAGTTGAGCAAGGCGTGGCCACCATTGGAATCGCAAGCTTGTATCTAGTATCTTGAGAACTCAACGTTAGTAGTCGTTGAACCATTGTGCGGGAATTATAAGGGAAGATAAACTACTCCGACGTCATTCAAAATTGGCGGGAAACTTTGTTATTCTGGCAATTACGAAGGAACTTCGAACAGGTCAGTGCACATTTGTTCGATTGTTGTAAACTATTATGACAATGTAATTGTACTTTAATGATGTCCATTATTTATACTTCTTTACTAGAATCGTTAGTGCGTAGAATTACCATTTGTAGGAATTGATTCATTTGTACTGTTTGATCTACATGCATAATTTGAGATATGAGCAATAGGTTTGTAAAGAATTAATATTTTAATTCGCCATAACTCTTTAATTCATACTAACCTCGTGTTGATTTATTCATGTAATATTCTAGATTTGCAAATTGAACTATAACGTTATATATATATATATATATATATATATATATATATATATATATATATATATATATATATATACATATATATATATATATATATATATATATATATATATATATATATATATATATATATATATATATATATATATATATATATATGCCGTGTACACCATATCAGAGAGTATGTGTATTTTTGTTTGTGAGTCCAGATAGCTAGAGGAATAGCCTATGCTAATGTCCTTGTATATTGGTACAGGAAGCTTTAAAGGACCAGAGGAGCTGTAGGAGACAGAGGCAAATACCCTAGTGCAGTTGGTCCCGAGTCTCTGGGAGACAAAAAGGTAAAGAACGGAGGCAGAGTTCATGGACTGGAGGGGAACACGAATACAATCCAAATTAAGCATACTACAGATGAGTCGGAACACAGGACAAGGGGAAAATATATCACATTAAGTCAGATAATGAAATTGGTCATCACTTGGTCAAGTGAAATACGAATGATAGGGTTTTTAATATGATTTTCATTTGAGAATTGACTACATGTTATGGAAAGATATTAAAATTGTTATTTATTTGAATTTCTACATTTGAGTATTCAGTATTTAAACTGTCGACATCACTGACGGGGAGCTCGGAGCTTTGCATCTCCACCACTACCACAGTATCGGATAACAACGAGCTAGAGTGGGTCTTCTGTAATACTTCAAAATAATAATTGGAGCACACCAACCCAACCTAGTCCACGAGACCTCTACACTTCCAAGACTCTCCAAAAGTATCGAAGTCATAAACGATGATCATGTACAAAAGCACAAAATGTATCAAACGACACAAGCTTGATTATATTCATATAAATTGTTATTTAAAGTCATTTCAAGGTTCAGAATAAAATTTCTAATTTTATTTTGTCGTATTATACTGCTACGTGGGAACAACATAATGAACATAAATTATGTATTGTTTCTTTTCTAACCTTTAATTTTTATAGCAATATATATATATATATATATATATATATATATATATATATATATATATATATATATGTGTGTGTGTGTGTGTGTGTATGTATGTATGTATGTATGTATGTATGTATGTATGTATGTATGTATGTATTAGGTGTGTGTATGTGTGTGTGTGTGTGTATGCTTCTCATCAAAAGTAGCATTTCCTATTACTGTAGTTAAAATAACGAATCAACGCTAATTGTATTGTAACAAATATAAAACCCGAATTTATCTGCGCAAATAAAATCCCAAACAAGATTTGTAAACAAATCCATTATTTTAAAACAACTTTGCTTAGCTCTAGAACAATGAAATGTGAATTCAAAGCCCTTGCGTGATGATCTTTAGGTTCCAAATGACAAGATACCTAAGAGAATGTAAGTGAAGAATTATGTTGACGCTTTAGTAGCGAAACGTCACAAAAGCTTCTCTTTCTAGCACCATCTCTCTCTCTCTCTCTCTCTCTCTCTCTCTCTATATATATATATATATATATATATATATATATATATATATATATATATATATATATATATATATATATATATATATAGGATATGGCAGATGGCAATCAAAGCACTGGTAAGGAAGATGAGCAGGGAGACGGAAGTCAGCGACATGGAAAAATATCCGGTGATATTCCCAATGGCTATACTAAATCGGAAGAGAGATCAGGACGAAGGTATGATATAATACGTGTATTATCTGCATGCCTTGATGATGCACAAAAAATGTGTTTCTGATCATTTTTTTTTTCATATTTGCATGAAGAAATTACTGGATTTGAAATGGAAACATTTGCAGGCGAATGTTGTAGATGAATATTTATATCATACCTACTTATCAATATATGTATCGATATATCTGTCTACATATATCGATACTCTAAATCTATCCATATGAGTAAAACATCGTGTGACTTATTTAGCAAAGTATTAAAAATTCAAACTAGCAGGAACGAGTTCGTTACACTTTCAACTTCTTGATAAAGTAGCATAGACTTTAAAAACAAATATATTGTGAATATTGTATACCAGTATTAACAATACATTTTTTTCCTTTCATATCATCGAAAGGCAAGGGATCGTAGAAGAAGGAAGCATCTCAACGTTTGTAAGTTGTACTCATTTAATCAACTAGAACATACAACATAGTAAATAGTTTTTGACAAATGAGTCATTAGGCTTATGCTGGGTCTTGGTGTGTTTGTGTTGTTTGATTTTTTCATTTAGTTCTAACATTTTGATCAGTCATATCACTACGATGTCTGCAATTCGGCTGTTTTTCCTAGGATTGCGGCTTCATGCCAAATAGTCCGAACGCTAAGCTCTTAATGCTGAACGCCAAGCAAGGCAGCTGTTAGTACCATTGTTATAAGTCTTTGCTATGACTCGGCAGCTGCTTAAATCCGCGAGCTCATGCATCCGAGTCAGACGCACGTGCCACCAGGCAAGCGGAACGGTGCTTGTGCAGGGATACTCTGAATGCTGAAATAGTAGCACCTTCATAATTTCACATTGATAAATTACGACAGTAGAGAAAACAACTTTTGATTTTCTCTAGTGACAATATTTTCAAGTGGATTTTAGAAGTAACATTTATTATGTGGTATGTTCGAAGAATAGGGATTTAAAACTTAAATTTAGATATATACTTATTTGCTATTGCATATTTAAGAAATTTGAGAGATGTTAGCTGGTCACATGCAAGTAAATGGAACCTTGGTTACGGCACCAATTTCACGACGATGATGTTTCTCATGCATCAACCCTGTTACGAATGTTTTATATACTTGTCTCTTTTGTGAGTATGTTATATCCACGTTTTAAATATATAATTTAATAGCAAGATGATATGCAATATTCAAGATTGAGTTATTTTTATGTAAACACGTTATTTCCTTTTTGAACGATGTAGTGCGTTTTGCATTCCATTCTTTAAATTACAAGTCGTGTAGGGTTTGTAAGCTTACAGTATTTGTGACAGAGTAATATATTGAGTCCTATTGACAGGGATATATCTATACAACTTAATGTATCGGCAATCTATATAAAATCAGATCTCCATTGTTAAACATGAATATCTGACAACGACCGCTTCGGAGTTATTTGTGGTAACCTAAGTTATTACCATAAAATTGCAAATGTTATCAGCCATCAAATGAAATATTTTTTCGTGTGGAGACTGAGCAGTATTTGATTCATTTTCCGACTTCGGAAAACTGAATTTATATTGCCTACTTTAAAGGTCACCAGAACATAACCCCTGGGTGGTCATCATCAGATGTTCAGTTGGAACAATGGAGAACGGATTGTATTTTGACTGAATATATTGGTAGCGTTTTCGATCCATTTGTAACTATGTTCCATTTTCACCTCGTTATGTATTAAAAAGAGGTGCGTTTGCTGATTTTAGGCATGAGCATGGTTTGGTTAAAATGTTGGAACAAGGTTATTATTTTCTAGTATCCGGCTAATTTTAAAATGCCTAACCGCTTGTTTGTCTTGCTGTACACGGTGCTGTAGATGATTCGCCTTTCTTTACTGCATGCTGACGTTAATGGATAATCGATCTTGCATCAGATTTCACTGTCAGTCATAGAACCTAAGCGAGGCCAGCTAGCTAGCTCTTTTGGATTAAGATAAAAACAAATTTCATTGTCCAATAGGTGAAGACTGGGTATGTGTCATATCTCGTCACTCCGCTCCCACACTCACACGCATACACATACGAATACAGCATCAACATCTTCTTAATGTTGACTATCAGACTTTGAGGAAAAAAAATAATTAAATATTGCCACCACATAATTGATTGAATCAACTGTTTAACGCATAAGCATAAACGTTAGGTCGGAGATCTCTGTTTTGCATGAGGGTCACTTCACAGCATTGTTTCATGCTTTCATTGAATAAACATTGTGCTTTACACCATATATTCAATACATTCTTGTATTTCTGCTCACTTCAAATAAAATGTATGAAATTATTGTGTTATCGTCAATCGTTTACAAAAACTGATACGTTTCTGGCCATTTAAAAGAATTTCTGATAAAATCAAACATTTAGACGCATAAATAAAATCAATGACAATTTTTAATGATATGATTATCTGTTGTAAAAGTCTGATTGGATGTGGAAAACGGAAGTATGTGGTCATAATGATAATAGGTATTGATCATGCGACGATGGAATAAACATTTTTCATCCATAAAAGAAAGGCTCAGTACGAAATCAAAGAGAACAATTCTTAATTCATACATGTTTTAATGGCTGGTGAAAGCACGATTAAATGGAGAAAGTAGTAGACAAATTAAATAAGGGGTCCCGAAAAAAAAATTACATTTGTAATTTTACTGACATCAGTCCAATCATGCAAAGAAGGGATTGCAGTCCCAAGAAATAAACTGCTAAATATATGACCTGGAGTTTTTTCTGCATGACTTGAATGTATCCATGCGTGACAGCTTGATTAGCACAGTCTGATACAATGTTGCTATTAGAAAATTATAATTATGAATTAATTAAATTTTCATCAATGATTGATTTGTATTTACGGCAGACAAGCACAATAAAGACGAAATCTTCAAAGGCAAGGGAGAAAGATAAGGATAGACATGATAGCCCCGGTAGTAGAGACGAAGATGAGAACAGAGTCGGTGGTAATCAAGAAAAGGAAGAGAAAGCTGATCATAAACGAAAGTCAAAGAGAAAGTATTATGAGGGTGAAACAGCAAGACAAAAGTTAGTACATGTATAGACATTGATGTCCAGTTATGTTTACAGTATAACTGCATCAAAATATGCCCATTAAAACTATCTGCTTATACTTCATAAAAGGGCATGTGATATAAGAACTAATTAGACGTTAATACAATACCTTTGCAAAATGGATAAAATAGTATTGCTTATTACGAACCAATTGCTTTCAGCGGCTGCAACAATTGGTATGATAAATTCAAAACAAGCTATCAAAAATATCTTAATCTTCTACATTTACATTACACTTTTGGTTAAACAATGAATTCGATTGTTTTACTAATGATGATATTGTTTAGTCTATACAAGAATATTTCCTCTTAGATTTATATTTTAGCATCTGTTGATTTCCTTTACCAATAGATCCATCACTGTATGTCAATAACGTAGCGCTTCATTTATCATGAAGTTTATCTCTTTACATGACAAACTATATGCATGCATTGTTTTAATCAAAATGCCAGAAGTAACGGATAGATTGATTGATTGATTTTTAACGGCGCAGCAGCATTTTTAGGATATTTAGCTCCATACAATATGATGTATTTATACATGGCTAAAAATACTAAAGGTTTAAAATCGACCAGCGATGTGAAAAAAAATAGTTTAATATACGATGGTAAGATGTTGGAAACAATAAAATATGAAGCTTCCCAATCAACGGGAAGTAGCAACGGAACATACTTGCCGAAAGCCCTAATGTCAAGAAGTGGTAACTTCAACCTCTTAGTTCTTACATGACACCACTTTATCTAAGATTCCTATGTACACGAGTATTTTAACAATGACACGATTTACTTGTAATACGAATAGATTCTACAGCGATACGTCCGTTTGAACATGACAGTCGTTTTGGCATATTGTTTAGCATTTCGGACTAACGACTTAAACGATGCCGATTCAAATCATATCATCAGATCAGACCGAGTTAGCTAATCCTGTGAGGCCTTGGGGAAGTACTTTATAAGCCACTTGTGCTGATGTGCCGTAAAATACCAAACCAAACCATGCAAATAGAATTAGTACGGAGCAATAAACTATTTTTCTTCCCATCAAACAAACAATGTTGGTAGGCTATTGCTTATAAGAACTGTTATATATAATAAGGGATTAATACACAATTAGACAGAAATATTTATTAAGACAATTGATTGGTTGATTGATTGATTGGTTTTTAATGGCGCATCAGCACTTTTAGGCTATTTAACGCAATACAATAGGGTGTATTTATAGCAGTTAGTTTAATATCGACCAGCGATATCATAATTATTACGACAAGCTGCTATCCTAATGCCGTAATTGATTGTGACAACTACTATAAAGTGAAAATAAAAACAAAATACTAATATATAGCTCGCATATCACAGTATATATATATATATATATATATATATATATATATATATATATATATATATATATATATATAACACCGATGCATGGTTTAAAAATGATATGTGTATCCTCTTCGTGGCATTTTTAATTCGTGAAACTAAATATTACTAATAGGTCCATTGTATTGAACATTGATTTATAAAGAAACAAAATATATGCCTTCAGAAAACGACAACACCTTTGGGATTTTATGATGGACATCAGAGACGATGATCGAAGGGAGAGTCAAAGCGACCGAAATTGGGGCACATTCGAAGTGATTATAAAGATCATAGTTTGCATATTTATCTCGAGCATTGTTCTTGCTACAGCTGTAATTTCAAAGCTTTGTCTGGTTCTAATAACTTCAAATATCTTGCCACCAGTGAATGACACGAATGTTGATTATTGGTCGCCCAAGACGGCTGGTTTAACCTTGACTTACAGATATCATGAAACTAATGTACAGTGGATCTGGGCCTTGATGTTCATCATATCAGCTCCATATATATTCACGATCATGGCACGTTTATGGCAACTCCTGCTTGGAAGAAACCAATGGGGGTCTTCATGGAAGGGTTTTCCTCAGGTAAATGAATATTTAATAAAATATGTATCAAACAATAATTCTTGAATATGAGAAATCGATATACATCTTAGGGCACATGCATTTTTTTTTCAAAGATGTAACAAAAGACAAAACAACTTTAAGTGGTGCATATTCAAACCCCAGAAATGAATATATTGAACAAATGTATGGAACCTTTAACGTTCATTCTTTAACGCAAACGTTTTAACTTGGCATGGTCAAGCAGAAAAGATTGATGTATTCTCCAATTTTTCTTCCTTCACCACTTCTTGTATAACTAATAATTCTGATTCTGTTGTTGGAATTAACGATATTTTCATTCAGTAATTATCAATGTTTTAATACAGCTCTGAGTGACGGCAATTACAGCTACAATCACATTTAATATTAAACTTGAACTGTTACCTCATTTTAACAGGTAATGATACAAGAGACCCTCCATTCTACTGGACTCTGCATGATGGCGTTTATACTTTTACCAAGTGTCGATCCAATTGCTGGCATACTAGTATGTTTCCACGTTGCAACGATACCGGGTTTTTTAGGAATATTCCAACGTTCCTCTGACGAGTCACATCTTGGCCTTTGGAGAGCATTTCATGTAATTGCTGTGGTTTTACAACTTGCTGCAATTGGTAAGGAAACGTTGAACTTGTATTCAACATGATACACTAGTACTTTAATATACGGAATTTAGGATCGCATGTTGCAACATGACTCCTCGCAACACATTCCGCTCATTGTTATATGATCACACCGTATTCTAGAAGTGTTAGATAATAACAAAAATAATGTATAGTTATTCCTATACAATAAGATGTAAATATTTAAAGTGTGTGTATTCATATTTCTTGACCTGAATAACAAGCTATGAATGTGTCCCTGATGAGGCATCAATTTTCCTTTTAAACCGTCACACACACACACACACACACACACACACACATTATCTGTTATAAATTCCTATGCGAATGGATTATGACGTCCACATTGGTTTCCGTTATGTATTCCTTTTAAACCGTCACACACACACACACACACACACACACACACACACAATATCTGTTATAAATTCCTATGCGAATGGATTATGACGTCCACATTGGTTTCCGTTATGTATTCACTATAACCTGTAACCAAGGTATGTTAAACATGTGAACATTTGTAATACAGTTTTGCATGACTTTTCTTGTCTGCTTTGTCTTTCGAAGAAAACAAATAAGATCGGAATAAGCTTAGTGCATGCTTCTTCGATGGTTTGGAAATTACTTATCAATTACATTATACCTGACATAAGAAACAAAAAATCTGAAAGCGTGCATTTTTAAAGGGGAGGTAATGAAAAGCAAAACAAAACTACATAGCTAGCTATTACAAAATTATTGGAATAGACAATTTTACAATATAATTTTATTTCTCAAATCTATTTATTTCCTTCAATAACCATAATTTAGTAGCGTGTATTTAAAAAAAATCAAAAGCAGTTATTTGGGAGTCTGTATTAGTTTCTGCGAAAATGAAATCAATAAATATAAAATATGTCATGTATTGCATCTTGTCCTAATATAACGAAGAGGATGTACTACTATCTCTGCCTTATTCATTTTAATACATATGAGAGTAATGGCTAAAAATGGAATGTATTTATCGACAAACATGGCTTGGTTTTTCTGCCTCACTTTCAAATATTTTTAAATTGTTAATATTATTCTCATTCCATAAACTATTTCAGGTTTCGCTGGTGGCTACTACATTCGTGAAACCAAAATGGAGACCAGGATTTTGCAAATAATAACGATATTTTCGTCACCAATTTTAGTTTCAATTTATTGGTGGGAAAATTATTTTCCTGATCATAAGGAAAAAGATGGAAAGGAACCCGAACGAGTTTTGGAAAACGATTCAAATGAAAAGAAAGTTAAGTCCCTTGGATGTTTGTCTGACCTTTTGAGGGTTAGGAACGAGCGAAATGTAAACTTTGATATTTTGGTCAATTTGTGGAAAGTAATAATTACTCTATTCGTTCCAATATGTTTGTTTGGTCTGCCATGTCGAGACGCTCGTGAATGCATGGACACACTATTTCGTTCAAACCTGAATTCTACATTTAACAATGGAGTCGGAAGAGATGTATTGTCCTCTACGATATCCTTTGACACTTGTAATAATTATTTGCCCTTGATTGTTGCAGCTGTGGGAATAATTTGCAATGGTGCATGCTATAGAGCTGTAAAACTTGGATGCCAAATTGTTGCCCAAATTCCTTGTGTATCAATTCCCCTAACTTTATCATCCCCATTAGCTCTGACCGCTGTATTCTTGATTTTAAATTCGAAATATGAAGCGTGTGCTTTCCCGTACCCACGAATGAATGCAACTCCCTCTATGAATCATCTAGGGTCATCGAACTACTGGATGGTGATTGCGTCAGGTAACTTAAATTTTCTACTCCTTACTAACTGATACACGCCATCAACATTAATCGTGACATCGCCTCAGCCATCATCATCATCATCACCTCTACTTATGAGATCATGATGATCATCATCGACACCAACGACAACATAAACAACAACTTAATGTAAGCAATATGTCAGATTGTTCAAACATACAGCAACTGAAATTTCAAACATTTAATTCATCTATAAATATTATGAATTTTCTGTGCGATATGTGGTACGAGTGTTTCAGGTAAAAACAAGGATAATACTCAATTTTAAAATATGACTATAATAAAGATTCGCATAACTATTTGCTTCTCATAAACCACAATACAACTAGTAAGCAATTAAACGAAGCATTGCAGATGCACTATTATCGCGCATCATAAAATTCAACATCATCTCTAGTTGTCCGGATAGCCATACATACATATATATATATATATATATATATATATATATATATATATATATATATATATATATATATATATATATATATATATATATATATATATGCGTTTTTGTGTATGTGTTTGTGCCAATAAGTTTATTTCGTATTGTATTCATTGTTCATGATGTGATACAAAAACTATTTAACACATCTGTTTCCTCTGACTATGATAGGTATTTGTGGATATATATCCCTCGTGATAATCAGGTGTCATATCTGGATACCTGACAAAAGACGTCTCAGGAAATCAAAAGAGTGAGTAGAATTTCCTTATATAACATCTTTAATAGGCACGTCACGTGGTACTTGAACAGTATTAATTAACATATTTAAGAAGCAGTATGCGGTTTGAGACTGCAATAAAAGACTGATTTATATTTATATTTAAATGGTCCTCTTTTGTCTCTTACAAACAATTGTACAAAATGCGGAAATAATGATAATTGATCAATGAATATTGTCCAGAATAGTGAATGTATGCAATGCCGATTTTATATAGTGTTATATAGTTTCACAATGAGATTTTTCTATGTAAACATCGATTGAAACATGTTTACGTCCATACCTGCATACTAGGTATCAAGTAAGCCATATTGGTTTAAATTAAGGTCATTGTTTCCTTACTCACATGAATCAAGAACTTTAGTAACTATACCCACATACTTAATAATTTATTATATGTGTTTCAGACTATTTGCGAAACCTCTCTATTGTGGAGTCCTGTTTGAACAGTCTATTACACTTAATATTATACGAGCAAGGACCGACAAGGTTGATAGAAAGGTCAGTTTCAATCTGTGAACGCCAGTACTTATAAATCGTACAGTTACTTTAAAACTGCTCTCGGCCGCTTTTGGTGGCCTAGTGGTTAGAGCGTCCACGAATACGGGAGGTCGCAGGTTCAAATCACGGCCAAGTCATACCAAAGTCTTATAAAAGTCTAACTAACAGCTGCCTCGCTAGGCTCTCAGCATTACAAGTTTAGCTTTAGAACTCTTCAGCCTGATGTCAGGATAATATGATTGGTGGGGGCATCATAATATATGTCTGCGGCATGATGCTCAGGTGCTTGACGTCACTAAAACTGACCCACCGCAGTTATCGTAACGATATGACTGAACAAGTTTTAAAGCTACGTTAAAAATACAAATCACACACGCATACGCGCAAAGCTGCCGACATTACATCTTTCGCGTCAATTTACCCCGTAAGCAATGATAAAATGTTTTCGTTGTTTTAGATTCACCGGAAAATCTATTGCATAATTCAAACTAGATGAGGCATGCTGTTCTCATTGTTTGAACTTTTAGCACGTTGTGTTAATGATCTTCAATTATGCATTTACATGTTTTCCATAGTTGTTTTATTTGATTGGTGAACAATTAGTCGTTTGTGTGTTTAGCTGATATTTCTTATTTAATAGTACAAGGAGGTATAACACTTTTTGGCATTCTTATTTCTTAATGTTAAGGTTGGCGTTTATAAAGCAACAAAATATAACTTTTAAAATATTCGTCTCTAGTTTTAAACCTATATTACATGCCTATCATATACATGTACAAACGGTCTTCAACATCAATATATTAAATGCTATTTAAACATTTATCTCTTTCTTCCATGCATTTCTTACTGTATCTTAACAAACGGCGTGTAGTATTAAATAAGTATCATTCACCTAACATGTATGCATAATTAGTTCCACTGCACAGTATTTGCTAAAGATGATATATTTATACAGTTTTGCAATAGAGGCTTTCTATTTCAGACCAATGAAAGTTCGAAGACAGGAACAAGCGTAAAACAAAAACCTTCATCTGAGAAACCAAAAGTATATATGTGTGCTACAATGTGGCATGAAACTAAATCCGAGATGACGAAACTAATTCGATCCATACTCAGGCAAGGACTCATATTTTAATCTTTCGGTAATACGTTTGCATTTTTAACAATTATTTTGGCTCAACAGTCCAGATTTCATTTTAATGTTTCTGGTGATTCTGCTTTCATTGTGACAAGATGGTAACACATGTCCAGAAATAACAACATCATACCTGATTCCAAATGACAATACAATTCCAACATTACTTTGATATTATATTATTTCAAGTCCTGTCTCTGTGTGTTTTGGAAATGTCTTCAAATCAAAATATTGAAACAAGCCATGGGTATTTGCTTGACTGAGCGGTGTCAAACCATTGCGCGATTTTCATAAGTCATAAGTTTGCCCCCAATGTCCGAAGATTTGTATACAGCTTTAGTTGTAAATTAGAATGCCAAAAGTGTCCAATTTGTGCTATTTCTTTACTCTAATCAGAACAAGACCACATATATCACAGTTTGCCAAATATTTATCAAACGCACATCTCGATGGTTTCTCTTCACTAAGTTTCCATACCAGCAATAGTTCACGCCATTATACAACTACCCTCTAATACAGTGAACTATTTTAACTACGACACCTTAGACCAGTCAATTCATGGTTTCAAGGCACATGTCACCAGTACAACTGCATCACATTGGTCACCATAGAAACATGCTTTCCCTTTATATTTATTATTTTGCGTAATTTACCGGTCTCCTACCGAACATACTGCAACTGCATTTAAACAATACATGTAAACCATTATATTTTAATGGGGACAATGGATTGACAGAGACACTCATTCATTTTCTACCTTAATTAAATACTAGTTAACCATGGCATCTTGAAAACTTACTAACACGTCACTCCGTGGCGTTTGCACCTAATAAATGGCGAATTCTTTCGGGCTAAGAAAGATTTCTATTGCACATAATTTCACTAATAAAATAAGTAATCACTAACATGTGCTGTAAATAAATGTGCATTCTGCAAATTTATTACAATATATTCATTGTATAGGCTCGGTGAAGATCAGAAGAAACTCAACACTATCAAAGAGAAAATGGGCTTTTTCACTGAGGATCTTTTCAACTTCGAAGGTATGAGCATCAAAGTAATGTGCTAGTACAAAAACAGACAAAATACAGTTAACTATAAAGCCAATTTCAGAATATAATAAAATATTTGAGACATGACGTGCTTGCCGGGAGTAGTTTAGCTTATTGTCTTCTCTATAGATACCATGATAACAAGCTAGCTGAAACAATTATCGGGATGTCAAATTCTTCCATTTGTCTAGCATGCAAGCTATTTCGCTCAAACACGTACTCTGGTAATTTATTAAATTTCGACGTTGCATAAGTTACACAAAACAATTCATAATCATTCCACACATTTATCTTCTGCGACAGTCTAGATATCCCCCTAAAATAGCTTATATGCGAGGCATATTCTAAAGAAAACAAATCATTGAGGATGGTAGTAACTGTCTGGAGAATGCCTGGAATTTAAAAACAAATACACATTAAAGCTCATTTTTAATAGGCTGCAATAATCAGATATTCGGTTAATAAATTAAGATTTCTTTTATTTCCTGACTCCAGCATTTAGTAATACTTCTGCAAACATAATGATCAAACAAAATAAGCCGTGAAAGGTTTGGAAACGCCATTAGGGATCCCTCTGAACATAGCATCTTATTATTGTGACCTACACGCATCTACATTTGTTTAATATAGGATGTATACGTTACGGCATATATATATATATATATATATATATATATTTCATGAGTCTGTTAAATCGACAACCGATTATACTAACAATGGAACGACTTACAAATGAAGTGTCTCAAATGACAGAGTTAAGTTAACGGGTAAGTTCCTTCAACAAATCAATGTAAAGTATATTGTAATGGTTAATTCCCTTCAACCTATTAATGTATCAACATCGCTTATGACTTGTGAAATAGGTGTACTGTGATGTACTTCCGCCTAACGATGTCTTCAACACTTCTGATCTTTACCACCTTGGAAGTTAGGCGATCAAGCGTTACATTCACCCAAATAGCACATTTGGTAGATAAAAACTTCGAATGTCTAATTTGATTGTAACTGGAAACGTGTTTTACAGCTAACTGATATCGTCAAATTCAGTTTTGGCAGCATGCCTCCGTATGCTGCGAAAACATTTCAATTGTGTCGACACAACATATCAAACACTCATAGTTTAATGATTTATAACATAACATATGTACGTATATGCAAAGGAGTCTACTATACACTTTTTGACACCCTAATAGAAATGGTAAAATATAGTTCCTAATACCTCTTGCACGACAATCTTTGATTTCGCATGTATAGAGAAATAGTTTGTACATATTTATTGTCACTTTGGTTTTTAAATCATTTGAACTTACACATGTATTCATCAATAATTTTCCAGTTCATATCTTCTTTGACGACGCATTTGTGACACAAAAAGGCGCTGAGGGAAAAGAAGAAATCGTGCTAAATCAATATGTCAAATATTTGATTGAAGCTGTCCAGGAAGTTACTATGTGAGCATATCCCCCCTATTAGTTCCTTCTACATAATGGCTTGAATAATATTTAATACTGGTAGCAAATAGGGAATTTCTCCTTTGATAAAGTTCGGGTCAAACATATCGACTGATTGATTGATTGATAGATTGATTGTTTGATTGATTGATTGTTAACGGCGCACCAGCACTTTTAGGTAATTTAGCGCCATACAATTGGTTGTATTTATATACGTTTAAAAATACTAAAAAGTTTAATATCGACCAGCGATATCAAAAAACAAATTTTTCAATATAAAATGGTAATATGTTTTTAACAGTAAAATATGAAGCTTCCCAATCAACGGGAGATGTGGATGGTGTATGTTGATGAGTACAGTTGAAAAGATGTTGATTGATTGATTGATTGATTTGTATTTAACGGCACACCAGCACTTTTAGGCTATTAGGCGACATACAATAGGTTGTATTTATACACGTTTAAAAAATATGAAGAGGTTTAATATCGACCAGCGATATCAAAAACCAAATAGTTCAACATAAAATGGTAACATGTTAGTAATAGTAAAATATGAAGCTTCCCAATCAACGGGAGATGTAAATGGTAGATGTTGATGAGTACAGATGGAAAGATGTTGAAAATAAGAGGCGGTATAAGTCATAGTTCAAAATATAGATTTTCCTTCTTCAGGATATCAAAAATAGATGTCATATGTATAGTAACAAAAAGGTCCTTCATATGGTTTACATTAAATAACTTATCACACGTAGTTTGCAGGTCGGAACAGTCGGTCATAAAGTGCTTCACAGTGAATGGTTCATTGCAAGAAATGCACTCTGGTGGATCGTCATCTTTTAGTATCTGGGAGTAGGTTATGTATGAATGACCAATTCTGATTCTTGCAATGACTTCCTCCTTCCTACGAATGGTTCTGTATTAAGGAGTCCATTCTCACAGGGTTGGTTTGATGGCGTGACGTTTGTTATACACAGTATTATCTCATGATGCCTGCCACTTCTGGCGTAGATACTTTTTGATACGAGGTTTAAAATCAGTAAACGGTAATTTAAAATCCAATGGTTCTTGGGATAGAACCATCTTAGCAGCGCTGTCTGCTTCTTCATTACCTTTAACACCAATATGGCTAGGTAACTCACAGTATACTATATCGTACGAGGTACAAAGCTCGGTATTTGTGACGAGGAGATTTGTTAATAATGGCTTTTCAAGTTTTCTATTGTGTAGTGACTGAAGAACTGATAGTGAGTCACAGAAGATAATGCTGTTTATAATACGTTTATTTTCAATAAATTTCAGAGCAAGGTATATTGCTCTGATTTGGCTGAAAAGATGGACGCAAACAAACTTTTGTTATGTGTTTGCCACTAACGAAGGCTGCAGCAGCCTTTTCCTCATACCCATCAGTATACATATTAGTGCAGTTTCTAAATTCGGTGAGGAGTTCATGATAAGGGTTCTGGAAGATGAAAGGGTTTGTCTAAGATTTTTTCCCATCGTGTAACGTAAAAAGGACTTTGCTTTGTTTAAGGAGCGAAAGGTTTTGTTTCCGAGACAAACGTTTTCTAAACTGTAGTGAGATTAATTTTGAGACCCAGATCGTGCAGGTCATTTAGTATCCCGTACTTCCATGTTGTGGCATAGGCCTTTTCTAAATCAAAGAAGACTGCTACTAAATGTTCCTTCTTGATAAATTCATCGCGAGTAAATGTTTCCAGTCTAACCAGATGAGCGTTAGTACTACAACCAGAACGGAAACCACTTTGGAAAGGAGATATAAAATTACTTTCGAAGTACCATACAGATTGTCAGTGCAATGGGCCAATAGCTGTTGGGATCCTCGACATCTTTACCTGCTTTGGGAATTGGTATTACTGTTACTTCTTTCCAACTCCTAGGTATATTACCAGCAATCCATAAATCATTAAAGATTTTCAGAAGAGGTGTTAGTGACGATTCTGGAAGGTGTTTAAAGAACTGGTAATGTACTTCATCAGGCTAAGCGGATGTATCTTGGGCCTTGTCTAAAGACTCCCTAAGCTCAAATAGTGAAAACAGCAGGTTATAGCTTTCAGAGTTGTTGGATGTGCAGTTAGCGCTAAGTCCTCGACAGTTCCATTGTATGATGGTGTTATTCATTATAAAGTTAAGGTGTAGATTGTGGAGCTAGGTTAGACCATTTTGTGTTATTTGTCTGGAGGAAGATCGGGAGTGTATTTGGTTTTTGCAGGTTTGGAGCAACCTTGAGCACACGGAGCAGTTTCTTCTGCATCCATGTTCTTAATGTCTCCAAACATGTAAAGTTTGATGGGGTCATCAAGCCTCTTTTTCTGCTTATTAGTTTGTTATTTGTGTTTATTTCTTTGTGATTTCGGTGGTGGGGTGTTATTGAATGTAGTTTGTGTATATGTATTTTTCTGTGGTTGGTAATGGGGGATATTGGCACTTGTATCGGGATGATCCGTCTATGTTTGAGCGTCCTCAGTGGTTTTGGGATCGTTTTTCACGAAAGTGGAGAATGATGCGCCTGGAAGGGATGTTTTAGCCTGGACAAGTTTCCTGGCCTCTGGGTAGGGAATGTTTGATGTAAACTTTAACCTCTGAATCTCCTCTTCCTGTTTCCAAGTCTCACAATCCTTAGAACTGGCATGATGTTCTTTGCCACAGTTGATACAATGCGGAGTTGTTCTACAATCAGATGCGATTGGTTTTCGCATCTGCCACATATTTTGATTTTGAACATCGGTCATCGTGAAGCCATATTTTTGACACTTATAGTATCGAAGGGAGTTTGCAATGTATATCCCAACCTTTACTTGCAAAAACGCAACTTTGACCACGTTGGGTACTTTTGTTTTGTTAAAGGTGAGTACAAATGTGTTGGTGTCCTGCAGATTCTTATTACATTTAATACGTATTCTACGCAATGCGGTGATACCTTCATGTTTCGTCCCCTCGATGATATCTGTGTCGTTTACTCCAGTGAAGACACGACAGCGCATTACGCCTTTGGACGTATTCAGTGTTGTGTGAGCGAATGAGGTCACTGGAAAGTCAAATCGAAGAATGTTTGCATTTTCATGCTATCATCTGCTTGACTATTTCGCTCAAACGCAACAAGAGGGCAACCCGATTTCAATTTTTGACACTTTTTGATGTGACTATCGACCTCATTAACGTTTTTGCAATTACAAAAGGAGACAGTGATAATTGGTGCTGCTGCATCTTTTGACGGTACAACCATGCCGCCTGCCTGGGAATGACTCCACACAACATAGTTCGTCTTCAGAACCATGAGTTTGTATTAACATTGCAGCACCCATGCTCCTTGTCCACCATGGAGCCCAACGACGGGACATTTTTCAAGTGCCAGGGATACACATATGCTATACTCAGTAGATAAATTACCTAGGACTAACCCGTGAATTTTCCTTCTAGGGTCTGTAAAATTACCTCCCAATTGACCCGTTTAGCCACCGCCTTCTATGTTGTCTTCTAAAATTTGAGAAACTGAAAACTAAAGGGATAGAATGTAGGGGCAATGGTGGTATCAAGAGAGATACAAGGAAGATAGAGAAGGTGAGCAAGTAAATAAAGACTTCCTAGGGCTCGACGTGACCAGCCGATTTGTCGAGACTGGGCCCAGCCCGACCACCCGTCTAGGCCAAAGTAGTGTATTGCATCGGAACAGCCTCCACGCAACCCACGGCAAACTTAGACGATACGTAGTGAGGCACGTCGGGTCAATTCAACAACCCCGTACCCGCACGGGGACAAACTATCTGAGATCCTGCCGGAAAAGTATTTTCATCGATCCGAGATAGGTTCGGGCAATTAAAACTTCTCAGATTAGTGACGCGTGGACGTCTACTAAGATGCATTGAGTTTCAAAATATGGCAGAAATGCCCACGAGAATGAAAGCAATAATAAACCAAGAAGAGAGTAACGTTGATAATAACAACTGCATGATGACCGAAATGGACAGAATTAATACTGTCAAAAAGGCGATATAAATCTCTGATACATCATCGAACAATTAATTCGCGGCAACTAGTTGCCGACAAATAACATCAACAAAGAATAATGTGACTGCGGCCGCAACAAGTTACCACGACGACTGTTCGCGTATAATCTTTTCTTGATTGTCGGATGATTTTGACAAGCGGCCGTGGTTAGGTCAAGGATGTGTGCGAATGGCTCAGTAAAATGATCAGTGACGCTTTTCTCGTTAACCACATGAATCTTAAATTCTTATTTTACCATTTACTGTTCCTGCTGTCTTAAATGCTCAGCTCGCTAAACTGACGAATTCTTAGAAATTCGTTGAGATTAGGCACGTTGCCTAGAATTATCAAATATCAGTCCATACTCTGCCTACCCGAACATCAATCATGAGTAACTTGTCGGTAACTTACACTATTCAGCAGCGCCAATTTTACTTCGATATCGGTAGAACCAATCCGAGCTCAGCCTTCTCCTCCGTCAATAAGGAAAGCGTCTTTACTCCGACCGTGAATGAAAGCTGAAAATTCGGGATCAATAGCGCAGAGCTCTATTCAATAACGCCACTGAGAAATTATACACATAAAAAATCTCATACAAAGTTATTCCTTGTTCACATAAACATACGTATACCCCTCCCCCGTATGGCAGCATCAAGATAAATCAATATTCTCGACTGGTACTTTCATCTTTAATAATATAGCTTTAAATTCATGTTGGCGATATAAACTTTGACTATGGCACACCTAGCGTACCATATATTTCCCATCGATTTTTGAAAGGCATTCGGAAATATGTTCGTTTCACGTTAACATGTGTGCACTAGTCAACGAAAGTCAAACGAGTTATTGGCGAGCTGGTTTAGGGAGTGTTACAAGGAAAATGGTTCTTACTCCTCGTCTCTTCAGTGAATCTAAATATGATTTCCTTCGACCCCTTATATATATATATATATATATATATATATATATATATATATATATATATATATATATATATATATATATATATATATTAAATGCTACTGATCAATATCCACGAGTTTTCTATAATGAGGACAATCAAAAATATAACCGGTTTTGGAGGACACGGTCTATCATCCGATATATTTGATCCCGTATGTTGATATATTTTGCACTATAGATTTCGTTTCATTCTTGACAGTGTTCATATATGTCAACTCATTTCCTTGCAAATAACTCACCAGACATTGGTTTTAGTAACTCGATCATCAGCTGTTTAATTTGTCTGCTTGGATATTTTCTCAAAGATTCTTCCGCGTTCTCATTGCATACGTTTATGGTATCAATGAACGTTTAATTGTCACTTGTTTCTAATTTATTGTTACTATACTCACACACATAAAGACACCACTTTGTACTCAAGTGATGGTTACAATAATGTTAGACACGCTACTATTACACATAACTACATGTGCGTGTTAGAGAAAATGTCCATAGACCGCGCAACTGCTACATGTAGCAACGCTCGGATGCTGGGTGCCTGCAATAGGTTTGCTCCGATAAGACATTTTTGGCACATGCGTGATGTAATATCTGCCAGGAGATGTTGGCGTCCATGTCCAGATATTCCCAATTAGAACGCCTGTCGATCCGTCAACATATTCGTGTGTGAACATTGTTAACCAGTCACGTCGACTACAACAAATAACTACGTTGTAGGCAACTCCTGATTGGGTGTGTCTGCAATAGGTATTCTAACCAGCCCTGTTGTATTACATGTCTCTGTACTTACAATATTCAATGTATTCATTTTTAACGTTCCCATAACGGTTACGGAGACTTACATGCATGCATAAACTGTTATACATCTGAATGTATGTATGTATGAATGTATGAATGTATGTATGTATGTATGTATGTATGTATGTATGTATGTATGTATGTATGTAGTCGCCATCTTTACATATTACAATCGTCTCTTCTTCAGAAATAAGACCATACCGGAGAGTAAATGCAGTACTAAATACGGCGGACGATTACAATGGATTTTGCCTCATGGCAGCGTTATGTTTGCCCATCTTAAAAACAAGAATCTTATCAGACGTAAGAAACGATGGAGTCAGGTATACAAATTTGCACGAATGCTCTATTATCTTCCCGTCTTCTTAGCGATGATTTTGTAGCAAGTTCGTTTATAGCGCTCAATCGTAATGACACTCTGCTACAATTGTCAAGTCCGAACATATATTCATAGGGTACTCTAGCTCCAAACGATATGCGAACTGAAAATGTAATCCAGGCACAAACAATATAGTTGCTTCAACAGTTAAATCATTCTTTGCGGCATCATCAATTTCTGCAACACATAGTTTTTTCTACAACGTGTATATGTGCGCAGAACTGAATGCCCTACCTTAGGCCCGTATGCTTTCTAGACATCCATATTTACTTTTAGTGCTAAGCTCATGATAATATTGGCCTTTTCTGAAGCATTACAAAGTGTAGTTGAATGATCCGAAGGACTCTGAATCTTTATTAGGAATAAAAGTGAAGAAAAAATAGTTTGTAAAAGTACTGGAAATTAAACTAAGCCGTTTACCCCATATTGTTAATGATGTTACCTTCGCTAAAAAAAATTAAAAAATCATGTCAAATAAACAAAATAGTGTTAGAAATTCTATACAGTATCTACCATGGACAAATATACACAAGACAAATTTAAATAAATATTATCTGCGTTCAACATTTATTCTGTCCTATTTTGACAATTATGAAAAACGAAACCTCGGAATTAAATTACCAATAAATCCAGCAATAAATTATGTTGCCCTTATGTAATTTTGGCTTATATATATATATATATATATATATATATATATATATATATATATATATATATATATATATATATATATATATATATATATATATATATATATATATATATATTATGCCTACCTTCGTTTCAGGTGATGTACATGTACTATCTTTTGGGATACCAGTTTTTAGAGGACGTGAAGGAATCTAAGTCAGATATAAAAAGTATAGACGATATCCTACCTACGATATCAGACGACAGCAAACTGCGAGAAAGGATCGAAAATACCTTCATTCTGGCTCTTGATGGGGATGTTGACTTTCAACCTGAGGCTGTTAAATATTTATTGGACAGAATGCGCAAGGAAAAAGGGATTGGAGCCGCATGTGGTCGGATTCATCCGACAGGAAATGGTATTTTACAATTCACATCAGTTAAGCTTTTTAATATAAATATTTACCCAGATTAAGATCTACACTCTCCAACTAATGATAATACTTATCCAAGCGAACTTCAGTGCAAGATCAAATATATATGGTAACCTACTGCTTAATTTTCTATACCAGAAAACCACATATTCGTTGCCATTGCAAGTTTCAACTGCAGCATTTACAGGATAATTTCGTGTAAATGTACGATTCGCATCAATATGTATGTGAAAATTAGGTATGAACATAACCATAAACTCCAACGATTAATGTGTGTGAAATGTGCGTTAGGTTCTCAAGTAACTAACGTTCCGCGGAAATGTAACAAACGGTATTGGCTTTATAGATATCAAAAATAGATTTCAAATTATCTATATGTCTTTATAGATGTTCTTATGTTTGGTCGTGAATCTATAAAGCAGTAGTATCAAATATTGTGTTTGTAGTTAAGAATAATATATCAAACGACGACGATTACGTAATTTGGAATATTCCTCTTTGTTATTTCCCGCTACTTTGCCCACCTCAACTTCTTCCAAAAATGATGCATCGTTTTCAAATGCAGTAGGATTTGTGTTGACTTGAACTCTTGTACAGTGCTTGGTTAAGAAAGAAAGTAAGCTCTCCCGATTTATTGTGGTACATTCGTTTTTCATTTAGATATTGACAATAGAAATACAATAGTCGATGCATTGCTTTTGATAACACGTGTGATCGTATACTGTACAAACTTCAGCAGGTGTTTTGGAATCGAGACATTTAAGCGTAAGGGGAGTAAACGTACGTAAATGCAATGTATACTATTGGACAACCAAACACTTTATTGGATTAAACGGTTGTTTTAGAGTACCCTATTAGAGTAAATGCTCTGAGAAAATAACGTTTAATCTATTCACAGTGTATTACAAAATAAATGAATATTTTGTCAATTGTTTCTAGTTTAAAGTTCTTATTATCTGACCACTAATGCGTTCTTTAAAGCGACTAGAAAGTCTGTGTATTGTTCTGAAAGATTCCTTTCCGGGATTTATTTTTAGAAATATTTTAATCATATTTTGGATGTCCATTCGGGAAACTGAAAACAAAATCATTCGGAGATTTATATATCTTATTGAACGTATTGACCATAGCCCAGACGCGATTCCTTTCCTCCCATTCAGTTTTAATTTAATGCTTTAATTCCTGCTGACACAATCATATTCGGAAACATATTACATTATTAGAATACTAAGTATAAACAATAAAATATATTCTGAATAAGAACGGAATAAACTAAATATGTATTTGTACACTATGTTAATTATGAAAATATCATATACCCAAAGAAAACAATTTCTGAGGTATGAATGTTGTGTTTAGAATTAATTTGTGAAGCAACTGAAAGATTATAGTACTTTTTTAATTATACAAAGGGCCAGTTGTTTGGTATCAACGATTTGAGTATGCAGTGAGTCACTGGCTACAGAAGGTGGCAGAAGACGTGCTTGGTTGCGTCTTGTGTAGTCCAGGATGCTTCAGCTTGTTTAGAGGATCCGCACTCATAGACAGCAATGTGATGAAGGTGTATACCACCTATCCTACTGAAGGCAGTCATCATGTTCAATATGATCAAGGTATAATTCAACCTTACTCAAAGCAAGTTTACATGGGAATACTTACCTTTAACACAAACGTGTCCACGCTGTTCAAGTGTCTTGTCATCTTTGCTTTTGTAAGACAAATCTTTGCTCTACGATGACAAGTAGAAAGCATTCCGACGCAAAGATATTGTTTTCATACGATGAATTCCTTTGTTACAAGGTACGGTGTTGTATAAAAGTTTTGTATAATTATGATTTTTAAACGTAGCTTTAACAATGTTTCAGTCATATCGCTACGATGTCTGCAGTATGGCAGATTATAGTGATGTCTTGCACTAATACAACTTGTTGCAGACATGTAGCATGATGACCCACCCAGTCACGTTATCCTTACACCTGGCCAGCCAGTCCTAACACTAACATTGTAATGCTCAGCGTCAAGCAAACTAGCTATTAGTACTATTTTGTAAGTCTTGGTATGACTCGGCCTGGGATGAAACCCACGACCTCTAGCATCCGAAGCGGACGTTCAAACCACTAGGCCAAAGCAAGTAATAATCAAGATTAAGGATTGCGTAACTCAGTATATCAATTTGGTTCATATGAAATAGTCTTTTTGCAGACAATGTGACATATTCACTTACATTAACCATAATATGTGCTTTTAGTGTGTTAGTGTTGACACCTTTTTACATGATCATCGAATCCTAACAGTGGAAGAAATGTATTTTGGGATGATTTGTACTTGATAAATTCTTTATTTTTTAATACCAACAGAATTCGTCTAACAACGATATAGTTTTTATTTATCACCACGCAAAATATGCAATCCGTGTTTATAATTTTAAAACTAGATATGAAATTTTTTATCATTTGGAAGTTTTAAAACAATTAAACTTCTTGGTTTAAGTAATACTTATTTGATCATGTAACTCATGTATCACTTCAAATAAAAGTTTTTTGATTAATGCATTCTCGTCAAAAACAATAGACATATCGATTAATGAATTGTCGAGAAACAATTACTTACGTCAAGCTAACAGGTCTATTTTTTATAAATACACATAAATATTATATATATATATATATATATATATATATATATATATATATATATATATATATATATATATATTATGTATATTATGTAATATATAGGTGAGGATAGATGGCTCTGCACACTTCTTCTTCAGCAAGGTTATAAAATTGAGTATGTCGCCGCATCAGACGCCTACACTGAAGCTCCAGAAGGATTCAACGAGTTTTTTAACCAAAGACGGAGATGGTCGCCTTCTACAATGGCCAATATACTGGACCTTATCCTCGACTGGAAACACGTGGTGAAGGTCAACGCAAATATTTCACGACTGTATATATTCTATCAGGTTTTCCTCATGTTCACTTCTATCTTGACTCCTGGAACGATCCTGCTTATGATTGTTGGTGCGCTCACTACGGCATTCTCAGAGCTGCCACTTTGGGTAGCAATTCTGTTCACCACACTTCCAGTGGCTGCCTTTATTGGCATTTGTTTCAACGCAAGAACAAATACTCAGGTTTGTATTGTAATTAAAGCAACCCATCAACAGAAAATATTAACGTCTGAAACTTTTATCGAATGAGAAGTCTATACAAACTATGAAAAAAAAAATAATTAAATAATTAAAAAATTATATAATTAATTATGTGAGTACTACGAAAGTGAGCATATTAGTGTATTGGCAATTTTCAGTAGTATGCTTTACATACATGATTCTTGCTTTCAAAGAGCATAAAATGTATTTAATATGCAACGATCATTATTTAATACGACGGACCATAGATAAACGTTGAAAATTAATATCCATAGAACGTCAGGTAATGTCACGTCCATTTGAATGACACTGACTATACATAAAGCATACATCAAAGCGAAACCTATTCTATGTCAAAGACACAATTTAAATATGAAATGTTCAATTCATATAAGCCGTGTAAGAAGGATCGTCTTTCTTTTGGTCAAATGTCAGTTACCAAATCAGGTTCTTGACAATTTAGCCTTTGATGTGTTATTTCATTTTAATAATACAGGCTTTAATGCTGAGATCAGTACATAGCTCAGCAGCCAGTGAACATGCAATGAAAATAAAATGAATTTAAATCTCCGAGAAAACTTCAATCTCTCGTAATATTCTTCTTTTGGTAAATATTTGAAGCTTTTCGCTATTCAAGAAACAAACTAATATGTATAATTTATCTTGTGTAAGTTTTCAAACAAAATACTCCCTGTGTATTATTTTTCATAAATATGGTTTTTGATAAAGAAAAAAAAGTAATTTTTGTTTCTCATTCTGGTATGGCATAATAGCAGGTGCATAAGTAAGTACTTTACTCCCGATGCGTTTAGAAAGTAATTTTCACATATTTCTTTAATATCATTGCAATAAAGACGTTGTCCCTGAATCTCACATGTACGTTGCATTAACTTGTACTCAAACAGCCGTTTATGGCATACGAGTCCTACTGTAAAACAAAACTTTGACTTCAATATCCATGAATTGCCATACAATACGTATGACAGTTTGATTATTAGAAGCTAATTTTTGGCACAATTTCCATTTACACAAATCTGGCTTTTCAATAAGATAATGCACACTTATATAAAGTATATGGAGGGAAAAACTTTATAAATTTACTCAGCTATACATCTGGTACAAACAACGTGGGCATATTAAAGCGCTTTAATGTGTGCGTAACGATTATATATATATATATATATATATATATATATATATATATATATATATATATATATATTTGTAGCTCAAGTTTGCAGTGATTCTCTCCATTGCGTATGCCATTGTCATGATGATTGTCCTGGTTGGACTTGTGGTCCACATGGTGAACAAGGGACTCTGCTCGATTACTACAATGTTCTTCCTATACGTTGCAGGGGTATTCCTTATATGTGCCCTTCTTCATCCTAAGGTTTGCTTATAATCCTTCTAGTAGAGTTGTTGTTATCCATGTTAAAACATTTATAATAATCTAGTCATTTCCGATCAAAATAAATATAAGTGTTGATAGTTCTAATGCTCTCTCTTTCTCTCCCTCTCAAATATATATATATATATATATATATATATATATATAGTCAGATACAAGTGATATGCTTCACTGATCTCAAGAATAACTCAACCAACACTTGACCATAACGATTTAAAGAACTACCGCGCAGTTTCGAATCTCCCATTTATATATATAAAAAAAAACTTTGAACAAGTTGTTCTAACCCAACTTGTATCTCATTTAAATTTAAAGTCTTGTTAGCAATGAAAAGTCTGCATATCGGTTTTGCCACAGTTCTAAAACTACTCTTCTGAAAGTATTTAATGACATTCTCTCTGCTTTGGATAGTGGAAATATTAGTCCTCACTCTCCTTGATTTGTCTGCAGCATTTGACACAATAGACCATCATATATTACTTTACCGTCTCCAGCATGTATTTGGCATTCAAAATATAACTTTACAAGGGTTAAAGTCCTACTTTATGATCAGGACACAAATTTTATCTGCAAATGGAATACACTTCAGCCCAGTTAATTAATGTTGGGTTCCACAGGGGTCTTGATCTTGGACCTGCTCTTTTCATTCTATACACTCAGCCGCACGCAAAGGGTCATAGATCATCACCCAGTGTCTCACCAATTGTACGCTGATGACACTCACATATACAAGTTTATCCACCCAACTGAAGTTAAAGCTACCATCCAAGGAATAGAGTGGTGCGTTTCTGATGTAAAATCATGGAGGATATGTAACAAGCTGCAGATGAATAAGGATAAAACAGAGGCCATTCTGATCACAACACACAACACAATGACTTTCTTATTCATCTATGTTACCTCAGACAATAAATATCAGCAACACCAACATTTAATTCTCAGTCAGTAGGAAACTCAGGTGTTACTCTAGACATTACTCTCATATTGCACCAACAGGTCATGAACATATGCAAGACTGCATATCTTGAACTGAGACGCATCCGTTCCATTCGCAAATATCTTTCAGTTGATGAAACTAAAACACTATTGTGTTCATTAGTGCTTTGAAGACTGGACTATTGTAACTCAATCATGACTGGTTAATCACAATATCTACTTCAGAAGCTTCAAAACATAGCTGCTCAGATCATCTTTAGAGTACCTCGATCAGAGCACACCTCACCACTGCTCTGTACCCTAACACTGGCTATCAATTCGATACATAATCAAATACAAAATGTGTTCTCTGTGCTACGTTTCATTGACTGATTCCAGTCCGACATACCGATCCGGCTTCACCCTTGTGTATAACCACCAAGATACTTATATTACTCTTCTGACAATCGTATACTCATTGTTCCCACTATGCAAACGAAGTCATATGGACAACATTATTTTGCTTACCAAAGCCCAACGATCTGGAACGAATCGTCCATTGACGTTAGTTAGACACAAAGACGCAGTGGTGCCTTTTAAGAGTGCTCTTGAACCTCACCTCTTACGACAGCAAGAACAAACTTTGAGACTTAATAATGTTTTGTATCTCTTATGTTTTCAAATGTTTTCAAATGTTTTCATGTTTTCCAATTTCATGTTTTTGTTTTCTTTATTTTTATGTAGTGTGGTCATATCATTATAGATGTAGTAAAGCGCTTAGAGCTTCTAAAGATTAGGTGCTATACAAAGTTCTCATTATTATTATATTATATTATATTATATTATATTATATTATATTATATTATATTATATTATATTATATTATATTATATTATATATATATATATATATTAAAGAGCATTGCTTTACAATGAGAGGGGTCCTGAGTTGCCGAGTGGTCTAAAGCGCTTTCCGTTACGGATCACGGCCGTCCCACCTCTGCATGGGCTCGGGTGTTAAGATTCGGTTAATGCAGTTATGTGAGAGAACTTGACAGTAGCTTCTCGTGGGTCGGTGGTTCTTTCTGGGGGTTTTCCCGGGTTCTTCCTCCACCAGTAATACTGGCCGCCATGTATAGCTTATCGTGAGCTGAGACAAATGGCGTTAAACCCTAAAACAACAACAACAAAAAACTTTACAATTAGAAGGCCGTGAAAGAGCATGGGGTGTTCTAACGTCGCTGCATAATTAGTAATAACCGTACAAGACGTTAAATCGGTTAACATAATATTAATTTACTTGCTAGCTAATCCGTTTGATATGCATGGATAACTGGGAATTAGACAAATTATTCGTTTCTTTTATAGTTGTCTGGCACGAATTACAATTATGAAATACGGGTTTTAAAATTTAGATCACAATCCTGTACCAAATTACGCCTTGCAACATGTTCTCGCATGATCATAATCAGTGAAATAAAACATTATTCGTCTCATTTCTCAACTATTGAGATAATGAAACAATTCATATTTGGTCGTTATCTAGTTGAGATGCACGTAGAGCGAATTAGTATGCTTCTAATACAAACGTCAGATAAAAGTGATATGTTTCACTGAATTTCATGAATAACTTAACCAATTACCAACTTGACATGCATTCTGATTGATTGATTGACCGATTGAATTTTAACGGCGCACCAGCACTTTTAGGCTATTTAGTGCCATACAATAGCTTATATGTTTAAAAATACAAAATGTTTAATATCGACCAGCGATATAAAAAACCACAATATATAAATATAAAATGGTAAGATGTTGATAACAGGAACATATGAAGCTTCCCAAACAACGGGAGATGTAAATTGTGTATGTTGATGAAAATATGTTGAAAATAAGAAAAAAATAAGAGGCATTTGCATTAGATAAAAAATATTCTAGGTGATGGCTTACAAGCTATAGTTTAAAATAAAGATTTTCTTTCTTCAGGAAATCTAAAATACGAGTGATTTGTATAGCATCAAAAGACATGCATTCTAGTTGGAAAAAAGAAACAGAAGATTGAAAGGCAATGCACAATATTTGTATAAACAGTCATCCTCACAAATTTTATTATATAGCTCGTTATGAGGTCTTCCAAGATGAACCAACGGACTTAAGTTAAAGGGGTATTTACCGAAATGATTTCAGCAATTGTAAATTTATATTTATCAAAGGTCCTTAAATTATCTGCCTCGCACCTTGATTAGCAGTATACGTATGTATATTTAAATGTTTTATCATACTAAGATTTCCTTTTATTGTTTAGAAATAAAACTTTTAATCAGAACTGCATAGCCTGTATTGTGCTTTTATACTGTTAAATCATATAAATAACTACATAATAGTTCCTTCGAAGGATGTGTAGTTTTCAAGCCCGAAATATTTTACTTCTTTCTTACCCTATGTTTGTTCTTTTCTCATAGGAATTCTCTTGTCTCATTCACGGTTTTCTGTATTTCATCGCCATTCCTTGTACGTCATTGATTATGATGTTGTATGCACTGTGTAATCTGAACATAACATCTTGGGGAACAAGGGAGACCACCCCGCAACAAGCCACAAATCAAGGTATTCCGCATGAACGAAGCCAATGGTTGGACTCCTCCCATGGAATAGGTTCCATCTTCAGGTAAGATTTAGGAAAAACGAGACTGATAATTCAGTTAGATTGAAAAAAAAAATTAACGGGAATTATTTAGAAAATTAGGACAAACTACTTAACGATAGTTTTGAAGGTGAAGTAAAATATTAAACGAGACTCATTGTTTGGGAAATATTCAAACAGATAAACATACGTGAATGATGTTTCTCTTGCAGATGTTTATGGTGCTCTCAAGAATCAAACCAGCAGTTCCTATCTTATAGGCTTGATACAATTGAGAAGCAGATTGCAATGATCGCAAAGGAGAAGGCTAAAGGACGCGAACAGACTAGAGTGGATCAAACGGCAACACAAACTGACAATGAATTGCAGACAACTTATGAGATTGAAAGAACATCTGCTGATAATAGTGATTCGGATAGAGACGGAGAAGAACGTAATATTGAGATGATGCACAGCGTTAGCAAACGAAAAGACTCTCATGAAGCAAAACAAGAAGATGAGAAGCTAATTAATAATGATATTAATGGTACGAAGAAGAAATAAGCTATTTAGCGTCATAAACCTTTTTTCCTTAAACAAAGACGTAAAATCTATTCATTTAAAAAAGAGCAACCAGTTGAAAAATATATTTTACCATATTTAGAAAATATCTTCGTGAACTAGCAATTCGATACCTCTCTTTAAATGCAAGATGTTTCTATCACATTTTCACAAGCAGGTTACCATATTTGTAAAAATAATTTAATGGAATACTTTGCTATAGGAATTATTGTCATATATAAGATACATAAGATATATGAGAGTAAAACGTATATTCTAGTGATTGGCTTACGCAAAAAACATACAATATTCCAAGTCGGTCAAGTGACAATGTTCTTTAAATTACGGTCAAATGTTTAGATCGTATGTCTCATCTTCTAAGGATAAACATGATACTGAATAATATAATCCTCAAAATTGAGCAGAATACCTATTCTAAATAATTCATGTCCCCTGACCACACAGACTGCCACAGAACGCATTCGAGACATTGTTGACAATATGTTCCAAGGAAAATTATGTTGAAATCAGAAAATGTGAATACTAAAGTGTTCCCGCATAGTTATGTCGCTTGTTATGCGAACAATTCATAAACATTTATAAGTATTGTCAAGACCGGATCAACCTCGAAGTTATTGTATAAATCATTTGTGTTAGAGCATCCATAACGTTAGCTTTAGCATGGGCGTGCGCGCTGTACCAATGACCAAGAATCACATCAACGTCGTTATACAAATTGCCAACTTAACATGTGGTTCAAAACTAAAAAGGTGACTGATAATCCTCAAAGGCCGGTGATATACATAAAAATCAGGGGCCATTACTCTACCGATAATTACCATATTCTAGTGACCAAAGAACTAACAAAACGCTAACAAAGATGCTCGGTGAGTTTTATTGAAATCAATCATAAAGTGTCCATGAATAATTGTCGAGCTGTTGGGAATCATATTCTAATTCGATAAGAGTCACTAAGCCACTGGATTGCAAAGCAAAGGAGGTTATGTTCGAAAGTGTAAGAGTCTAATTGAGTTAATGGATTATAGTAAATCTTATTGAAATAGGAAAAGCAAATTAGCTGCTAGAGATATCGCCATGTCATCGTTGTGGTTTATGGGGCAATCATAATTATGGAAGATAGTACATACTTAAAAATGTTAATGAGATAAAGTTTCATAGAAACTTTGTTTGCATTTTATTAACAACTGTAGACGAAAAGCGTTGTAAAGGATTAAAGCCAGATACAATAATTTCAGACATACGTCACCCATTTATATACAACCCTTTCACAGCGGCGATGGACAAAGATTAGATTTAAACATCGCTGCATCTCATTCTTATGAAACGTCGAGCAAGTGAAATTCTGCACCAAGCAAATTATGCACATTTGTAGATAGGGTATTTGTTGGAAACGTAAAAATACAAACTCTTGCGTGAATGTATCATTCATAAATCTTCATTTCAGACACCGAAGAGCCTTTTATTAATAAAGTATGGACGCATGATCGACTCCTAGAAGATACAAAATATAAAGGGCTAAAGAGGACTGAAAAGGAATTCTGGAAGCAACTGATCAGACGTTATTTATTTCCCGTGGAACAGACAGACGCAGAGAAAGAACAAACAGAACATGATCTTACAATTCTTAGAAATAAAGTGTGCCTTTTTTTCATCCTGGCAAATACTCTATTCGTAACTATCATATTTGCTATGCAACAAATAGCGTATGCGAATGGGAGTCTACGGATTTCTTTTAATGTAACTTGCATCTACGGAACAACGACTCCAAACAACGTGGAACCAATATCCTTTGCCTTTACCTTTATATTTGGGATTATACTCCTCTTACAGTTCATTTGTATGCTTTTTCATCGCTTTGGTACCCTAATACATATATGCTCCAGAACTGAACTCTTTAAGACGAATACTAAGCGAAATATGTGGAAGCTTTATGCGGACATCAACAAGGCCGTGAGAATGAAACAGAAAGAAAAACACGATTTTGTTAGAAGCATCTTAAAGACAAATGTTGTTCATCCAGTGTCAGAGTCAGGTAGAAATATCATTTAATTTGCATTTTAATGTTTTTGTATAGTAGCATACATCTATGAAATACATCTGTTGAAAGAGTATGTCAAGCAGTTAAAAGCGGAAATGGGTAATAGTGGAAATATAAAGGAGGAAATTATTGGGAAAATCAGAGAAAAATATCCAACATATACAACGAAAATACATCATGCAATCCACACGCTGCATCCAGTCCAATCTGTCATGTCTTTTATTTTCCGTATGGTAATGCAGGGGTCGCAACACTATCCAATCAGCTATCATTTCAGATGTTAAAAATGAATGGATCACGACGATTGTAAATAAGTGTTTCAAACGCAATGTAAAATGTATGGAACATGTACTATTTTTATTCAAGCAAAGAAAATCTACAGCATAGCCAGTCAGAATTAAAGTCACAATTTAGTCTTAAACAGACAATCTGGCGTAGTTCTAGCTCCTTGGTCATTATAAATAATGAATTTAAATATCATACTGCACTTGTTTTAAATCTTAGAGGTAATCAAAGACGTTTTGCCTCGCACTGAGGTTAAGTGGATTTCAATTAAAACAAATTGCTCCAATTTCAGAAAGTAGCCCGGAGAAAACGGCACGGATGAGATGGAAAGAAGCTGGTGAAGCGGTCATAGCAGAGCACAGGAGTAAGAAAGACTACGCAATGAAAATATTTTGTGATCAAATAGATCTGGTGAAGGAGTATATCAAGCAATTACAGGAGGAAATTGGTAAAGGTGCCAAAAAACGGGATGAAATGAGGAAAATCAAAGAAAAATTTCCAACCTTTACAAAGGAGGCCCATCGTGCAATCCACAAGTTATATCGTAATTCAAGATCACAAAACTCAGAAAATGGCAGAGGTATGTTTAATTTTCTTGGCGTTTCTTCCCATGAAATTATAGTATGATTGTAATTCAATTTCCAATGATTCGATGTAATTGATCTATAACTAAATTCATACAACTCCCCAATAAAACTGACTAAATGTTAACGAGATGAAGACTTAAATAAAAAATTATGGTTGGAAATAAAGAGGAATAATTCGAACTAAATGTCTGACATAACAGCACGGCACCTTGACAAGAAAGTGCCAAATTAGTTTCAACAAAAAGTGCAGTTCGCAATTTGTTTCTTTCTTTTTGTGTTAGGTAAAATTAATTCCCTTCAAACAACATCTAAGATTTTCTCAAGTGGTACACATAAATATATTTTATTGATGCAGTTATGGTCAAATTACTTCTCATTCCCACATGGTGAAGTCAACATACTCGACACGATGGTTCTACAGTTACGTTGCACATGCTACGGGTCACGCATGCATATCAAATATGCTATCAGATTAATACCCTCTCTCTCTCTCTCTCTCTCTCTCTCTCTCTCTCTCTCTCTCTCTCTCTCTCTCTCTACACGAAGCTCTCAATAATATCAGATTTATGTTGATATAATTTGCGCGTTTTCGTTCCTTACATTGTATTATGTGTAATAAACATTCTGATTGAAGTAATTATATATGGGCTTTCCATTCTTAACCAGGTATTGGTTTGGAAGCAGCGGCTTATGTATCTGCCCCGCAAAGGGACAGATTTAAGCTAACATATTTCGTTTATTGTGTCTTAGCTATACATGATGACAAACCACGCAAAAGTAAACCCTTTATTCCCCGACGTATACAAATGGTACTAACAGCTGCCTCGTTTGGTATTCAGCATTAAGAGGCTAGTTTCAGAACTGGTTGACCTGGTGTCTAAAGAGGACGTGACAACATGCTACATGTCAGAGTCCCAGGTGCTAGACATCGCTACACTCTGCTACATTGCAGACATCGATGCGATATGGCGAAATAATTGTTAAAGCTACGTTAGCAATTTAAATCATATCGCATCACATAAAGTTTACTCAATTTATACTTGTGAACGGCCTCGCAGGTAATGTCCTTTGAAAGGTCTGGTCAACAGATGAATGTTGCCTGATAACAACAATCTGTTTTAAACCTTATATCCAAACAGTTAAGACCCCTCTAGTTATATTTGGAGCCAAAGCTGGGAGTTGCATCGGAGCAGCAAGCATTTCTCTACTAAACTACCGGGATCACCTCCCATAACGACACGCAACAAACAGCATCCAAGTTTAGTCTAATCGGACACCTGTTACGACATACAGAGAGAACGTATCAGATCTATTCAACATCCCCTAAACTGTAATGAGTGGTATAAATATAGAAAGGGGCCGTCATGTTTGTACTTTTAAGCAGCGTCTTCCCTTTTAAATTCGACGAAAGATAATTATCTTACAAGTACGCGATAAAATCAAACACTGTTTTATATTTTAAATTATGCACTTGCAAGGATCTGGAAAAGATAAGGGAAGTCTTTTCGAACTCAAAAGCAATTTATGTTTACATTTAGAACATGTTGCAGGCATGAAATGCATCGCTGTCTTACATTATGAATTGGGTGGTGTGATTGTGATAAGAATATAAATATTCACTTTCTTGATCAGCAACGACAAATGTCATACTTTAACTGGACGTTATATTGTATATAAAAAATATTTCTGCTTTTAGAACCGTGGAGTCGAATATTTATTTTCTGCTTACTCTTCATTTAGGTGCAGTATTGTATAATCTCAAAATTAAAAAAAAAACAATACACATCGGACACCACCATGACCTAAGAGCCTAACTCCTGATAACAGACATTTAAAATAAACTCTCCTGCACACGCATTAAACGACGAAGCCAAGCAACGGTATTTAAAATTATCACCTTTGAAACTTCCCTTCAAATATTTAAATGCGTACACGGAGGTAGTACTATTTGTGTAATTCATAAGTACGTGGGTAAGTATTAGACTTTAGTTTATTATTTCAAACAACGGGCAGAGTACAAACGGGCACTGTGTGGGGTTTTCTTGTATCGACCAGTTTTCCATGAACATAACGCAATCGCAAATATAGCAACAAATACAAACACCGGTATCATAACACAAGATACACCATGCAAATAGTCATGCCAGTAACATAGATACAAACTGAACTGTGGTTACCTTTAGCTTCTAATTACCATTATGCTTCTCTTACAAGTAGTCTCTACCATCTCGCCCAAATATACTTTCGAAGCAGATGTTTGAATAGCTGTTAATATCTATGTAAAATACAAGGCTTAACACCTACTTGTTCATGCAATACCTGAGGGGTAAATATATATATATATATATATATATATATATATATATATATATATATATATATATATATATATATATATATGTTCTTCTCTTCTCCAGATAATGTCCATAATGGTCCAGATCGACTACCGAGTGAATCAGCATAGCTGTAATGGGTACAAGGCTACTGATGGATCGTTAAGAAACCATATACAAGATGCAAGACATTTAGTGTAATCCTTCACGCTGAATAGTATTCAATGACGCAAGAAGGGTTTGCAGTTTGTGCAAATGTTTAACATAGCGTGATTTAAAAGTATAAAGTTGGACAGTTTAAAACATTTTAAATTTCCTGTCAAATGTTTGCATGCCGTGTTTGTTTTAATACATAACCAATTTACCTAGTAATAACATAGATTACCATTAGCAGAAAAAGTATCATTGCCAGCAATACGCAAACAGCACAAGCGGTTCCAATTGTTACGTGTTTAGGCTCGAATAAACAGCAACATAGAAAGAGTGAAAATAACAAGCATGTAAAAACTTAATTAACAATGTATTGAGCACAAATATTTTCCAGAAAAGAAAAATAAACTTACGGTTTTAAGAATCAATTCCAAAATTAATCCAAAACATAATTCAAAATATAATCCACTAGTGAAATTGCAAAAATCCCGGTAATAACATGTCCTAATAATTCCCAGTTCGAATCTTAGTGAAGCATCCAAGATGTAAGACGATGTCACGTGATGAGGTCAGTTCTGGTCTTATGAAATTCAATGAGCACAATTATTTTCCAGATAAATAACAAAATAAATCGAAATTGAAATGATTTCCAATACCTCAAAACAATACAACTTAATATTCAAACAGCCCAACTTCTACTAAATATTTCGCTCCAAAACATAATTTATATACCTGATTTTATGTAAACAAGGAAGGGGTCACATGATCTTCTAGAATCTTTTAGAACAAATTTACGTTCAAAAAATCTCGTACACTCCGTATGACCCAACTAAAAATAGAAAGTTGTTTATAACAAAGCTCCATAATGTCCTTGGAATCAGCCAATCATTGTTAAAGCTTGTTTACAACTCTGAAGTTAGGTCAGAAATTAGGTCAACACCAGGTGTTTATTCTTAGAGTACAGGTCATCACACTTTCTAAATGAAATATCGCCCAATGAATGAATCTTAAACTTAAAATGTCAAATTTGAATCTGACAAACAATTAAAATAAAATAAATATGACTTAAATCAAATATACGTAACACAATGTTGTCTTACGGCTGATATGCTTCTATAACTGATTTAATAATTTCTGAGTCAATTGTCTTTCACGAACAAAATGTATCATTTGCTACAAAAACTTGTGGAACGGGAAAGATATTTATGTCTTCGAGTACACACAAGCACTATTATTCCGAGTATCGAAGTAAAGATTCACCTGCAGAATAATTTCATAGCCGTTGTGTTTTCTCATATTTACGTGGTATTAAAAATCATCCATATTATTATTATTATTATTATTATTATTATTATTATTATTATTATTATTATTAGGGATAGTAGTAGCAGTTGTAGTAGTAATAGTCTAAGTCGGTTCAAGGGATGCTTGCTTTAGACAAAGGTGTACATTTTAGGAAGATATTCTTAAGGAATCGTTCAATATCTAGAAGCGAAAATAACATGATGGTTTAGTGCACCAATTAAATCCTCGAAGCAAATAATGGTCAATAACGATAGGAATAATATCGAATCTTTGCGCTCATTATCGAAAACAAACGACCTCCAGAAATACTATTGTAGTCGCCGCTGATTAAGGTGTACCTTGTACAGCAAATTAGTTCCTGAGCACACCACATATCTTCAGCATTTGCTACGGCGGCATGAATGAGATGACGTGTTATTGGTTTATAAAAACATAACTTTTTTCACATTACATTTTCAATAGACACCTATGTTTCACTGAACGTCTATAAATAATTACATCAACGTATTATGACTTTGTCTGCATACGATTTTATCTTTCCACTGCTCTTTCATTCCAATGATGTTTTCATCAGATATAGATTTGGGCAGAATAGCCACAACCTGTTTTGTTTGGGACCACTTGATGGCGAGTGTTGAACTCTAAACCGGAACGAAATTTAATTCTTTCAGCAAAATATAAACTGACAACAAACAGCGCATAACTAATTTTACAAAGGCTAAGCGCATTCCACTCTGACATTATCTTTGATAAAACGAACACAAAACAAAGACAAGACAAACAATGAACATGGTGTAAAAATATTGATATTGACATACAAAGGCAGGATGGAAACTATAACTAGCTTTTATTGTAAAGTTGTGTATCCTCCCTCACAAACACCCATATATATATATATATATATATATATATATATATATATATATATATATATATATATATATATATATATATATATATATATATATATATATATATATATATATATATATATAATTTGAGAAATAGATTCTGATTGGTTCAGTATAGATAAGATATCTCCTACATAATAATATTGAGGACATTGTATAGCGCCTTATCTTTTGAAACTCTAAGCGCTTTACAATATCTAGAATGATATGACTACAGGAAATTAAAAAACAAATATTTAAGGAAGGAAACAGTATTAGATCTTTAAGTTTGTTCTTGCAGTCGAAAAAGTTGAGTGTTAAGATCACCATTGAAAGTTATCACTGCGTCTTTGTGCCTAATTTGAATGAGCAATTCATTCCACGTTGCTGGGCCCTGGTATGCAAAATAATGTTGATCATATGACTTCGTTTTCATAAAAGCATAAAATGTAAAACCAAACAACATAAATTAAGTTATATTGATACATCAATCTTTACATATGTTGACGCTATGACAAATGCATTGGAGAGACTGAAAATAAATATGCAGCATCAATTGAAATAGTTATGTCGTTCATAACATCGGTTTCTATCCTATAAACTTACGATTCGTCTCTAAAACATTTGTCTCTAAGAAACTGTTTTTTTTAAAGGGGACCATGTATTTTCAAATTCATTTTCCTCTCTTTCATATATACATATACGAAATTCAGCTTCATACTTCATTTGTTTTCATTTTTAATATGCAGATGCAATTTAAAGCGCCAGAAGAACCGGCATCATAGCTACCGGTGTTTCCCATTTATATTAGTAGGCGAGTCCGATAGTCCGGCCTAGATGGGTTTCTGAGCTTCTCTTTATTTTATATAATATAAAACAATACGCAACATCATATACAATTACATACAGATTACTTCATGAGTATTTATTTCAGTTACTTCCCCTATCTTGAGAATGTTAAAATCCCAAATATTTGAGAAATTTATTCCGATTTATTCAGTATCAGGTCCATGTTTATTTTCAATCTCCTAAACCAACATTCAAATATGTACAGTCAGTAAATATGTACAGTCATTCAAATATGTACAGTCAGTAAACATGTACAGTCATTCAAATATGTAGAGTCAGTAAACATGTACAGTCATTCAAATATGTACAGTCATTCAAATATGTACAGTCAGTAATTAGAATACGAAAACGTTTAAAACTGCAGATGAAAGGTCTGGAAATTGTGTTTATTGACCGCAAACATAGCTGCTAACTTACTTATATTCAACTCTTCCCGACTAACATTTATTTTCTTCAGTGTCATATTATTCAATTTTGGACCTAACAGTTTTGAGTAATTCCATACTAATTGCAGTGTATTCTTAAAATGGAGAGACATGCTTGCGTTACTTAAGGTTATTTCCAATCCACTGAGCGTTTACTGTATCTTCTCGCGACTATATATTTAAACAAAAGCGAGATACATAAACACACACGCACGTGCTAGCGTATACAGTAAGAAACAAACATTGTTTTATTTTCACGTGAAGTATCAAATTGTAATTCAAATCATAAGCTACTGCTGGTCATCTCAAGTACCACAATGGGATACCGATAAATCAAATGAAATGAGTGTCGTCTGCTTTTAGTACGTATCACCAAATAAATTTAAATAAAACATCGAATCTTTGTGCGTTTACGTAGCACATATTGACATCTTTTAGTAGCAAATTATTATGTTTGATTTGGTAGCAATATTTATGTTTCGGTAGCAAATAATTATGTTTGTTTTTGTAGCAAATTGTTATATTTGTTATGGTAGCTTATATTTATATGTCTTGGTAATCTATTTGTTTTGGTAGCAAATTATTAATTTTGTTTGGTAGTAACTATTTACATGTTTTGGTAGCAAATTATTATATTGTTTTGATAGCAAATGTTTCTGTTTCTTTTGGTAGCAAATGTTTATATGCAATTTGAATTCGTCAATATAACTTATTGAAGAGGTGAAATTAATATTCTTGTTTTGAAATTATGTGTAGTTTACTATTTTACATTTTGCATATATTTAACAAATACAATTTTAGTTTTTGTTTTACTTTGCATTAAGAAAAAAATTAATGTACTTACCTTCATATAATGTATATTGCTTTTGTTTTTTATGCTCTGCACTGACTTGAAAGTTGTTTTTTTTTGCATTTTAATTTCATGCACAAACTGAGTTAATTCTAAATTATAGCCTTTAATATGTTAAAAGATCCCTAACTTATAAATGATCTAGGTTTAAATGCGAATCAATTTGCTGTACCCGTCTAATCCCTGAAACTCATAATATAATGATTTTCACTTTTTTTTATTTGCAATCTAAATCTATATTAGGCCTATTTTGGGGTGAGGAATTGATTTATTTTCTCATAGTTTATTTGATTTACTTCCTTCAGGAAATCTAAAATACAAGTGATTTGTATTGTATCAAAAAGTTCCTTCATGTCATGTACATTATAATATTTTTTCACGCGTAGATTGCAGGTCGGAACACTCGGTCGATGTTTTTTTTTGCCTGGGGTTTCCCGGGTTCTACCTCCACCATTTATACTGGCCGCCATGTATAATCCATCATGTGCTGGAAATGGCGTTGAACCCAAAAACAACAATGTTATCTTAAAGGACACTTCAACCATAATTAGGACAAAAGTTGTAAAGTTGTGTAGCTTCTCTCTCTCTCTCTCTCTCTCTCTCTCTCTCTCTCTCTCTCTCTCTCTCTCTCTCTCTCTCTCTCTCTTTCTTTCTCTCTCTCTCTCTTTCTCTCACATATATAGAATTTGAGAAATACATTCCAATTGGTTTAGTATCAGATACACACATGAATCCCTACAAACTCCTACATACTAATAATTTGGACATACTATAGAATCGATTCAATTACCTCTTGTGCATGGACAGTAAGAAAATACAAAAGAATTACGAATCAACAAAATATTCTAAATATGATTTACTTTGTCATTTGCAAAAAATATATCTAACCCAAACCAATTTAGACTATTAATAATTTAATTATTAAGTGTTAACTGAAAAGAAAAATGGCAGAATAAGCATAATCAATTTAGATCTCTTCACTCTTATTATAGCACAATATTATTTTAGTATAAATATACATTTGAAAGACATGTAAATGTTTTAGAAATAGAAACTGAAAACTACTGAAGCATCATAATATTATAGGCACAGATTAAAGGTTGAAGTGTGAAAATCCAAAACATATTCAATTCTGTTTCTGGATAGTATTTATACGTGTGGCACTGTTAGTACAAATGCATTAGCATGCGAGCCAGTAATTTATGCACCTGATTTTGTCTTTTTTATTAAACTGTACACCTGAACTGTCTTAGTTCAATAAATTTAGCGAGATTTTTGTCTTTCCTTTTCCTTTGCTTATTTTCATTAGACAGACTTGAGTGATCACGAGTTAGAATAGCTAGAATCATTAATCTCGTTATATAAAAGTTCCTAAACAGTTTTACACATAACAAGAAGAAACACTACAACTGGCAAATGTCAGCAGGCTTGTTTTGGCAGCAGAGTCGGATAAAGTGGGTAATTACTCTGGCAAAAAAACTAGATGATATCGATATAGAAGGTATATTTTCAAATATGCATAATTCGAAACTATTTATTGGTGAATAGTGTGTCTTGGGAGGTGGGGAGGGGGTAAAAGGCGCACTAGCACTTCAGGTTATTTAGCGCCAAACAATAGGTTATATGTAGAAACGTTTAAAAATGGTAAATTGTTTTATATCGACCAGCGATATCAAAAACCCAAAGTACAACGGTAAGATAGTAACAGTAACATATAAAGCATCCTTGGTGGATGACAGTAGTGTAAGGTAATGAAGACAGATGAAAATATGTTGAAAATAAGGAACGGTATTTACAATACATAATAGTTGGTTCTATTTGCTTTATATCGGCGAATCAGCGCTTTTTGTATCCATACATGTTGAAAACTAGTACAAGGTTAAATATCGACCAACGATAAAATGTACCAAATAGTTCATAGAAATATGGTGAGATGTTAGTAATAGAAAAAATAAGAAGCTTCCCAGTCAACGGGACATATCAGTGGTGTTCCCAGTCAACGGGACATGTCAATGGTGTTCCCAGTCAACGGGACATGTCAATGGTGCATGTTAATGAGAGCTGATGAAAAGATGTTGAAAATAAGGAACGGTATTTACAATACATAACAAAATGCTCTATGTGATGACATAAAGGTTACATTTTAAAATAAAGTTTTACTTCCTTCAGGAAGTCTATGATGCGAGTGATATTAACAGTATGAAAAGTTCCTTCATGTCATGCACATTATAGTACTTATCACGCGTAAGTTAACATTGAATGGTTCATTACATGTAACGAAATCTGCTGAAACTTCACCTTTTAGTATGTGAAGTGGGTCATGTACGTACGACCGATTCCGATTCTTGCAATTACTACCTCCTTCATATGGATGGTACTGTAGGAAGGAGTCCATTATCCATGAGGTTGGTTTGATGGCTTGAAGTTTTTTATACACAGCGTCATTCCACGATGATTGGCATTTCTGGCGTACATACTCTTTAATAGAAGCAATAATAGTGAGTCACAGAAGATAATGCTGTTTAAAATATGTTTCTTTTCGATAAATTGTATTGCTCTGATTTCGGCTGAAACAATGGACGTATCATTTGCCAGAATAACATTTGTTATGTGTTTGCCACTAATGAAGGCTGCAGCAGCCTTTTCCTCATCCTTTGATCTATCAGTATAAATTTTAGTGCAGCTTTTAAATTCGGTGAGGAGTTGATGACCTCGTCGTAGTATATATTCTTCGCATCTCCTCAAATCAAATATTAGTTTACCTCATGGACGAAATAATACTCGAATGTCAAAATCAACTTCGCGTTTTAAAAGGTTTGTAGCTTTGCATTATATATATTCAGTTTCATTGCGCAGTCGTTACTTCGTCTATGGCATATCACTTCTTCTGATGACAATTTGACCAGAGTTACTCAGCTGCTTTGTCCAATTAATCTGGCACTTGTGCAACAATTCTTCAACTCTACACATTTAGCAGCCATTTTGTGTAACACTTATTTTGGAAATTCCTCGACATGAATTCAAACTATAAGAATATCAAATATCACCAATGTTTGCAACAGATAACGAGATTGATTTAAGTCTTAAGAAAGTAGCTGCACGCGCTAAAAACGATCAAAGAATATTTTTGTCTTTAGCAGAAACAATGTTAAGTGATCAAATCGCGGTTGACAGTGATTTTTGGTTTGATTCTATACATAAGTGACTTTCATTAGTGTCTTCTTAATAGCTTGGCAATTGTTTGGCATATATGCCGTTTTAGAGCATTGTCCTGCACTATTACTTGCACATGTGACGGACGCTCAATCTAAATCTAAGGTTCACTTCCAGGATACCATTGTACATACGACTTCTCCTGATTCGTTCCCTATGGTTTCTGGTGTATTCACATGGGTACATTGGATCGTTCCCTATGGTTTCTGGTGTATTCACATGGGTTCATTGGATCGTTTCAGTTTCAATCAGTATGTGTATATTGTGGAAAACTGCTAAAACACAGAATTATGGAACATTTGAAACATCATGACGATTGTGAAGTTTTACAGGCCTTTGCCAAAACTGGCAAGGAGAGTACCTGGGACATCGAAAACCACTAAGCGTAGAGGTAATTACAAGCACAACATCAGCATTTTGCAGTCGAAATAGTGAGAGCGTGTTGTGGCAAGAACATTGGCCACAAGTCAACAACATGTAATACGTTTATCAAAGATAACGAGTTGTGGAAAAATTGCAGTTTGTAAATTCAAATCCATAGATGCCAATTCCAATAAGATCTCCGTTTGGGCACGATCGAGAATGCTGTTGAGCAGCACAACAGAAACTAAATCATCTGCCAATGTTAAGACACTACATCCAATTTTAGACACTGTGCACAAAGACGGCTTATCCAGTGTTCCGAAACAATTGACAGTAGTCATAGGGGGCACTCTAGCCTCAATGGAAAATCCAGTCAAAAACAGCTTGGGCTAATCTAGCCTCAAGGGGAATTTAACATGGTGGGCCTATCTAGCCTCAAGGGAAATTTAACATGGGGAACTATTTGGGCCTATTTAGCCTCAAGGGAAATTGAACATGGTGGGCCTATCTAGCCTCAAGGGAAATTGAACATGGGGAACTATTTGGGCCTATTTAGCCTCAAGGGACATGGAACATGGGGAATATGATTTGTATGGGTATAGGGAAACTGTCTAGGGACAAGGGAAAAAAAGGGTGGCAATGAAAGCTACTATCTTTTCGAGACCTATGAGTGGCCCTGAAAAGGGCCGTTATGTGAAATGTTAACAGTATCTTGTTAACACAGAGGACATCTCACAGATCTTCTTCTCTTCCTTAAACTTCTCCTCACTGTGGGTCCATAGAAGAGAACTCTCTTTAAGCAACCTTGCCTTTCGACATAGACTCTTCTCTTCCAAAAGGCTGTCTCCGTCATATGAATGACACTCCATGATGATCTGACATACATGGGTATGTCAGTCCGAAACAGCATGCTAGACACAAGGGTAGACGATTCAACGTTAGTCCACATCTTCTGATGAGAAACAGGTGAAGCGAATGCCGTGTACTGCGGTTATTTATAGGGGAAGAGCGGATCGAAACGGATTGAGTGTATCGACCAATCCAAACACGCGTTACAAAAGTCAGTCACAGCCATCCAATCGGAAGAGAGCAGTCTGTGACGTCACCTTTTCTATATAGAGGTACTAGCGCCTGTGCGCAGTCAATCGATGAGACAGAGTTGTCAATCATGGCGGACACTAAGAAGACGATGAAATGGAGTGAGTCAGGAGTAGAGACAGCAAGTCATGGGACAGCAGTGACTACTAAAGTCATGACAAATCTACATCCAGAAGAAGTTGATTTTAACTGGGATATTGTGGATTTTTTAACATCGCAAGAATTTATTCCGGAACCTTCGTTGCCTTCTGTATCTTCTTATGTACACGTCGATGATTTTAAACAAAGACAAAAAGAAGAATTGGAGCGATTTTTACAACAACAGAAAGTAGAAGAACAAGCTTTTCTTATGCAACAGCAGGAAGAAGAAGCAAGAAGGAAACACCAGGAAGAAACAGTAGCAGCAGCAACCGAGAAGAAAGAAGACCAAGGACAGAAAGAAAATAGTGAAAATCAAACGGTCACGACGGTACTTTTAGATATTTTAGCTGAGTTAAGGAGTCTGAAACAAATGTATCAGACTTCTTTATCACGACCGAAGAGAAAAAGACCTTCTCGAGCTAAACAACCCGATCTCTCTGTGACTGCGTCTGCCATACCACCGTTAGTGATTTCTACCAAATCATTGACAGGAACCACCAGTCCCGAAGTAGGCCTTGGCCGTGGCCAAGGCTTAAGACAGCTCAAGAGGATTTCATCCCGTTTCTGAGTTTGTTTTGTTTTAAACACACAAAACACCAACGGTCCTTTTCAGGGCCACTCCAATTATTTCGAAAAGAAATACTATTTCAATTGCCTATTTCAATGAAAACTCAAAAGTCCTTTTATATATTTTTTTAAATCCATGATGTACGTGTGAGTAAATGAATGTAAGAGTGTAGGTAATTATTCTATCAAATCAAAACCAAGAGACACTTACGTTTTTTCTCTCTGGTGTATTCTATTACAAATGTTACAATTCAATATCACAACATAACATAACACAATACCACTTTAAAAAAGTTCATAGGTTTTATTCTGTTTCACTCTTTCTATTTTTTCATTTTTTTTACTGTCACAGCTTTTTCTTCTTCATCCTCTTCACTTTCGTTTCGTCTTCTTTTCTTGTCTTTGTGAACGTGTCGGGGTTCTTCCTTGGGGGAGGGTACCTCTTCCTCCTCTTCCTCCTGTTCAGAATTTCTTTCCCCCTCCTCCTGTTCCTGTTGTTTCTTAGGGCAGTTTGGAGACCAATGTCCTTTCTCTTTACAATAATAACAGGTATCTTGACTTTTGTCTCTATTGGTACCTTTTTTATTTTTGTCACGATCTGAACATTCTGTAGCCCAATGTCCTTTCTTCTTACAGATATAGCAAGTATCTTGACTTTTATCTCGATAGGAAGGAGAGTAGGCCGTCGGCTGGTCTGACGAAAACTTTCGTATAACCCCACGTAAAGCTCTGATGAGAAGTTCCACTTCTGTAGGTTCTTTCATCGTTCTGGTCAATGTGAGAGTGAAATGAATACTGAAAGGTTAGACACTAACCCTTTATATATGAACGGATCGGTCATGAATATATAGGGGTTATGGTCTTTAAAAGGTAGTCATTTGACTTTTTGCAGACAAGATGAAAAGACCGCATCATGTTGTGGAGAAAGGAGAAAACAGTAAGAGACAGAAACGTAATGTATCGCCTAGCACAGTAGCTGAAGTCTTGGCTCAAATTCATGCCAGTGATTTTGAAGATGACATGAGTGAGCCCGAATCTACACCCAGGCAATCGACGTCCAAGCAAAGTGCACCACCCTTAGTAAACCCTGAAAATTACTATCACATTCGAGAGACGGAAAAGCGTTCCTCTCGAAAATTTAGAACAACGGCTTACACGTATGCCGTAAAGTTTAAAGATTTCAAGTCCAATGTACCTTTGGAGAATACAGAAGGGTTCATTACCGAGGTGTGGGATTCTGTGTTAACTGCATTGAAACAGCAATGTCAAGCCAAAGAAGACGATCGCTTGAGACTTTCCATTCATCACGATAATTTAAAGTCTCCCGTTTGGATCGAGTTTACTAACCCATCACAATTAACACCTTCCAAAGTCATTGACAAAATTCAACATGTGCAACAATCCAACGACAAGTTTCACATCACCGATGGAAAAGCCACACTGTTCATGACCCACGTGTCTCTTCCCCAGGGGACCGGACGCAAAAAAGTATTATTGGTCAACAACCTTCGCAACACCAAACTAAGCCTCGTCCGAATTAACAATCCTCAAGACCAGATGTGTTTAGCCCGTGCTGCCGTCGTGGGACGAACGTATGCCAACAAGAACAATACGGTAGAATGGAAAAGAGCCTGGAAAACTATTCGACAATCGGACCGAGCCAAACAACGAAGTGAAGCAGAACTCCTGTTACAGCAAGCGGGGATATCCAGAGACAGCCCTTGCGGCATTCCAGAAATGCAAAAATTGCAAGACGTCTTGGCTCCACGTTACACCTTGAAAGTACACCCTCAAGAAGTGCGTGGACCTCTTTTGTTTCGAGGCCACCATTTCAAAGACGGAAAATACATTCACGTCTATCATCACGATGGTCATTTTGATACCATTACCAGTATCACTGGATTCCTGGGATACAGTTACTACTGTGAAAAATGTGATTATGGTTATAACAATCGAGAATAACACAAACATTGTGGATCGAAATGTGAGGGATGTTTGGCCTCTCAACCTTGTCTGGACAAAGGACAAGAAAGAGTGCATTGCCCTGTTTGTCAGCGCACTTTTGTCAGTCCTACCTGTTACCAACAACATTTAAAGGTGCAAGGTTCACAGCAGAAAAATACTTGTCAGCTTTTGAGATTGTGCCCTACTTGTGGACAAGGCATACGTACCAATAGTGTTAAGTTACACGTTTGTCGAGGGAAGAAACGATGTCACATTTGTCACCAAATCGTGGACTTGGAACACGAATGCTTCATTCAAAAATACCATCCCCGACCAGAAGATACCCAGAAGAAAGGGAATTTTATCTTTTTTGATTTCGAATGCATGCAAGAAACTGGTATTCACATTCCTAATTTCTGCGTGGCTCACCGTGCGTGCGAGCAGTGCATCCAAGAACCTATCTTTAGTCATTGCCCTCACTGCAGCAAGATTCCTGGAGGACGTGAAAAAATCTTTCGAGGGTCAAACACGTTAGCCGATTTTGCCCAATGGATTCTAAACCCCATCGACGAAACGTGGAGTCCAGAAGACATCGAACGTTACGGCGATTGTCATCGCCATGCCACGGTCATGGCCCACAATTTCTCGGGATACGATGGGCAATTTCTGCTTAGATACTATGCGGAACAAAGTACCGAACGGCCTCAAGTGACTTTGAACGGAGCCAAAATCATTTCTATGCAAGTAGGACAAGTACAGTTTAAAGATTCGATGTGTTACTTGGCCATGCCATTGAGTCGCATGCCTAAAACGTTTGGAATGACAGAAATGGCTAAAGGTTATTTTCCACACTTTTTCAATACCGAAGCCAATCAACATGCCGTTCTACCCCATTTGCCTGAGGCTGACGACTACGACCCCGACAACATGCGCACCGAACAACGAGAAGCTTTCCATGCTTGGTACCAGACTCACGCCTCGAACCCATTTGACTTTCAAGAAGAAATGTTAAAGTATGGTCGATCTGACGTGGACATTTTACGACGCTGCTGTGGAAAATTTCGAGAATTGTTCATGGAATACGGTGGGATCGATCCTTTGAAAGAAGCTTGTACCATTGCCAAAGCATGTTCCTTAGTGTACCAAAAACGCTTCATGCCCGAAAATACTCTAGCTGTCTATCAGTCCTCAAACGACAAATTTTGTCAAACGTCAATACTCGGTCAAAGCCCTACGCTGGCTCCATTACTTGTGCGACAAGGAAGACAAATGGATCCAACACGCTCGCAACGGAGGAGGCGAAAAGACCATCGGAACGTATTCGGTGGATGGATGGGACTTAGAAAACCCTCAGATCGTGTACGAGTTTAACGGATGCTTATTTCACGGATGTCCCCTATGCTACCCTCAGCGTGACACCAAAAATCAGTTTTTACAAAGGACTATGGAAGACTTGTACCAGACCACGTGTCAGCGACGTTTGAAGTTAGAACAGCAAGGATACCAGGTAGTGGAAATGTGGGAACACGAGTACGATCTGCGTTTGAAAACCGATCCCGAGTTTAAACGCATCGTAGAAAGTTACAAGTTGGTGGATCCCCTGAACCCACGGGATAGTTTGTACGGAGGACGGACGAATGACACCTGTTTGCTGTACCAAGCGGACGAGGAGAAGGGAGAAGAAATCAAATACTTGGACGTGTGCTTGCTGTATCCTTACGTGTGCAAATATTGTCACTTTCCCGTAGGTCATCCAGAATTAATGACAGAACACATTGACTTGGACCACATTCGTCAGTACGAAGGATTAATCAAGTGCAAAGTCTTGCCTCCCACAGACTTGTACCATCCCGTTTTACCTCACCATTGCCAAGGAAAACTGATGTTTCCTTTGTGTCGCACTTGTGCCGAAACGTGCAACCAAGACCAACCTTGTCATCACAGCCAGGAAGAACGTGCCTTGACAGGAACGTGGGTGAGTGTGGAATTGTTTAAAGCTCTGGACCTGGGATACCATCTGTTAGAAGTGTACGAAATTTACCACTTTCCCAAGACACAACAATACCGTAAGGTCAACGAGACACAGAAAGGTATTTTTGCAGACTACGTGGATGCCTTTTAAAACTAAAACAAGAAGCTAGTGGCTATCCTTCCTGGTGTCACACTCCCGAAGACCAAAAGATATTCAAAGAAAAATATCGGGAGCAGGAAGGTATCACTTTAGACCACATCGAGAAAAACGAAGGAAGGCGATCGTTTGCCAAAGTGATGCTCAATTGCTTGTGGGGTAAAATGGCACAACGACCGTCTTTACCCAAGACGGAGTATTTGTCTGAACCTTCTCGCTACTTCCAGATGATTCACGACCAAACTAAAGTCATGAAACACGTGGACGTCATTCGTGAGGACTTGATCTTAGTCAATTACGAAGAAGAACTAGACTTTATAGAAGCCGACAAATTTGGAAATGTCATCATTGCGGCTTACGTGACAGCCCACGCTCGCTTAAAATTGTACGAAGTGTTAGAACTGTTAGGAGATCGTGTGTTGTATTTTGACACGGACAGTTGCATCTACATTCACCGACCGGACCAGTGTAACCCTGTCATCGAAGGAGACCGATTAGGAGCCTGGACCGATGAACATCCCGATGACAAGATTCTAAGTTTTGCAAGTGGCGGTCCTAAAAATTACGGCTACGAATACCGAGACCACCAAGGAGAAATACACACCGAATGTAAAGTGAAAGGATTGACTCTCAATTATCGCACCAGTCGAGTGGTGAACTTTGACGTGCTTCAAGAAGCCTTACAGTCGGGACAGGATGAAACGTTTCAAGTGACTACCCACGAACCGCACAAGATTGTCCGTTTACCCACACACCAAATCGTTAGCCGACCTTTGTAAAAAGTCTATCAAATCGTGTACCAAAAAAGAGTACGACTTCCCAATCACTTTACTCTCCCGTACGGTCACGTCGAAATTGGGCAGCATATAAAAAGGGACATCGTCCAAGACCAATAGTTCATTTGTCACTACAACGGCACAGCGAAAAGAAGATGAATCCATTTAAACAGACATCATTCAAATTTGGGGATTGTAAAACAAATGTACCTTCCCCGAGTGTGAAAAGTACTGGATGGATAAGACCCATGCATTGCAACGGAAGTTGTCCGGAAGGAAACTGTAAGTGTCCTTGCGGTATGCACTGTAATTGTGTTACAGAGTGCGATGTTGAACCGTACGATTGTAGTGATGCCAGACGCTGTGACCTTAGCGATTCAGCAGGATATCGTGGGAACTTTGCTATGACTACTACCCCTATATCTACCCTGGAAAGTGATGCTGTGCGTGTCAAACCTGAGGGATGCGAAAGCGGTGCCACACGTTATCGTGGACTCCTAGGAATTTCACCGTACCTACATCGAACAGAAGTGAGGAGAGTCGAATATTCGTTCCCGACGAGTTTACCTGAATACTGCCACTTTAAAAGTCGATTTCAAACCTTCAAAGATAAATGGCCAAAATACCTACCTGGACCAACTCCTGAAAAATTAGCCAGAGCCGGATTTTTCTACTTGGGCGAAGGGGATAAAGTCAAGTGTTTCAGTTGTGGTGTATCCATTTACGAGTGGGAACATAAAGATTCCGCTTACCTGGAACATGCTCGATGGTCTCCGAATTGTCAATACCTACCTTTAGTGGGACCTAGTGATTGGAAGTGACACTACTACTCCATGTCGTGTAACAAACCTAGACCAGTATATAAACCCTCTCTAAAACATAATATTCAAGGATTAGCACACGAATTGCAAGAGAAGATCTACAAGGACGTTTGGCAAGGTCTTGCTAAAGAAAAATCTCAATGGGTGACTGTAGAACTTTTGTGTCGTGAAATTCACAAGAGGCAAGTGACAAAAATTAACCAACGTATTAGATTTCTCTGGATCAAGGGTATTTTTTTGCTCTGTTTCCAATTTAGTACGTTTACATCTGAAGATGTTTTGATCCTTCTTGACCGTTACCCTGAATGGCAGTGGGACGAAATTACACGTTATATTAATCACTTTCGCTTTTTGAGCAGATTTAATTCTGTGTTTAATTCTGTGTTGAATATACACTGATAGTCTTCGACCTAAAGAAATATAAAAGAGAACGGCCATGAGACAACCTTTATCATTTGTGATCGAACAGATTCCGTGGAAGGATATCAATGAGAAGATTCACACGGTGAAAGATTACGAACACTTATTGCAAGAACTGTACCCTATGAATTGGGGTCGACGTGTAGTGTGTGTTTTAGTGACTTGCTTTCTGGGATTTCGTTTACCTGTTGATTCTTTGTGGACACTTTACGAACACTACCTATCAAAAAAGACAGTATGGTGACTCCTTTAAATGTCCACGAGAGACTCATTCTGTTCAAAGCCTTACGCTTTTATCTGGATACGTCTCGACCTCTCCAAGAAAAAAAGATTCGTCAACTTTTACGTACGGAAGCAGTGTACGAAGATGTGTGTGTAGCTTGTGACTTACACCCTCATTGGACAGATGTACGTCACTGGAAAAGTTGGGATTTTGAGGCTTGGACAAACGAAGCATCCCATTATGCCCAAGTGTTGTGTTCCTAAAATTCATCGTCGAGTGAAAAAAGTCACTTTTAATCCTGTGTTAGTAACAGTACCAGAAGAAGAAGAAGAAAAAGAATCTGTCACCCAGGACAATCCCTCTGTTCAAGACAGAACTGTCATGGACATTCCCCCACAAAAACCCTTTCGAGAGGATACGTATGTGACTGTACCCCATGTAAAGGAGACTATAAGAACATTACATACTACCTCTATGACACCTTCGTTACCCAAACAATGTTGTACAGTGACTTGTTTATATGCCACTTTGATCGTTTCCCTATGTATTTTATCCCTGTATTTATCCATTTGGCTTTTATGTATATTTGTCTTTCGTGTTGTTCGAATTTAAAACATGCATTCAAATAAACGTGTCTTGAAAAAGTATAAAAACCTCTTGTCTTGTCTGTTTTTTGTGACAATAGTGTCATACCACTACACGACTATGGCTCACTCGGCTCTTTCTACTACTCCTTCCTCCTCGACATTCAAAGTCATTGACGAACACTTAGATCAGGCTAGTTGGAAAGCCTTGTATCTTCGTCATCCTTTTAACATGTTAATTGCTGGACCGAGCGGTTCAGGCAAAACCGAATTTGTCAAACGTTGGATCGAACATAAACATCATTTGATCGATCGTCCACCTCAACGCATCGTGTGGTGTTACAAAGAGTGGCAATCAGCATACAGCCTCTTGCAAGAAAGTCAAGCTGATTCCATTGTGTTTGTAGCAGGCATTCCTAAAGAAGACGAGGGGATCGTGTCTGACCCTAGTCAAACTCATTGGGTCATTTTTGACGACATGTTAGGAGAAGACGAAGAAGAAATTAAACTGTGGTTTACACGTAAAGGGCATCATCGTAATGCCAGTGTCATTTACATTACACAAAATTTATTTCAACAAAGTAAAGCCCATCGTACCATTAGTCTTAATGCTCATTACGTGGTCTTGTTTAAAAGTCCTCGAGATAAATCACAAGTGCAAGTTTTAGCCAAACAGTTAGGAACACCTTGGCTGACTCATGCGTACGATGATGCCACTCAAACGCCACACGCCTATTTACTCGTGGATTTAAAACCCACTACCCCTGATTATTTGCGATTTCGTACCGATTTGTTTCACGACTGGTGTCAAGACGGAGGACCTGTCGTGTACACGTCCTCGTCGTCGACATAACCATATGAAGCACTAAAAAAAAATGTATAAAAACCTTGGGTTACTTTGACCTTGTCTCATACATCGTCAACATGACGTCCCTTCAGTCTCATCTTCCCATCAAATTGATTCGTGCCTTGTACGGCATCAGTCGCGAAAAAAATCCACAAATACGTGCTCACGTCTTAGAAGCCAGTCTCAAAGAAGTCTTACGATGGTTTACGGTGACAGCACGTCAAATACTGCAAGGCATCATTCACATTCCACATCAAACCAAAACGCTTTTTTGACAGAAACAAAGTAGCCTTGACGCAACTGGCCAATCCTCGCATCGACTCTCACACCAAAAAGCAAATCATATTGAAACCTGGAGGTAGTGGTTCTCTAGGAGGTGTCATCATTCGTTCCCTTTTAAAATGGGATCCCAATGCTTCCAAAGTTCACCCCAAGAAAACAAAAAAAGCCAAACAAGCCCCTAAGAAAAAGAATAAGGGTACCAAGACCAAAACACAGAAAAAGAAAAGTCCACAGAAAAAAGCGGGCACCCGCAAAAAAGGCACTTCGGCCATGACGCAACCTTATCTTCGTCAACCAAGACCTGTAAGAAAAGATCTACAAGGACGTTTGGCAGGGACTACGTTGCCAGTAGCCTCAGGGGCTGCCACTTCTCCGTTGCGGGTGATGCCAGCCAAACCCAATTTGACACCCGTTTTTCCTAATTTGATGAAACATTGGAAATCTGCGTCTCCCAAAACGTCTCCTCCACCGGTGACACCCTCGTCCACATTAGCGGCAGTAGCAGCTGCTCACAAAGTACCTGCCCCCAAAGTCAAAGTCCAAGAAAGATCTGGCATGTTAAAGAGTTTACTAGATTTGTCCAAACAAGAACTATCCCGATTGAGTCCATTGCGAACTCCTTCACGACGTGTTACCTGCCATGAAGTTGATACGACGCAAAGATAATCAGTGGCGACGCATTCCAGTATAAAAATATGACTTGAAGACCACGACGTCAATCAGTATTTTCTGTACCACTGCTGAACACTCAAGAATGCCTCCTCAAAAACGTGCACACCACCACCCTCGTCGTTCTGCTGTCCAAAAAGGAAAAGGAAAAAGACAATCTCGTCATCCCACCAAAGGCTTAAAAACCATACGTCGACGTCATCCCCTCCAAAGACGTAGTCTTTTAAAGAAGAGTCACCAAAAAGGAGGATCCTTTTGGAAACACATCGTTACTTTTTTGACAAAGCGCTAGTAAATAAAAGGGGGTGTGTTTCAAGCCATCGACACAAGTGTCATTGTGGAACGAACAAGTAAAGATGTCACCTCGCAGAAAACATTTTTCTACACCTCACAAAGGAAAGAAAAGGAAAGGACTACCTTCTCGTTTAGCCAAACATCGACACGTTCGTCGTCAAAAGACCCAAAAGAAAATATCCGTCCGTCAAAAGAAAAAGATGCTGGTGCAACGCGGAGGATTTTTTCACTTCTTCTTAAAGGTACCAACTATAAAGGATGTCAGCCATAAATGATACCATTTATAAATCAAGTGATGGCACAACAAAAAAAGATAAAAGGGTGTGTGTTCCAAGTCATGGACGTCAGTGGTATTGTGGAACGAGCAAGCAAAGATGTCACCTCGCACAAAACATTCTTATTCACTCCCCAAGGGAAAGAAAAAGAAAGGACTACCTCCTCGTTTAGTCAAACACGGAGACGTGTTGTCTGTCCTGTCCAAAGCCTCTTCACCCATGCGAAAACAAATCATTAAAACGGCTTCCAAAGATGTCATCGATACCGTGTGCGAATGTTGTTTGAATGTTTTGAAAGGCACGATACCTTTGTCTCCACACCAGAAAAAATGCTTAGCCAAACATCGACACGTTCTTCGTCAAATGGTCCAAAAGAAAATATCCATTCGTCAAAAGAAAAAAATGTTGGTGCAACGCGGAGGATTTTTACCCTTTCTTCTTCCTGTGTTGGGAGGATTAGCTAAATCCGGCATCCTATCCAGCATATTACCAGGTTTTTTACAAGGGATGACACAAGGGATGACCCAAGGAATGCCCCAAGGGATGTCCCCAAGGTATGGGTAGCAATATGTATGATCCTTCCAGAAGATAAAAGGGACTCATGGAACACCACGAACTCAGACATAACCTTTGTAAGCCCATGGAAGGACGAAAACTGACTTTAGTTCCTTACAAACGATGGATGGAATACCATCGTTGGCAAGAACAACGTACCCCCCATTTACCACCCAATCCTGATTTGAACGAGATGTCCCAATTACAACACGAATTGCAATCCTTGATGCATCGCCACGATTTGTCCGAAACCGAAAAATCGCAAAAGTACGGTCAACTTTTGCAACGACTACAACTCTTTCATCGAAAAGCTGTGGAACAAACAGCTCTACCTACTCTGTCCGATTTGAAGGCACTAATGAATAATCCGTCGCCCTTACCCTCTACAGTGGCCAAAACAGACGTCACCCCACCATTACCCAAGGAAGAAGAACCCCATGATCTCTTTCAAACACCCACTGCTACTCCCATTCCGAGTAAGATTGCCGCTTCCTTATTGACCCCTTCTCCCACTCCCCAACGAGAAGAACTCAAAACTTGGGTTAAAAAGATGATGGCTACTCCTGCTTCAACAGAAGTGAAAAAAAAAGAAAGGAAACCAGAGGTGAGAAAAGAAAAGAAGACCAAAGCTATCTCATTACCTCCGCCACCACCACCACCAGTACCCTCGACGTCAACTCCTGTGGCACATCGGACACGTAAAACCGTTTCCAAACAACCCCCATTTCGTCCCACCCAAAGCAATATCCTCGAAGAGTGGGTCACTTATTAACCTAAACCATGGAGAAAGTATTAGCCAGCATTTATTACGATCCAGCTCACCCTGCAGGTTACGGAGGTATTCAGAAATTGTATCGTGCTGCCAAAACTCGCTTGAAAAAGCTCCGTTTACCTGCAGTACAACGATGGTTACAAGAACAAGCGACGTACACTTTACACAAACCCATTCGACGAAAATTTCACAGAAGTCGCACTCAAGTGGAAGGCATCGATCATCAATGGCAAGCCGATTTAGCCGATGTCTCTCATTTAGCCACCTACAATCGTGGCTACAAATTTTTGTTTTGTGTCATCGACGTCTTTTCTAAATTTGCCTGGGTCGTACCATTGACATCCAAATCGAGCGGAGAGTTAGTACGAGCTTTGCAAGTGGTGTTGAAACAAAGTGGTCGTCACCCTCTTCGATGGCAAACCGACAAAGGCACCGAATTTCTAAACCAAGCTTTCCAACGAGAATTAAAGAAACGTGACATTCATTTTTTCACCACCAAAAATCATGAAACCAAAGCCAGTATCGTGGAACGTTTTCAACGTACCTTGAAAGAACGCATGTGGAAATATTTTACGCATCAACACACTCTCAAGTACATCGACGTCTTACCGCACTTAGTCCAAGCCTACAATCAATCTTACCATAGAAGCATTGGACGTGCCCCACAAGAGGTGACACCCGACAACGAAGTAACTGTTTTTGAGCGTCTGTTTGGTACGTCCCAAACGAGGGCTGTCCCCAAGAAAGGTGGAGAAGTGTTAAGGTGGAGAAGTGTTAACCCCGGGAGATTGGGTACGCATTGGTAAAACCAAACGCACTTTCGACAAAGGTTACTTACCCAATTGGACCACCGAATTGTTTCGTGTTACTGAACGAGTGCGTGGCCGTCATCCTGCCGTCTATAAATTGGAAGACATGAACGGAGAAGTATTAAAAGGAACGTTTTACTTGCCTGAGTTACAACGTGTCACCAAAAGAGAAGACGACGTGTACGACATTGAAAGCATTCTCGAACGAAGAACCCGTAAAGTAGGAAAACGTCGTGTCAAAGAAGTCAAAGTACGTTGGAAAGGATATCCTCCTAGTTTTGATTCTTGGATTGACGCTTCGCAAGTCATCGACTATAAAAAGAAGTGACCATCATGCCCTTCAATACAGCTTCAGCAACCACAGTGACTACTCCTTCACCCACTTCTTCTCTGCAAGATTTACAAAAGCAACCGTTGTGGGTGTGGTGTGGAGAACGTGTCCCTAAAACGCAAATCGTCTTTTTCTGTCAAATCTTTGTGGTGTATTGTGTCATCGGTGCAGCCATTGCTAATTTGAGTTTGCAACAAGGAGACAAACAATTGTGGACTATTTTACTCAGCAGTTGCATCGGGTATCTTCTTCCCAATCCTTCCCTGAAATACTCTTACAACGGGAACAACAGTAACAATATTGGGAGTCTTGCGTCCAACGTTAATCATTCTCCTGACAGTCACCCTTCCAATCACAATCCTCTTTTAGACACTCCTTTAACCTCGAGTGACTCCTCGGACAGAAGAACATTGGAATTATGAACAACACTATTAACCAATTTTACTTAACGTTACCTAGTGACAGTTCCATGGAGGTGTTTCCTAACAACACGTTGTGCTGTTACACGTCTAAATTACCTCAAGCCATGCATTTGGATGAAGATGCTCATTGGGAAGTGGCTTTAGTGGAAATAATACACCCGACACAAATCAAAAACATCGTCGAAAATCAAAACACTTTTACAGTAGAAGTGTTTGACGAGCAATTGCAACAAGCCTTAGACGTACGAGGCATCACTGGCATGGACACAAAGAAATCTGATGGACCCAAAACTAAAACCCTGTCCACTCATGTGATCAGCATTCCTCCAGGCTATTATTTTAGTGGTCAACATTTAGTGACTACACTTGCTACTAGGTTTAATGCTGTGTTTGGTAAAGCCATGGATAAACTACCCTCCAAAAAAAGTGTTACCTTTGAGTACTATCAAGTGGCTCGTCGTCTCATGATCAAATTTTCAGAGGATAAAATGATAGGCATTACCTTTTGTCCTGAATTGTATGCTATTTTAGGTGGAGACACCGAGTTGCTCAAGAAGAGAAATGAAAAAACACAACTCATAGACGGTAACTCGGATGTTGCGAAATATTTTAAATTCCCTGTAGAAATGAACCAAGGACTCAACTTAATGTTTGTGTACTCCGATGTGGTGGAGTACAACGTGGTAGGACACACCTCTGTACCGTTACTGCGTGTCATTCCTTTCAAAGTGGATTCTGTCGTCGCCGCTGACGAGGAAGGTGGAAATACCTATCACGTTCACCGCGAATTTGTACAACCTCATTATTTACCTGTCAGTAAGTCGTATTTCGACAGTGTCAACATTACTATAAAAGGAGAACTAGGACAAAATATTCCATTTACCAAAGGGAAAGTCACAGCGAAACTCCATTTTCAAAAACGATTCTCAAACAACTGAAAAAGTGATGTATCCTGTGTATCAAGGAGTCACTCGACAACGAGGACATGGTTTAGGAGATATGTTTAAATCAGCCTTTCGTTCTGTGGTCCCTGTTTTGAAACCAATGGTGACACGAGGATGAGATGCCGCATTGACTCACGGCAAAGATTTTCTTCAAAATGTTCTCATTGACAAACAAAACCCCAAAGAAGCTTTTTGAGAGCAGGCAAAAATGTCTTGCTTCAAACGGGTAAAGAGATTTTGGGTCGACGAGAAAGTCCTATAAATGCCCTAAACGGTACCGAGTCTGGAATTCCTGCTTCCCTGACGACACAGCAAGGACAAGGTAGAAAGCGACGACGAAGGCACCCTTTCAAAAGTCTCCGTACCTCTAAAGTTAGAAAGACGAAGAAAAAAAGAACCGCTCGAGACTTAGACATTTTTGATTATTAAAAGTAAAAATGATGCACCAAGAATCTTGTGCCTGTTCCAAGTCGGAACTAGATCTCTTTGCCATGCCACCCACGATGATGACCATGCAAGAAGCCCAATGGGTTGAATTTCATCCCGTCTCCTCTTTGACGGATTCAGCTCCCATCGAGTTTGAAATCAAAGGACAACCCGAAGATTACATCGATCTCAACAACAGTTACTTGTATTTGAAAGTGAAAGTGACCAAAACGGACGGCTCCAATCCAGTAGCCGATACCCTAGCAGCTCCTGTCAACAATTTCATGCATTCCTTGTTCAGCGAAGTGGATTTGTACATGAATAACAAACTGGTTAGCAGTAGTATGGATACTTACCCTTACCGAGCGTACCTCGAAAATCTCTTGACGTACGGAAAAGAAGCCAAGAACACTCATTTAGATGCTTGCGTGGTATGGAAACCTGACACCGCAGATAAGTTTAACGACACAGCTGCGCCCACAGATGACAATCCTCACAATGTGGGTTTTAACGAGCGTCGAAAGAAAATTTTGCAAGGACGTAGTTTAGAACTGTTCGATCGTTTGCATTTGGACATGTGGTTTCAAGAAAAGTATTTGCTGAACGGGGTGGATATTCGCTTGAGACTAAATCGTAGCAGTGCTGCTTTCCATTTGATGGCTGCTGATGACAACCACTGTAAAACCACGATCCAAGAAGCCAGGTTATACGTGCGTCGTGCGGAAGTGTTACCTAAAGTGGGAAATGATATCAGTCACACTTTGAGCAGAACGACAGCCAAGTATCCGATACGACGCGTGGAAGTCAAAACTTTCACCATTGCCACTGGACTCCGATCTAAGATCGAAGATCATCTGTTCCAAGGACAGTTACCCAAACGTTTATTCATTGGTATCGTCAACAATGAAGCCCTCAACGGTGCCTACACTCAAAATCCTTTCCAGTTTCATCACTACAATGTATCCAAAATCGAAGTGAGTCGCGATGGCAAAACTTTGTGTACCAGGCCCTTCGAACCCAACTTTGCCCTGAAGAATTACTTGAGGTCGTACTTGTCGCTGTACGAAGCCACAGGACAGTTAGGAACCAACACCAGTCACGGTATTTCCTACGACGTTTATGCAGGAGGTTACGCTTTGTGGGCTTTTGATTTCACTCCAGACCAAGGCAGCGACGAGGGACATTTCCACCCTATAAAATCTGGACAACTGCGTGTGGAACTTCAGTTTACAGTAGGTCTTCCCCATACGGTGAATGTCATTCTGTATGCCGAATTCGATAATACCATAGAAATCAACAGTTTGAGAGAAGTCATTCTAGACTATTAGACACTATGGAAGACCCTTGTCCTTCTTTGAATAGTGGAGAATCCATGGAATGGGAGGTTACAGAAAAAGCAGATCCCCAAGACCAAAAAGAAGAAGTAGTGATCATGCAATCCAGATGGCCAGAACAGGAACAACAATTAGTGGCTTGTTTTGCACAACACTTGGAAGATAAAATGAGAGACATGATTAAAAAAGATTGTTATGGATGTCAAATCGATCATCCCAGTCAAATTCAACACGATAAATGTATGATGATGAGTCAAGAAGAAAAATTGGACGATTATCTGAACGAAGCTTGGAGTCTCATTTCAGAAGAGGACGTGTTACTTCAGTGGTATAAAGGCTTACGTGATCATTCTTCTCCTCCATTGTTTGCTCGAGAAATTGATCGCATCGAAGCTCTCTTGGCCAAAAGTAAGGAGACGAAGCAAACCATCAGTTATTTGTCAAACCGTTTCAAGCAAAAAGTCTGGATTGAATTGATGACTTATCATCACCTGTGAAGAAAGGAGAAAAAAACAAGGCTACACAACAAAAAATGGATACCTTGGAACTTTATTATCTTTTGAACCGTAGTTCGTACACTGCTTCTTGGAATCCTGTCGTGTGTGCTAAAGATGAACTACCTCATCGCAAACCTCAAGAGAATCAAGCTTATGTCATCAACACAGATGACAGTCATCTTCCAGGAACTCACTGGGTAGCTGTCTACTTTCCTCAAGAGGGTTGTGCGGAGTATTTTGATTCGTATGGATTACCCCCTTTCGAAGATGATATCATTGACTTTATGAGAAGAAATGCCCAGACGACACGATTCAATAATGTGAAATTACAAAGCACAGATTCTATGGTGTGTGGACAATATTGTATCTATTATCTGCATCATCGCAGTCTTGGATATTCTTTAGAACATTTAGTGACTTATTTTGATCGTCATTCGTCTCGAAACGATGACAAAGTAGATCGATGGTTTTGTGACCATTATGGCTATCTGTTGTCTTTAGCTAGGAAACGTAGTGTACATCAATGGCCCAATGACTTTCAACAGTGGAAATCTCAATTTAATTCGCAACGTTGTCAACCATATCAAAGATAATGTATTAGTGTTATGGAAGAAAAAAATGTTTGTTATTTGAAAAAATTGTGTTTGTTATTTGAAATAATGTTTGTTATTTGAATAAAAATGTGTTTTGAAAACCAATGCGTCTGTCGTTTGTTTTACATTTGTATTCATATAAATACTCTTTGACTTTTCTTTCTATCCCTCACATCAAACTATCTAAACGTTTCCAACCCTAAACCGTCGAGGGGTGTTTTCCATCACGTCCGCGCTTGAACCATATAAAGCAGGGGTAGTCTCCAGTCTGACCATCCAGTCGCAGTGAAACAAGCAAGCTGTACACAGCAAAAAATGGCGCTAGCGATGGATATCATCCCTGAGATGGCACTTCGTGCTATAACCAGTTTAGGTTATCTCAAGGCGAACAATTGGAGCCTTAGAGCAGCAGGAAAAAGAACAACCCTGCTGCTTATATGGGAGAAAACAACAAGTGAACAACATAAGAAGGGGGAGACCAAGTACAAATACAGAGGTCAAGCAGGAAGACGACGAAGGCGGGAAACCGAAGAACCGCGTCGCCCACCCACCCCTATCCCTGCAGTTGCTGAAGTACAGAGTTCAAACACTGTACTTTTGGACTTTAATAAAGAACTTCAGCAACAGATAGCGGCGCTATCTCAACAGTTACAGGAACTAACTTGTGTTAAAGAGACAGCGGAGGTGGCCACTTCTCCAGTAGTGATACCAGCACCTGTAACACCACCACCACCACCACCACCACCACAACCAGCCCCGCAAATCAAGGGAAAAGGGAAGGGGAAACAGCGGGAGAAGAATTTGCCATTTTCTTCTACCCCTGTAAACCCCCCTCCAGGTCCAGCAGTGAACCTGGCAGAATTAAGGGAAAGAACAGCTACCACCACCACTACAACGGAAGGCAAATGGGAAATACCGGCCAAAACAATTCGACAGCCAAAGAAGTCCCGCAAGGACCTACTCGGGACGCTATACCGAGAACTTGACTTACGCAGACTTGAAGTTAATACGAAGCATGCAAACAACTTTATTTCAGCTGTTAAAAATCTCGGATACAGATCTCTAGGCCTAGAACAACCCAGAAAAGGACAAATGGAGTTTGCGATATTGTTGCTATCCCAACACTATGCCGATGTTTACAATGAGAGACCTATGTTCCAGCTGTATGAAGCCGCTGCCTACCTTGCTGAACATCATGGGATAGATTTCCCTAAAACCTGGCGAGCAGAAACTCGAACAGCGACTACCCTAGCGGACATAGAGTACGACCAGGGTACTTTCCCAGGGGAATAACAGCCCTTTTCAGGGCTTTCAATCACTGCCATAATAGGGGACTCATTTGGTTACGAGTGCCCCTCTTTGAACAACTTTCCGTGGCCCTAAAAAGCTAATTAGACCTTATTGGTACCGCCTCCAACAAATTTAAGACCAAAATTATCTACCATTGACTACACTATTATATGTCACTTTGACATTTTAATTTCAAAATTTGTTAGGGACTTATTATATGTACACTTATGTACTAGTTTTATTTGAATGATAGGACTTTAAATAACAATTCTTCAACTCGTATATTTGAGTAATTGCACAGGTGGCTAACACATTATTGGATGTTAAGCTGTCCATTAGTACAACTGGACTGAATTTGACCTTTGGTATGACCTTGTCGTTTCAGGTGTGGACTGCGTCCTTTGCTGTGCTGTCTTGCTGTTTGCGTGCTCTGGTGTGTGCTGCTGTGTCGACGCCCTCCTGGACCTGGGCCTTTTCCACCTTTGCCTTGTCCGACTCACCAAATTACTAGCGAAATGAGAAAACATTTTCCCTCGCTACCACTGTTTGCTCCGATTGGTTGTAAGGGGTGGGTGTGTGTAGGTACTATTCCTACCCACCCCATGGGCTTTCATTTCTCCCGATAGTTACTTTTTAGTAATTCGGGAGAACGCCCTATTTAAAATATAGTGCATTTAAGCACTGTAAATCCTGAGGGGGGGAGTAGCGACCCTCCCCAAGGGACCTTAAATGGCCACCGATATGGTGGCTATAAAAGTTGCCCATATGCCCCTAGAGGGCGGTGGCAACTATAAAACATCCATTTCAGTCAGTCTGGCTACCCATCGTTGACGCATCAACACCAAAGATGAATAGACTGGAAAAATTGATTGAACTTCAACTTCACCTGAAGAATGCTAGGCGTCTCCTGGACGAACTGGCTATGGAAACCAAAGAAGAAGAGACCAGAATTAAAGAAGAGGAGGAGAGGAAAAAGAAAGAAGAGAAGGAAATGAAAATGTCAATTTTGCCTCACCGCATGATGAGGCAAACTAGTCAAGTTAAGCCTATGGTGAGGACACCTTCACCAGAACCAGTTCGTCCACTACAGGCACAGCCCCCACCGCAACAACCACAGTCTCAGCCGCAACAATCACAGCCTCATCCACGGTTGCGGAATAGAGGAAGAAATGAAGAGACTTTTCACTATCCCTCAAACAGAAGATTGGGATAGTGAAGCCACTCATTCTCCCTTTGCGCTCCCAATCACAAGAGTGAATTGGGAGAATGATTGGAGTAGAAGATGTGTGTGTGGGGCTAGACCTGGGAGATGCCAGCATTAACCAGGTGCATTTTGAAGTTTAAAAAAACAGTCCTTCTCAGGGCTACCCAAATGTCTAGAAAAGAAATACTATGTCAATTGCCAATGGGTGTGAGAGAGGAGTAGTGTGATTATAAACACTGACTCTTTACTGTGTGTGTGTGTGTGTGTGTGTGTGTGTGTGTGTGTGTGTGTGTGTGTGTGTGTGTGTGTGTATGTGTGTGTGTGTGTGTGTGTGTGTGTGTGTGTGTGTGTGGTTAGTATATGGTGTGATTTTGGATAGTATATGATAGGGTGTGTTTTTGCTGCTTCCCCGTGTGTGTGGTTAGTATATGGTGTGATTTTGGATAGTAAATAATTGGGTGTGATTTGTCTGCTTCCCCGTGTGTGTGTGTGTGGATAGTATATGGTGTGAATTTGGATAGTAAATGATAGGGTGTGTTTTGGCTGCTTCCCCGTGTGTGTCGTTAATATATGGTGTGATTTTGGATAGTAAATAGTATGGTTTGTTTTGGCTGCTTCCCCGTGTGTGTGGTTAGTATATGGTGTGATTTTGGATAGTATATAGTATGGTTTGTTTTGGCTGCTTCCCCGTGTGTGTGGTTAGTATATTGTGTGATTTTGGATAGTAAATGATAGGGTGTGTTTTTGGCTGCTTCCCCCGTGTGTGTGGATAGTATATAGTGTGATTTGGGATAGTAAATGATATGGTGTGTTTTGGCTGCTTCCCCGTGTGTGTGGTTAGTATATGGTGTGATTTTGGATAGTAAATGATATGGTTTGTGGATAGTATATAATATGAAAAGTGAATGTAGGGGGGTGTTTACTTTCACGTCCGTGCTTAAGATATATATACGCAATCGTCGGTACTTGGAGCCACTATCAAATAAGTAAACTTAGTACTCAAAATATTGAAATAGACTTTCTATGGGTTCCCTCACATATAGATATAAAAGGAAATGATTTGGCAGATCAAATTGCGAAAGAAAAACTAAATGAATTGACCTATGAACAAGTACAGTATAGTCATACAGAGATATACAAATTTATTTCTGACAAGATCAATAATATATGGCAACAAAACTGGAATACATTACTAAAAGGGAGATCACTCTATAATAGTATGAAAACAGTCAAAAGGAAAACCACTCCTCTTGGTAAAACAAGAACTCATCAAATCAAAATGAATAGGATAATGGTAGGAAAAACGAAACTGGCTAACAGTTTCGCCAAATACCTGGGACCTTTTCCACACAATATTAACTGCTTTATGTGTAATCAAGTAGAAGATTTGGATCACATTTTTAACAAATGCTCAAATAACATAATAAATAGAAATATCCTTAAAACTAAATTGAAAATAAGTAAAACAATTAAACTATATCCAAAACTCCTTGATCCAAAACAATCAAATATGCAATTAGTTACTACACATATTATGGACTTTCTCGCAAACTCCAACTTAATGCACAAAATATAATACTAGGCAAATAATAACAATACAAACAAACAATCAAACATAACTCATTATAAATTAAATTAATTATATTACCATTTAATTTAGGGACTCTAAACTAGCCTGTAACTCTGATTGATGTATGATATGAGGGGGTGTAGATATTGAGCTCAAAATGAGCTTATACGTTTCTCACGGGTCTACATTCACTTACTATTGTCATCTTCAGAAATTACCGCTATAATCTAAATTATAAAATAGGGAATACAATTAAAGGAATTTTAAATGGCCTGTGACTCTGATTGATGCATAATATGGGTGGATATAGATACTTAGTTCATAATGAACTTATACGTACTTCACGAGTCTATATCTGCTCACTATGGTGCTCTACAGAGATTACCGCTATAATCTACTAAGGACTATAAACTGGCCTGTGACTCTGATTGATGCGCGGTATGGGTGGGTGTAGATATTGAGTTCATAATGAACTTATACGTTTCTCACGGACCTACACTCACTTAATGCAGCGCTATACAGAGATCACCGCTTGAACTGTCAAGTAATTAAAATTTCAAATTTTATTTTAAACTGTAGTCTGTCATCAAAGTCACTAACACCCTTACTTACCACTTCCAACTTAGAACAAAGTCATTGGCACTTGATATTCAAAAAGCATAATTAACTCTATGAAAGTGGACAGCTTAAGAATATCAACGGAATTATGGTGCTATCCCTGACGTCGGTGGAAACGTGGAGGACGGACTGCAGATTCATAGGATTATCAAACAGCCCTTCTCAGGGCTATTAGCTTTAGTTTTTGTTATATTTCAATTTGTTCAAGTTCCTATTGCTGTTAATTGCTTGTCTGTATTATAATTTTCTTGTTGCATGACACTTAATAATATTATTTTAAAGTTAACACTAATTCCATAATAGTCTTGTCTGTTAAAATGTCTGTAAATAATTACATGTTATTGTTTTTACTAATACTACATGTAGACATTTCAATTGTTAATAATAGTTCTAATTTTGGCTATTCTTTATTATTCCTTGTTCCGTTCTCCTTTTTCAATTCTTATTCATTGTTCTTGTTTGTTCAATTCTTGTTACTTATTCTTAATAATTAATTGCTTTATACTATTGTATTTAATATAATTGTTAAATGTTATTGTTGTACTTGTCTTGTAATGTTACTTTTCCTCCCCTCTGTGATTCTTGGGAATAGGGGAAGGCTGGTGAAACAGTAGGGACACAGGTCTTTTCTATTCAGATTGCCTGGATAGGTGTACGCACATGTATACAGCCAGGTGTACCTCTGTGTCTAATCCTATCAGTCTCTCTGGGAAGCTAGTGTTGACTCATTTCCCTTCTCTCTCTAAAAATCTCTATGTCCTTGTCTTGTTAAATGTTTATTTTCTATAGTGAATTCTCAACTCGATTGGTAACAGAGAATTCCATTTGGCTGACCAAACTTTAACCTCTAATATGACCTTTTTGGACCACACCCAATCAAAATTAAAAACTCAAATAAACTACCAAGAACAAACTTACATAGTCACTTTGACACATTTGTGTAGGTATTTTGTTTTTTTCCCTAGGGTAAAGGTTCCTCAAAGGAATTTTTACTGATAGGATGGTGGAGATTATATAGTACACTAAGTACTTACGTTAGGGCATAGTGATAAGTGTTAGGAAATTCGTAACTTGTAAAGCTTGACGCAATTACACAGGTGGCTTACACATAATTGGTATAGGGCCTCCACTAGAAAAACTGGATTAAATTAAAATCAATCAACAGGGATTGCAACCTCATAGACACATACGCATACATTACAAACACTCACTATGACCATATTAGAATATATAAGGTAGTCTTAATCCAGGACTATCAGATCCCCGCAACACAATGTTGCAATAGTAGCGAGATAGTAATAACATCGAAATAATACACAACACAACAATATAGCATATTCATCTTTACATGTCTTATGGGGTTGCAAATATTAAAAAAGGGTGTGGGCCTTTGGCTCTCCTCTGGTTTGTTCGTTTCTCGGTCCGGATGTGCGTTTGCTGCCTCTGCGTGTGGGACGATGGTTGCGGTACCTTGGATGGATGGACCCTTTGACCTTGGCCTTTTCCGCCCTTGCCTCTTCCGGACATGCCATTACTAACGAAGTGTGTTAACTTCCCTTCGTTACCATTGCTACTACGATTGGTATCTAGAATAGGGGTGGGTGTGTGTAGCACCATTCCTACCCACCCTATAGGCTTTCATTTTCCCTGTTAGTTACTTTTTAGTAATACAGTGAAACGCCTAACACTGACTAAATAATAGTGCAGTTAAGCACTTTAATCCTTACGGGAGGGAGTGCTTCTTCCCCTCTTCGAGGGAAACAAATGGACACCGATATGGTGTTTATAAAAGCTGCACATATGTCTCTAGTAGACGGTTGCAGCTATAAAACAATCAAGTCAGTCAGTCAGACTTGGAGCCACGTCGGTACTTGGAGTCGGTACTTGGACTGCGACAACACAGCCTAGTGTAGTCAAAGTTACCTTTGGTCCCGACCAATCAAATAGCCCGACCCTCGGGCATTAACTGGTCGCGAAAGCACATAGTTGCGCATGCGACCTTAATTCATATTAAAAAAAAAAAAAAAACTTGGAGCCATTCAATTTTGAACACATCAAGATGAATTTCGACTTATTTATTCAACTCCGAGACAGCTGGTTTGGGATCCTTGATGCAGAATATCAAGTGGAAAGACTTGAGGAAGAATTTCAGAGTAACCATGGCTTTGTAAGCCAACTGAAATTAGCAAGAGATCTATTAGAAGGTATGATAGAGGAGGAAGACCAGAAATTAAGAAGACGTATTAAAACAAAATATATAAGAATAGGGGACTTGAAGCAGGCCTTGATCATGTCATCAAAGTCAGGTGTTTTCTAGAAGAAACATTACATCTGATAGGGTGGGAATATGTGCAGTGGGGTCTAGACAGGCTAAAGAAAGCAGAAGCAATGATGAGAATGGCGATGGAAGAACAGGTGATCCAGATTAAAGAAAACTGGTCTAAGGAGAGAAAGGAACAAAAGAACAAAAAGAAGAAAGAGGACTTTGATCTACTCAATCTAAGATGGATGAGAGTTCAGGAAAAGTTTAGAGCTATGGGACATCCCAATTGGATTCCCGAGGAAGAAAAGAAGAAGAAGAAAACGGGAATCATTGGTAAAATTAAAAGGTGGTGGAACAACGGCAGAAAATAAAAGAAGAAGAAGAAGAAGTATCCAAAGGCCCTTTTCAGGGCCCCTCATAGGTCTCGAAAAGATAGTAGCTTTCATTGCCACCCTTTTTTTCCCTTGTCCCTAGACAGTTTCCCTATACCCATACAAATCATATTCCCCATGTTCCATGTCCCTTGAGGCTAAATAGGCCCTAATAGTTCCCCATGTTCAATTTCCCTTGAGGCTAGATAGGCCCACCATGTTCAATTTCCCTTGAGGCTAAATAGGCCCAAATAGTTCCCCATGTTAAATTTCCCTTGAGGCTAGATAGGCCCACCATGTTAAATTTCCATTGAGGCTAGAGTGCCCCCTATAACTACTATTGACCATTTAATCTTAATCTTTAGAAACCTCCTCCAAACACTGACCATTCGAAGGAAGCACAACATCTCCTATCGAATGCACCAGTTAGCCAGCATTAAATGAACTTGTACACAAAATATCAACTGACATGTGGCAAGCAGTTCGACTTGATATTGGCACACATAATCTCTGCAATCTGTTCCAAGAAAAACATTTCGCGCTACGCTACGTAGCACTTTGAAACTAGAATGTTGTGATGCTTCTATAGATAAATAGATAGATATATCTTGTAGCAAAGTAATCAGGAGATATTCGTTTCATGTAAGGAACTATGAATATATTTCAATTAATCTGTTGAGTTTGCACATTTTTACCTTAGGATGGAACTTGTTAAATCAAAATAAAACACATACACCAAGAAATGTACTTTTTTAACATTCAAATGCACAAATACCTTTTTTTGACATTCTAAGTCTATGGAACAGTCTAACACCAAAAACAAATGTAACCTGGGGGTGGGGAGACAGCAATCTTTGCAACTTCTACTTTTTTATTTATAAATGAATCTTGCGTTTCTGAATATCATAAGCGACTCGTTTTACTAAGAATAAATTAAACTGCATGGACAGTAAGAAAATGCATAAACATTACGAATCAACAAAAATGCAAAGTACTGAAAGCATTTATGCTTTAATCCAGTATAACCCAGTCTACTAATAAATCAATACGTCTGAATGGGCTATTGAAAAGAATTTTTAAAAAAGATGATATTAAATCCCTGGGATGAATCAAAGATTAACTAAACTGTTTTGATTGATTGTACTATAACGGCGCAGCAGCACATGTTGCCTTTTTGGTGCAATAAAAATTGTATTTAGCGCAATAAAAATAGGTTTTATGTCAAAATGTTTATAAAGGTCAGTTTTAATAACGGCTGAAAGTAAAACGGTTCAATGGTAACGGTAAAATATAAAGCATCGTAATCAACAGGGGCTGAAAATGGTGAATGGCATTAAGAAGTCCAATGAAGTCGTTACTATGTCTGTGACATGACGGACATATCACTCCTTGTCCTGACAATTCGACATAAGTTACTAAACTTCACCCAAATAATCTGGCACTTTTATAACAATGTTTAAATTGAACGCATTTAACAGTCATTCAAGGTGCTGCAGAATAGAAACCGAGTGGATTTTTTATAAAATGAATAACACAATGTGTGATAGATGGAAATTTATGAAATGAATTAATAAGGAAATATATAGGGTGCATAAGTGCAATGATTCTCACGCGCTCTCAACATACGATTTATCCGCACTGTGATTTAAAATCTCCTGGAATACAACTAAGATTCAAAATAATCTCATGTAAATGAAAATGCACCCAATTTAAGCAAACATGCTTCTTGCCTCTTCATAAACTGATGAAACGCAGTTTCGACGTGTCCTTGGGTTGACCCACACTTGTATTGGACGCTCGCGCCCTACACGGATCCACCACATGTACAGTCATGCGTATACACGCGTACAGACAGCATACAGCACCCTTGCATTAGCAGCGTTTACATTCGTGGCTTCACCACATGTACGGACATACGTACATACATATAGACAGCTCTAGTCAACTCTTGTTAGCTCTACTCTTCAGCTACAATACAACCAAACTGGTAAGAATAATTGGTTCTGAAAAATCTCTAGATATATGCTTATACATTAAACTCTAATATCAACTTGTAATTCAAAGCTCACAACGTTTCAAATCTGTATTGTAATAAGTTAATCATTACGCGATATGATATTACACACTCAATAAGCTTTGCAAATCAAATGAAATATAAATTTAACACTCACCCCTATGACTGAAGAAGACAATGGAGAGCGTACACTCTTTGACGAGATCCAAAACGACCAGTGAGTTGGTTATAAATTGATCTTCCTTAAATCCATAGGAGTGAGTAATATTCAAGGTAAAATACCCGTGCATATCATTATTATAATGTCTCTCATCGCAAGTATTTTCCGGCGATATACATGTTAGTTCTGTCGCTTACCTGGAAAAAAAAAACACTTATTCACCCTAGATAACGTTATACGCATATACAACGAAACAGTCAAATAGTTCTAAAGCATACCAAAGTTATTTTTTGCCTAATTCTGTGACCTCTTTTGACAATTCCTTGAATATTTCTTTACCTGAATTCAAACTATATCAACACCAAATGTCACAATCGTTTGCAACAGATAAGGATATTTATTTAAGTCAATCATTAAATTTACAATTAGCCATGTCCAAGTCTATAAATTGATTTCACAGTCCGACTAAACTTCGTCTTGAACTTGAAATCACTATGGAAGTTCAATGCGTAAGGATTGATATTCATCAGCTTAGTGTATGTCCTTATATTGGAGCATTACTGGACCATCGATGATTGACAACATTTATGTGAGGAGTTATATTCGAATTCGATTACATTTCAGATCAACAGGTTTTAAACTCTCCAAAGTAAACAGTAGGTCTCAACATCGTTCCTTATTTATCTTAAATCTGCACATAAACTACGTTCCTTTCTTAACCTCCCACTTTGTGTTCGGATTATTTGGAAACACCATGATAGTGCGTTTACACAACGCTTAGATTAAGTATTTCAGAAGGCTCTCCTCAAACACACCTTTCTTTACAACCATACACTTTTGTAACGTAAATACACTTACGTGTTCATGTTCTGGTTCATTTCAGCTCGAACAAAGAAAAATGCCACTATTCAAAAGTCTATGGGATTCAAGCAATGCCTTCGATTAAGAAAAAGCTATACATTGCAACAAAACCAACAAGAATTGTCATAATTATGTGCATCACTTGATTTCTCAGATACAAGGTCTGTACCTTTGTCTCTTGTACCAGTGTATGCAAACAAGTATAGATCAAAAGCCTTGGGTAAGAAATATCACAGTCCTAACTGAACTTTATCAGGAAGAATTGCTTAATGCCAAAAAGGAAGTTGTACTGTAGTGCTGCGAAGAAGTACTTCCTAGTTCATGTGCGACACCAGAAGAAAGTACCAATTGTGAGAAGGACATCAGAGGTCAAAGTTGTAATAAACAGTGATTTATCTGCAATGCTGGTAGAGTGACAGCTTCAAATCTGTATCCAATACAACAATCCATCACAAAGTCTGATTAAACAGATATGTTCCCCATCTGCGAAAGATTCACTTTAGAACAGAGTGGGGATGTAACCATGAAAAGACTACAACAAGCTTGTTAATTGAAACCACGAGGAATAACCATGAGAATTTTAGTTTGCGTGAGAGTGGACTCGTCATTAATCCCTTCTATCGATTTATGGGAGCCACACAAGATAGTGTAGCATCACAAAATTGCAGCTGATGCTAGTCGAGTTTTAGTGTCCATATTGTGCAAAAGATTATCCCCTTTCAGATTATGTTAATTGTATAGAGACTGTTAATGGACAACATAAACTTAAAACAACACATTCATACTATTACCCGATTCAGTATGCTTTGCATCTTCGTGAACAGGAATATTGCGATTTTATGGTATGGAAAAATGTTGACACTTTTCTACAAGAAAGTTGATTTGATGCTCTGATTTCTGTCAGATCATGGTGGCAAAATCTTAGGCTTTCTTTTTTTTTTGGGGGGGGGGGGTCAGTACCATTGAATGAACATGTAATTGGCTGTGATAACTATCCATATGTTTCGCTACACTTCAGATGTGTAAAGCTGAAGAGTTTGAAATGGAGACTGGTATTGCCAAGTTTGCAGATAAATGAAACAATTTAAAAGAAAATAAAATTTCATAATTTGTTGCAAAAAATTATTCACAGAATTGTATACACAAGGACATAATGTTAGCTGACACTATCTGAGCTGCAGCAGGGCAAAGGAATGATAAATTATCGTATTAAAGGTGTTATAGTAGTCAAATCATGCTTTGATTATTATGTATTCTTCAATGGATTAATTCATTGATGTATTTTAACGGAGCACCAAACCTCGTTGGCTATTTAGCACCAAACAATAAGGTTATATGTAGAAACCTTTTAAAAAAGGTACAAGTTTTTATATCGACCAGCGATATCAAACACCAAATAGTTGAAATTAAAACGGCAAGATGGTAACGGTAAAATATAAAGCTTCCCGATCAACGGGGAATGAGAATGGTGTATAGTTATGAAAACATGAAAAGATGCTGAAGTAAGGGAAGGTATTTACAATGCTGGATATAAAAGTGGGATAGGTGATGCCATACAAGTTATATTTTAACATAAAGGTTTACTTCCTTCAGGAAGTCTATATTAAATAGTGTTTTATGAACACAGAAACGATTGGGGGAGGTGGCACCATTCCTTCTCCCAGGAATAATTAAATAGCCAGCCTTTGCTGTATAAACTAGTGCTAAAATGACGATAAGTAGCCGAAGAACTTTAATAATCATCATCGGTCATTTCACAATTGACCGTCAAACAGGAGAAATGCGATTATTAATACTAGGACAAAGCATTATTCAAAGAACTCAGGCGGATGTTTCCTTGCCTTTCATATGTAGGCAGCCGAATGATTTGGTAGTTTGCATGGATGGGAGATCTGGGACCAGGGTTGCCACTTTTCTACGCCACCATAGTGAGGGGCCAATGCCCGATATCATCTTTATACAGTTGGGTAAAAACGAGATAGGGACTATGCATTCCATGGATATATTGTTGGACAAATCATAAAGATTGTGTGGAATGTATTTAAGCCGTGGTGTACGATTTGTGTTGGTGGAGACATTAATGCATAGATCTAATACCTGAGGTATAACCCGAGGACAATACCATCGAAGGGTACAATTAATCAAATGAGAGTTGGCCAGGATAAAAGGACATTCTTTGAGACTGTATTTCGTTGACGCGATATCGTCTTATCATTACAAAAACTCGCCATACATTATGGCTGACTGCGGAATTCTGGGTAGTTGCGTGGCGTCATCGGAAAACCATCTAGCGATACGTGTACTAAATTCTACACAATCTGCAATTGCAATTAAGATCTGATTTATTGATTAAAAGGCAATATGTTAGTCTTAAATTCTGCAGTATACTTTGTTGATAAGGGACACTATAATCATATTTTGTAGCCCTTTCCTCGCAATAAATTTACCATCACTCCCCCCCGCCCGCTTAATTGTGCATTACCGATTTACCTTCGTGTTCGAAAAACCCACCACGGGTTCTCAGCTACTGTAACATCGTATTTCTCAAGTAGGGTAAATAATGTCGAATTATATGTGAATGTGGATGCATGCGGTGAAAAACAAAAGTTAATAATCCATATATGTAACCAAATTATCAGTTATTTCTGCCTCTCACACACTTTAGTATGTACTTAATTTAGTATTACCTGCCTCCTCTATCTATCTATCTATCTATCCCTTAGTCTTGCCGACCGTTGGGGCACCACTGATGACCTGACAACCAGCTTCCTCCATTCCAATCTGTTCTATGCTCTCTCACTGTCTCACTCAGCTTCAGTCCTGTCCATTCTGAGATGTTATCCTCCCATCTTTTCCTCTGTCTGCCTCTCCTTCGCCCTCCCTGCACAGTACCTTGCATGATTGTCTTAGCAAGCCCTGTTGATCGTGTGACATGACCGTACCATTTCATTTTGCGCTTTTTCACAATGGTCAATAGCTCTTCATAGGGCCCAATGACTTGCTTAATTCTGTTTCCCACTTCCTCATTCGTGACATGATCTATATATGTAATGCCAAGCAACCTTCGAAAGCATCGCATTTCAACAGCTTGTATCCTCCTTTTGAGATCCGCTGTGAGGGTCCATGACTCACATGCATATAAGAATATAGATGCAACCAAGGAGCGCATCACTCTAATTTTTGAGCTGACTGAGGTGTTTCTGTCTTTCCAAACTGTCTTCAGCCACGCCATTGCTGTTATTGTCAGCGCAATCCTGGACAATATTTCTGGTTTCGATCCCTCGTCTGCCACGATGGCTCCTAAGTACTTGAATCTATTAACTGTTTCCAGTTTTTGGCCTCTAATCATGATGTCAGTGCTGATGCCACTGGTGTTGTTGGTCATCAATTTGGTCTCCTCTGCACTGATTTCCATACCAAAAGCAGTAGCTGTCCAGTCCAGTTTTTCCACCAACTGAGCTAGCTCCTCCTCATTTCCTGCAAGGCCATCGATGTCATCAGCAAAGCGCAGATTCGTTATTATTCTGCCTCCAATACTGACAGTTCCTTCATGGTCTTCCAGTGCATCTGTCATGATTCTTTCAAGGAAGATGTTGAAGAGAGTAGATGAAAGCAAGCAGCCTTGTCTGACTCCCACAGCTGTCCTAAACCAATCTCCTATTTGACCGTTGAAGCATACTGCGCTGGTGGCCTTGCTGTAAAGGCTCTCTATGACTCTGATCAGGTTAGCGTTGATGTTGTACAGCTTCATGTACAGCTTCATGGTGGACCAAAGGGCTGTATGCCATACCCTGTCAAACGCCTTCATGAAATCTATAAAGACATGATAAAGGTCTTGTTGGTGCTGGAGGTATTTCTCACATAGTATTCTCAGGTTGAAAATCTGTTCAGTTGTGCTTCGCCCTGGTCTGAAGCCTGCCTGTTCTTCAGCAATAATTTCCTCTGTCCACGGCTTCAGTCTGTTTAATATGATTTTTAGCATGACTTTGGTTGGGTGGCATATAAGATTGATCGTACGATAGTTCTGACATTGCTGTAAATTACCTTTTTTAGGGAGAATTACTATGAGTGATTGAGTCCATGGTTTTGGCCATTCCACTGTCTGCCAGATCTTGTTGCAGATTGATAGTAGTGCGCTTATCATGGTTTCCCCCCTCTTCTTGGACTAGTTCTGCAGGAATGTTGTCTACTCTTGCTGCCTTCCTTTTTTTCAATGCTTTCACTGCAGCCTCTACTTCTTCTCGGAGGATGGGGTAGTTGTCACTGATGGGGTGTTTAATATGTCTGGGTCCCCTGTAGGTCTGTGGTTGTACAGGTCTGAGCAGTATTCTGTCCATCTCTAAAGAATGTCTTGTTCTTCTGTCAGACATTTCCCTCCCTTATCTTGAATGATGGAGGAGCGTCCTTGTTTTACACTGATCAGGTCTTTCACCAGTTGGTATGCTTTTTTGCTATTATTTTTCTTTAGATTGTTTTCAATATCTTTACATTGGTCTTCAATCCATGTCTCCCTTGCCTTTCTCATGCTTTTCTTGACAACCTGGTTTGATTTCCCTGTATTGTTTTGATCCTTCTACTTCTGACTTCTTCTTCTTTAGCTCTCGACGCTTGTCACACAGATCAAGTATGTCAGTTGTAACCCAAGGTTTCTTTGGTCGTCGATGTTTGCCAAGGATCTCACTGGCTGTTTGGGTCACTACTATGTTAAATGTGTCGATCATTGTGTCAGTAACTGTGTTCTCTGCACTCTGCTTGTCAAGGTTGAACTTGATTCTTGTGGGGCCCTCTTTGTCAACTTTTTTTTAGACGTAGTCGGAGGGTCATCATGACTAAGTCATGGTCACTTCCAAAGTCTGCTCCTGGGAAACTTCTTGTCTTGGCAATGTTTACGCTGATGTGGAAACGTCTCTTGAACATAATATAATCAATCTGGTTATGGTGTTCTCCATTCGGGCTATGCCAGGTCCACCTTCTAGATGCTTTGTGTTGACCAAACGTGTTCATCAGCTTCAGATCATTGAAGCTGGCAAATTCCAGGAGCCTTAAGCCTCTGTCGTTGGTCTCTGCATTGCAGTATCGTCCACATGTGCCTTTCCAGTTATCAACGGCATCTTCTCCTATTTTGGCATTCCAGTCTCCTTGCACCACAAGAATGTCTTTCTTTGGGGTCTGGTCCAGGACTTCTTGCACTTGGTCGTAAAAATCCTCTAATTCTTCATCATCATGGTCTGTAGTTGGAGTGTAAGCTTACACAATGGTGATATTCAGTTGTGTTGCCCTCAAGCGTATGATGATAAGCCTGCTGGAGACTGGCCGACAACTCATGACAGTGTTCACAGTGTCTTTGTGGACTAGAAATTCGACACCATGTTCATGTCTATCTTCTCTGCCAGAGTAGCACAGTTTATGGCCATCCTGTGTTGATGTTTCCCCAAGGTTGTTCAATCGTACTTCGCACAGTCCCAGAATGGTCCAGTGGTATCTGTTCATTTCGTGTATTAGTTCCTCTACTTTTCCTATACCTTACCTGCCTCCCTCCTACATAGACTCTAATGATATAAAATATACCACCCTAAAGTACATCCTAGATGAAATATTTACCAAATTGAATTTTTTTTTCGGAGTGGGGTAGGATTCATTGAGTGCATTTTAACGGTGCACCAGCAGAACTGTTATGCTATCTACAGCCATACAAATAGGTTATATGCATTATCATTTAAAAATTATAGAAAGTTTCATATCGACCAGCAATTAGCAAAATCAAATAGTTGAAAGTAAAATGGTAATACGGTAACCGTACAAATAAAGCTTCCCAATCAAAAGGGGATTTAATGGTGTATGCTAGTAACGACAAATGAAAAGGTTTTCAAAAAAGGGACTGTATATACACAAAAAATGATATATGTGATGTGTTACGTGCTTAGGCTTCAATAAACAGTAACAAAGAAAGAGTGAAAATAACTTTCTTGTAAAAACTTAATAAACAATTTATTGAGCACAAATATTTTCCAGAAAAGAAAAATAAACTTACGGTTTTAAGAATCAATTCCAAAATTAATCCAAAAAACTAATTCAAAATATAATCCACTAGTGAAATTGCAAAAGTCCTGGTAATAAAATGTCCAAATAATTCCAAGTTCGAACCAAGGTAATTTAAAATAACTCAAAACGACATAACTTATTATTGTAACAGCCCACGTTATACTAAATAGTTCGCTCTAAAACATAATTTATATACCTGTTTTTACGTAAAGAATGAAGGGGTCACATGATCTTCTAGAATCTTTAGAAGAAATTAACGTTCAAAAAATCTCGTACACACATGACCCAATTGAAAATAGAAAGATGTTTATAAGAAAGCTCCAAAATGTCCTTGGAATCAAACAATCGTTTTGAAAGCTTGTTTACAACTCTGAAGCCAGGTCAGAAATAAGGGCAACACCTGGTGTTTATTCTAAAGAGTACATGTCATCCCACTTTCTAAAAAAATATTGCCCAATGAATGAATATTAAACTTAAAATGTGAAATTTGAATCTGACAAACAATTAAAATATAAAATAAATGACCCAAATCAAATACACGTAACAGATGGGATAAATGTTATCTCTTAGAATAAATGTTTACTTTTTTCAGGAATTCATAATACAAGTGATGTTTATTGTATCAAAAAGTTCCTTCATATCATGTACATTATAATACCGATGCAAACTCCGTCTTTTGTTTAGCATTTTTGTAAGTCTTTGGTATGACTCGGCCAAGGATCGAACCCACGACCTCCGCTTCCGCAACGGACACTTATACCAATAGGCCACTGGAGCGGTCCATTTGGAGAAGGTTATCCTCCTGGAATTTAAGTACATTCTGAGCTTTGTTACGATATATTCATTAACTGCATACAGCTTTAAGGTAATCTGTGAATAATCAACATGATATTCTTCACCAACCCCTTAAGAGCGATATGGCCTAAACCTATATACACACCCAATTGACCTTAGTCACAATAAACATTTCTGAAGAAAATAAATCAAAGATCTTAACTGGAAAATTACTCCAATTTGTAAACATATATGCTTTTAAGGTATTAAGGTGGGGTCTTGAACTCAAATTCAAGTAAACAACTTATATATAATACTCACAAACAAGACAAACACGAGTGTTTGTATATTAATATTTATTATCTGTTTGGCTTTTCTTAACAATTCTATATCACACATATTTGTATAAGTAAACAAGTGTTTCACCGGTCTAATGTTCAAACAAACAGGACTATCTAAATTGAGCATGTGGCAGCCTAACACAACATTCTGGTATGATTTCTCCGTTGCATTACGTATTTTTACATTTTTGTTTCAGTATCGTCATTTTTTGAAGCATCACGAAGTGCATATGCTTGCCTACATCAAGCGTCGTATCTTTAAAGCTGTAAATGAAAATTTGAAATATCTTTTTGTTAAGAAAATTATTAAATGTAAAAAAGGCGGACAGTTTTAAATTTCACACTTCTATTCAGATTTCAAAAACCAACTTAGCATTCATCTCCTCTCAGCTTTGCCATTTTAGAATTATAAAACATGCATCTAAAATGCGAAAAAATAACAGAAAATTCAACAACATCACTTATATATTTAAATATATTGAAATAAAGTTCGCTTAATTTTCGTACGTTTAAACCATACAAGATAAGCATGCTGCTTGCAGGTGACAATAATTTTGATGATGGTCAGTAATATTAATATTATTATTATTATTACCCTTAATAATATTATTATTGATAAGGGCAAAAAGGAAGTCATTTATAATTTTACTCAGTATAGAAATTGCATAAGGAATTAACAGAATGTTACATATAGTGTGTGTGTGTGTGTGTGTGTGTGTGAAGCCTTAATCTAATTAACTTTAAAATATCACTTGACAGTAAAAGTAATCAGATATCCCACACTGGAATAGAACTGATACACACCAACAGCTGGTTTATGTTATACATTCACTAAGGTTTAAGTTCCAGGGGAAATATACTCTCAGAGCAGACTTTACTCCCCTTCAAAGCTGTATTGATGTATTGTATTTAATAAATACTATATCACACCTGCTGCATTTATTTTTCAATAACAAATAACATCACATGGTGGCAGCTGTATAAACACACCATTGAAATTATCAGAGTTGAAATTGGCTTTATTTCAGTTTACGAATCAGGACAAATTTGACCTTTCGAGACCTGAAACTTAGGAAAAGTGGTTTCAGCGCTTTGAACGATTTTGTCAAGCAACTAGACTTAGTGAAAAAGAGGATAAAATTCAAGTGAATACCTTGATTTATTTCATGGAAAGTGAGGCTGATGACATTTTGGTTGTAAATCAGCAAATCTTGTATACAAGACCTTTTTGTCACAGTGCTTACTTTCAAATTCGAGCTAATCAAAATTTCTGAAAAATAGGTCATTTACCGATTTTTCTGCCATAGTAATGTCAACCAATCATGTTTGCAGAATGCCATCATCTTGTACAGATCTGAATTGCCATTATGCAAAAAAACTTTAACGTTATCCATCCTCAAATTTAGTTCAGCTGTTTTTTAAAGTTATTTCAAGGTGTTTCTATTCTTAATAACAGTGACTACAATTGATAACTAATCAGCATTGTCATTGTACAAAATTAAACATCCCATATTTCCAGAATGAGTCCATCAAGTTGAATAAACTCTTCTTCAGCACTTTTTAAAGAAGCATCTGCAAGATTTGTAAAGTAAACATCCCATATAGGGACTATAGTATTAAGCATTTGTAAGTTGTGGCTTTGAAATATGTCTGATATAGCCCTTTGTTTCTTAAACTACAATTCTATATGTTTGTATTTATTCTGAAATACTTGCACAATACGTGAAAGTACAAAACATGATTCAAGCAACCTCTGGTAACAGTAACTAACTGCCTATCAAATCTGACCACAATCCTGTTGCAGGAATCAATTTTATTTTAAAAATGCACTGTCATCATCACGAACCCACACATCGAAAATTACAAGTTTTACAATACCATGAATGACCACAACATAGAAAATGGACAAAATAATAGCATCCATCATAAAGAAATACAAGTTATGTGATATTTTCAATACTGACAAATCAAGCCTCTTTTACTGCATGGCAAAAATGACGTGCAAAAGGGGAAAGAATTCAAAGGATATGTTGACATTATTGCTAACGTGGTGCAACAGGAGAAAAACATTCTTTTTATTTTTGCAATATTGTTGTTAGGCATAATAAATAAGCCTCTATCATAGATAAACACAATTTACAGGAAGTGTAAGTGTTAACACAGACAACATGGATAGGCACAATATGCAGGATGAGTATGTGTTAACACAGACAAAATGGATAGGCACAATATATTGGATGAGTATGTGTTATCACAGACAAATGCAATTTCAAATCCAATATTTTAATGCACTTTAACTCAAATATCCTTTTGATCCTTTAAAACACTTTTATTTAGCAGAAATTTTCATAATTATTTGCAAACTGAATGATGCAGTGTACACTAAACATCAAACATAGCACAGAAAGGCATATAAAGGCCAGTTGCTATTCCATCCACGTCACATATTTCCCAAAAGCGAGTCAGTCCAAGCAATAAATTCTAAAAAATGCAGATGAAAATAATGGGATTTGGTAGAAAAGCAAGAGTCCCACAGTCAATTAACCAAAATGATCAAGAAGTCTTATTTTGTTCTGGTGAACTTAATTCCTAGCTGATTTACAATGTTTGCCATTTTACATTTTTTGAGAAATTTTGGGATTTATAATATTGTTTATGGACTTGTAACTGGGGTCTCTCCAGCAAAAAATATGCAAGTGATAGGGTATAAAACTATGTTATATATGGCTTGTAATAATAATAGAAAAAACTAAATGTACTCAGATTTCTGAATTTTGAATTGTCTGAAAATCTACTTATGCTACTCAGAATTAGGTGAGTTCTAAAGGTAGATCAACTGTGCAAAACTGTACTGCAGATTTCTGCAATTATAACAGAAATCACAAATCCAGGAAAGAACCTATTGCACTCCAAAATGAAATGAATTTGATATTCCTTTACAAATAATATTTAATTTAGAATCTTCGTAAGAATTACAATTAAAAGAATTGTATATTTTTCCACCATATGATTCCAAACTATCATTGTACAACCTGCCTCAAAGCTAGTACCTCCAGACACATTTACATCATATGGGAACTGACTCGATTTTAACCAGATCAAAGAATCCAGATGAACTGGAAAAGCAGTCATTCACAATATAACTCTAAATTTTAACTGCAAGTAAAAAAAATTAGATTCCTTTTCTAAACTGGCCACAGGTAGTTAATTTTTTACCAAGTATATAAGGAATCTCTTTATGCAACACTAGTTTTGAGGCCTGCAGACATTAACCTTTTAATCCAAATAAGTTCACAGATGACAATTTTGCTCCTTCTATGGTAACTGATGAACCTCAGCCAGTATCAGATCGACGTAATGCATGTTAACAAGCACTACCTATGTCATCACAACTGATTGAATTCAATAATACAGCTGATCACCTGTCGGTTACTGGTTGCACAGACATGCAGGAGGTGTCGGGTGATGCAGAAAACATCTGTTTAAGAGGACAAGACAGCTGACAAACAATTAGTAGATATTCCTATAGTTACTGCAGACAAAGCATGCAATACAGAAACATCGAATGAGGGAAATGTCAGTTGATGACCAATCGCTTAGTAACGTTATTATTTCTGATAATGCAAAAATATTGACTGAACCAAGCAAAACAGTTAAATTTCTGCTAACTAGTAGTTATAAAGCCACTGTGGATGGGTCGGGTAATCAAGAGACAGACAAATAATTTATACTCAGTCACCTGATAATCAACAAACACATCACTCTGTCATCACCATCGAGGAGACAGGCAAACAGAAAATGTTTGACGAAGCTATTCTTGCTGGAAGAACGGAAAGTGTTACCTTGGGGGTATCTCATAACAGAAGCAAAAGTGCAGATGATTCAGCATTTATGAACATATTGCTAAAACATTCGCCAAAGCCTAGAATATCCAGTCAGCACACAAGAAAGCAAATGGCATAATCAGCCATGAACTTAACATCATCACTGTATTAAAAGATGCTTACTGAAAAGCAAAAAAAGACTATAACAAATACAAAAGTCAAATGTGACAGGACTGTAAAGGCAAGTTGGAGCAAACAGAATGAAACCAAAGTTTCAAATCAAAGAAATGCAAACAAAAATGCAGACATGTAGAGAGATCAACAAGATAGGTACAAAACCATCTAAGACTCTGAAGACAACTTGTAAAGAGGATCGAGAAAAGGAAAAAATTCTTCGGGTCCAAAGTCAGTTGCTAAACATTATCTTGCCTTGTCAGCAGACACAACATATAATAAAGACAACATTTGTGGAAACTGTGAATCTGAATATGGAGTAAGTGAGGATCCCTTAATAGAAGATTCCTGGTCACAGTGTACGGAATTTTTAAGGTGGTGGTGCCATGAATCGTGTGGCACCACCCTCAATATACAATTTTACTGTGCTAAGTGCGAGTAATAAAGAATTTACCAGAAGCATTCACAACTTTTGGAAATTAGACACTATTTAGATTTGAGCATTGTTGAAGCTGCTGTCTTATCCACATTGCTGTGCTAATTTAAATGATGCAACAGTATGTAGTTCTAGCATCTTTGCCATATATAAAGTGTGGACATATAAATAATACTTGATTTTACCATTCAATTGTATCCCTGTAGTTTTACAGACTTTAACAGATGTCGAATGCATTGTGAGGCAAAATGCCCTAGAGGGGGCTTGTTGCCCTACCATAGGGGTAAAATGCCCCTTTATAAAGTTTTACCATTTTTCATTTTTCTCATAAATAGTTTCTTCCTTATAACCAAACATAATTCCATTATGTTAGACTTAAAGCATACTGTAAATAAATTGTCCAGTTGCGAAGGCGATCATGTAAATCATGCCATAAATGACCAAAAGTTGTTTAATGAAGCGTTTTGCCCCCCCCCCCACTGTTCATATGTATTTGTTTAACTGCACTTGTGTAGTTACTGTAGAATCTAGCATTCATTCAATTACTTTCTTTCCTGAAGCTCTGAGAAAGTTTGCCAGTAGCTTCTCGTGGGCCGGTATTTTAATTCCGGGGTTTTCCCAGTTTCTTCTTCCACCATTTATATTGGCCGCCATGTTTAGACTATCTTGTGCTGAAAAATGGCATTAAACCATAGAACAAACAAACAGATAAACTTTTTTTTTGATATTCTATAAAAATAATATACAAAAGATTTGAGCACACAATCTGTGAACATTGCAGCTATGTGATTTTTTAAAACCATATATGTATTTGCTAGTATATTCCTATATACTTAACCTATATCGATATTTTCAGCAGATAAACAAACGAGTCAAAAAATGTTAGATAAAAGAAGAGCATGCATCAATTTTAAACTTCCAACCATTTCTTTCAATATTTAACTACACTCTCTTTCCTCTCTTTCCTTCTTAATCTTCAAACCTAGTTCACTTTGATTTTTGTTTTGCAACTCAAAATAACATGTCACATACACTGAATATAAATATAGATTCAAGCACTCATTACGGTCTCCTCTGTATTCATATGGCAAGACATTGGTATCTACTTTTGACTTTAATGTCAACAATGGGTTTGTGAAAAAGTATTGTGTACAAGTATTGACAGTGTGCTTACACTGATTTATAGCTTTGGTATTTTGTTCATGAACAGACATCCACTGATATTAACATGCAAGACTTTAAAAAAGATCTGTGAAAAACAATGAGCTAATAAAAACAACATTAAATAAACAAACAATAAAAAATGATATTCACACTTAAATACATAAATTCCTTGATAATACTGAGATTATGTGATAAGCAATAAATGAATAAAGTTCAAATGCAAATCATACACAAATGTATAAACAATAAATGTATATACAATAAACAATGAAAATGAGAATTTAGATTAAAATGGAAACATATCTGAGATGCAAAAGGTACATTTTAGCAGTAGATAAATGTTTCAGGGTTTGTACATACTTTCCACTGTGAAACATGAAACAATGTAATGGACCCCATTTTACAATGATAAGAGATACTGGTTTATATTTGGCTTCTCTATCCCCTCCACATGCTACTTGTTATTTCCCCTCTTTAAAAATGCTATGTATATAAAATAAGCCATTCAAATTGGTTTCAAATGTAAATATATAAATCTAAAACATATAATTTATGTAAATTATGATACCAACGAGTCTGTGATATTACACAATGATGATGAAAATATATGTAAAATTGAGCTCAATATATCAAAATAGCAGTTTAAATTTATTTGTTTGCACACCACCAGTTATGTTCATGCAAACCATGTCCAGCATATTTCAGACCACTCCACTAATAAAGGATGTTCTTATAGTTCACACTGCATGATATAATGTATCCTTTCAGAATCATGCTGTAATTGGTATGTATGCTGTACCAGTGATGTATGCTGTAACTGGGATGTATGCTGTAACTGGTATGTATGCTCTAACAGTGATATATGCTCTAGCAAAGATCCATGCTGTAGTGGTTATGCATGTTGCAGCTGTTATGTCTGCTTTAGCTGTGATGCTATTTAGCTGTAAGCTATAGCTGTGATGTATGCCATTATTTGTTGTATGCTGTAGCCAATATATATGCTGTTGTATGCTGCAGCTGTTATATATATGCTCTAGATGTGATGTATGTTGAAGATGTGGCGGACGCTGGAGCTGCAATATATACAGTAGCTACAATATATGCTGTTTTACTGTTTGCTGTTGTTGTGCTGTAGCTGTGACAGATGATGTTGCTGTGCTGTATGCTGTAGCTGTGATGTATGGATTGGTAATCAGCAAATCTTGTATACAAGACCTTTTTGTCACAATGCTTACTTTCAAAATTCGAGCTAATTCTGAATTTCTGAAAAATAGGTCATTTACCAATTTTTCTGCCATAGTAATGTCAACCAATCATGTTTGCAGAATGCCATCATCTTGTACAAATCTGAATTGCCATTATGCAAAAATACTTTACCATCCTCAAATTTAGTTCAGCCGTTTTTTAAGTTATTTCAAGGTGTTTCTATTCTTAATAACAGTGACCATAATTGATAACTAATCAGCATTGTCATTGTACAAAATTAAACATCCCATATTTCCAGAATGAGTCCATCAAGTTGAATAAACTCTTCTTCAGCACTTTTTAAAGAAGCATCTGCAAGATTTGTTTCTATTTTTAGTAACAGTGACCATATTTGATGATGGATCTGCATTATCTGTACAAATCTGAAAGGCTTTAATATCAGGTTGCTTTCCATCGATGTTGTTCAAATGCTGTGTGATTATTAGTTTTGGACATGTTATTTAAAAGATTTCGCAATTTTTGATGAGACTGTCTATATTTTAATCACAATTCAGTATCAACTGGTAATATCTGAAAATTCTCTATGCCAGAATACTTTGTCAAATTTGGTCCATTTCTGAAATGAGCTACTTTTGAGACATCATTTCAAAAACCTTTATGCCAAAATTCTCTATGCCTCATTTGAATGAAAATGGTCAAAATGAGTTAAGTTGAGTAACTTTTTACACAAAATTTTGCTGAACAATTACGTTCTTGATTCTGTCATCTATATATTTAACTTATCATTAGCGTCTTTGCGTCTATTAATATATAGAATTCATTGTATCATGTCTGATCAGAGATATTTTATATAGGTGCAAGAGATCACTGCTTTCTGTCGTAAGGGCTTTACCATTTCAACATACATGGTACCTGTGAAAGGCAATTTTAAAAAAATATATGCCAGGGTACTTTGATTTCACCAAGTTCATTTTAAAATAATAAGAAACGTATTAACTACATCAATGGGTGAGTACTTCACTTTAAAATTGACTTCCCTGTGTCCCATGTATGTTTTAATGGAACAGCCCCTAAGGCATAATGAAACACTGCTTACAATAAGCAACCTTTCAACAATGTTAAAAACATGGCACTAACCAACTAACAATATTCCACAAGACTGACTTAACTCCTGAAGCTTTAGACACAAAATCCCTGTGTTAAAATTTAAAAAATCTTTTTCAAGATACTGACATCAATTCCAACACGTCTGCAGGCTTTCTCAAGATTTCTGAATGTAGCCTGACCTTTATCCCTCTGTACCCATTCTTGCAAGATCTTAAAGCACTGAGTGACGATGCGGCAATTTTCCATCTGTATCTGCTCAATTCTATACATGGGGACTTCCAATTCAATGCCTAACTGAACATACTCCTTGCCAATTTTCATGGAAAGTCGATTCATGTGCTTCTCCGAGGGAACTTCATCCAGGATATTGAGGGCAAGGCATGAACTTGGATCATCTTAAATAAAGCATATATATATATATATATATATATATATATATATATATATATATATATATATATATAAATCAAGAAAAATTTATCCCAATTTTCAGATATCTAAGGAAGCAATTACTCTATGAAGACTCATACACTGACTGCTAGAAAAGGGAAATAACTTACTTCATGTGTCATCCTGTAAAAGTAGGACAAGAGGATAAATAAATGTCACCACATTTTGGATAGTAACCATTTATCAATGTTAAACTCATTTGCATAAATGAAATTGATGCAATAAAATTTTGGTGATTATAAGAAAAACTTCAAAATTTACATAACTTCAATGTTTATTTATTTAGTTTGAATAACTTTTGGCTCTGATGTTAAATAGCTGCATAAAGTGAATGTTTTGAAAATGCTCGATTTTGATGGAAACTTATTTATGCCTATTTTCTATCCACTTTGCCATATACTGGCAGGGTAGAGGTCACTTTGTGCCAAACAAAAAATTTGGAATCCTGCATGGACCCTGAAAAATGGCCAAGTAATCAATTTTTATTTTGATCATTGATTATGGTCAAATTTAATTTCTGCACATTCAATGCTGTTGGACTCATAACCGTGAACCCCTCCCCCACCCCAATCCTAATTATTGCTACAGTAGTCCCACTTTTGAACGGCCCCCCGCATCTTACGGCCATAATCCCTTGGCACCAACGAGTATGTATTAGAAAGTACCCCTCAATAACCGCCACCCTTCTAACGCAACCAGTGGCGGGCATTTTAGTACAAAAATGTAAAATGTACCCCTAATGTACCCTTGTGTTTCTTCTAATGTATTCAGAACCAATAATTAATTCAAATCTTGACATAAGGTAAGCAATTATGATTATCGCTATCGTAGATACATGTCTCCGAGTGTCAAGTTTCTGTTAAAAGTGTCAACTAAAGATTTATAGTATATCATTATCTATAAAAGTCGATGTTTACAGGAAATGGGAACAATAATGTTATGATAGAGTTTGGGGTTTAACAACAATGGCGAGTTCTTCTCTTTGATGAGTATACCCAGACGTAATTGTTACAATCATAACAGGGTCAGCACAGGCTAAAAATAGATTTTGTACATTGGCACAAACAGAGAACCTTAAAAAAAAAGAGGTACCAGGCAAATACCGGAAAAATCATGTGACAACACATTTATGGCTTCCTTTACGAAGACTGTATTTCGTACACTCAACACAAGTTTTGTCTGCATAATTAAATCACATACAGTCAGCAACAACCGAATAAATCATTACCAAACATTAAAATGTCATCACGTTAACGGATACATTATTTTAGAAGAAAGTCGGTTATTCTACTCAACGACATCGGGGGAGGGAACTTGCAGAACAATTGTATGTAGAAATGACTTGAAAAAACAAGTTTATGTTGAAATAATTTGAATAAACAAAGTCATAACCGAAAAGAAGGTTAGTCAGCAGCAGTGGGAAAATGGACCAAATGGAAAGATAATTATGTATGTACCAAGATGTAAATGACGTTTTTGAATCCATTTGCATTGTGCATGACAACAATACCCGCTCTCATATGACACTTACACCAAGAAAAAAATAGTACATGTAACGTATATTCATTTGAAATAAATTGTTTATTATAACAAAAAGAACATTTGAATGATTAATGTTACATTGAGACAAAGATATTTAATGTTTTGAAGTAAGTAGCTTTCTTACTACGTACATTTCTTACTACGTACTTCTCATAATAAATTTAGCCCCCCTCTGAAAAGGCCACCCATCTTATAAGGCCACTTTCCCGGTGCAGAAGGGATGGCCGTATAAGAGGGGGACTACTGTATTTGAAGTGTCCAAAAAAGTTTAATTCTTACATAGCAGTCATCTTATTATGAACATTCTCAAATTTATATCAGTGGAGTTATGCTTTAGTTTTATTGTTTTAATGTACCAAAAACCTGTAATCCCTATACATGCAAGCACAAAATGTAATTTGGTGAAAAAAGCATAAATGTAATAATGATGCCTAAAGTCTAATGTAATAATGATGCCTAAAGTGTAATGTAATAATGATACCTAAAGCTTAATGTCCATTGTAAGATGTCAGATGGACAAATTCCTTGATTTAATTTAATTGATACCGAGAAACAAAATACTGATCATGAAATTTTATCAGTTTTAATATTACTATATATCCTACATGTAAGCTATATGGTCTAGAAATTCAACTTTGCAGTGGACAGTTCTATAAACACAAGATCACTAACAAACAATCTAACATACATGCTCATGTATCTACTTTCTGTTTAATGGCAATTAGTTTGTACAACACTGACTGCAAAGCTCGGCTTTTTTACCTATTTCTCCATTGGACAAGATCATAATCAATTTTCCAATGAGAGTTTACAGTCTGTAAAGGCAAAGTCTAAGAAACATTAGAGAAAAATGGCTAAAAATAGACTCACCAATTTTATCTTCCTCTGAATCCTGTAAAAATAATGTATAAACAAATTACATACATACAATGAGAGCAATCATTTACAAGCTATATGACTGCAAAGAAAGTCAGTACCATCTACAAATGAGATAACTTTGAATAAGAAGAAAAACAAAGTTTCACCATCTGATCCAGTTCATGCCTCATTGATATCTGAAAAGTTTAAAAGTCAATTTAAATGATAAACAGCAAACTTCATGAATTATGATTGAATCATACAATAATATCTTAGTTGAATATCATCAAGAGCTGAACAAAGAAAATTAAAAGTACAGAAAACCCTGTGGAGAGTTTAAGAGAAACTTACTTACAGAACATCAGATGGCCTCAAATCTCTAGGTATATTGCTATTCATGGTCCTTCAAATATTGTAATTTAGATTTCCTGAAGGAAGTAAATCTTTATTTTAAACTATAACTTGTATGACATCACGGATAGTATTTTATTCTAATGTAAATAGAGCCCCTTATTTTCAACATCTTTTCATCTGTACTCATCAACATACACCATTTATATCTCCCATCGATTGGGAAGCTTCATAAGTTACTGTTACTAACATCTTACCATTTTACTTTGAACTATTTGGTTTTTGATATCACTGGTCGATATTAAGCATTTTAGTATTTTTAACATGTATACATACAACCTATTGTATGGCGCTAAATAGCCTAAAAGTGCTGGTGGGCCGTTAAAAATCAATTAATCAATCAATCAAATATTGTAAACTCTAATAATATTGCCATTCAGGGTTCTTCTAGTTTTGTAAATTCTATGTCTCTTGTCATTCATGGTCCTTCTACTACTGTAACTCTAAATATACTGGTTTTCATGGTCCTCATATTGTTATAAACTCTAGGTGTCTTGCCGTTTATGGTCCTTCTACTACCGTAACTCTAAGTATACTGATATTCATGGTCCTCCTATTGTTTTTATAACTCTAAGTATACTGCCATTCATGGTCCTTCTAGTTTTGCAAACTCTATGTATCTTGTCATTCATGGTCCTTCTACTACTGTAACTCTAAGTATACAGATATTCATGGTCCTCATATTGTTGTAAACTCTAGGTATCTTGCCATTCATGGTCCATCTACTACTAAGTAAACTGATATTCATTGTCCTTTAAAGTTTGTAAACTCTATGTATCTTGACATTCATGGTCCTTCTACTACTTTAACTCTAAGTATACTGATATTCATGGTCCTTCTATTGTTGTAAGCTCTAGGTATACTGATATTCATGGTCCTCCTATTGTTGCAAAATCTAGGCATTTTGCTATTCATTTTCTTTCTAATACTGTAAACTTTTGTATCTTGCCACTCATGGTCCTTACTCTGTAGATGTATTGTTATTCATTGTCATTCTATATTGTAAACTCTCTGTATATTTACTATTCATAGACCTTTATTCTGTTGTTTTACTAATGTGAACTCAAGGTATATGGTCCTTTTTACTATTGTAAACAGACTGCTTTAAACAATATTTATATTATTCCAACATTTCAGTATTATATACAATCAATAAAAACCTTTTACAATCAGTACTCATAGATATAAGGTCACCACTGATATTAAGACCACTATAAATATACTCCAGCTTATTATAATTCAGTTATATATTAATACAATTAGTTCAATTGGTAAGTCATTCATCTGTGAATATATTTTTGTCTCTACAATTTTGCAATTAAAGCTCAATGCTAATCCTGATTTGTTTAACTAAGCATTAAAATGACACACATTGTGACAATTCTACAACTTGTCTGAATTTATGATGGGTTTTTTGAGGGGTCAAAGGCTGCTTACATAATAGGAAAGAAGTTATAAAAGCAACTAACATTCCAAAATTTAAGTTTCCTTTAAGACTAACCTCAAACCATAACTTGAGCAGGTCACGGGATCTGATCACATGACCAGTGTCATGGCAATGGCATACTACCTCTGGACACCCTTGGAGCACAGACACGCGTACAATTCGATCAAAGGAATCTCCATCACACCTGGGACACTGGACACCAACCTCAAAGTCCAGTCTCTGTCCAACACCTTTAATAATTTCATCGAGTTTTTCAGTGATGGACTCTCTGACTTTAAGACAGAACTTGCCATTTGGGGTTCTCTCTTTGATTCCCATTCTGGTGATCCTTGAAAATATCACATAATCTCTGAAGTGCAGGTATAGTCTGTGAGATTGGTCCAAGTCAAAAACACAGCCTCCACAGAATACTAGAGTCTCTTTTCCTTTCTTGGCAATGGGCCAACAAGCCATACACGAAGCAAAAAGCCGATGAAAGATGGCAGGAGGTAGAAACTTCTCCTTGAAGACGTAGCACAGAACTGATGTGCTCTCCATTTGTGGGTTCGGTTCTGGGGTGATAATTTCTTTAGGAGTCATTTGACAAAGCATACATGGAGCAATTAAGTAGCTCTCCACCTAGAAGTATAAAGAGTAAGATCAGTTTATATGTATTATTTTATATATAATGCATATCATTTATATATAATATACAATATATATCATTTTATATACAATACATACCATTTTATATACAATATATATCATTTTATATACAATATATACCATTGTATATACAATATATACCATTTTAATACAATATATATCACTGTATATACAATATATATAATTTTCTATACAATATATATACCATTTTCTATACAATATTTATCACTGTATATACAACATATATCATTTTGTGTACAATAAGTATCATTTTATATACAATATAATAATATATCATGTTATTATACAACATACATAACTATAAAATATATATAATTTTATATATTAAACTGCACCAGTGGCCTAGTGGTTAGAGCATCCGCCTCAGATGCGGAAGATCGTAGGTTTGCTTCTTAGCTAAATCATACCAAAAACTTACAAAAATGGTACTAACACTGCTGCTTCACTTTGCTCTCAGCATTAAGAGGTTAGTGTTAGGACTGGTCAGCCTGATATCCGGATAATGTGAGTGGGTGGGAGATCATGCAACATGTCTGCGTCCCAGTGCTAGACATCACTATAAACTGTGAGGCAGCTGTTAGTCCCATTTTTAAAGTCTTTTGGTATCAATCAGCCGGGGATCGAACCCACAACATACCACATCCAAGATGGATGCTCCAACTAGTAAGCCACATGACCGGTGAACTCATGTCAGTTTTAGATTATAATAGACTATAAAAAATTCTACATCCATTATTTTGTTTCAGTTCAAATTGAATGCTGGAGAAAATGAAGCATGTCATTTCTGGAGCCAGAACTGCGTAATACTTTATGTTGCCTGCACATACCCAAAGTAGTCCATAAATCAAGAAAAAGAGGACCATCTGACCTACCCTAGATCAAGATGACTGGTAGCAGTCATCATTAGGTTTATGACTGATAACCGGTAGTAGTCATCATTAAGTTGACCATTGATGACTGGTAGTAGTCATCATTAAGTTTATCACTGATGACTGGTAGTAATCATCATTAAGTTTATCATTTATGACTGGTAGCAATCATCATTAAGTTTATCATTGACGACTAGTAGTAATCACTAAGTTTATCACTGATGACTGGTAGTAGTCATCACTAAGTTTATCGCTGATGACTGGTAGTAGTCATCACTAAGTTTATCATTGATGACTGGTAGTAGTAATCATTAAGTGTATCATTGATGACTGGTAGTAGTAACAATTAAGTTTATCACTGATGACTGATAGTAGTCGTCATTACGTTTATCACTTATGACTGGTTGTAGTAATAATTAAGTTTATAATTGATGATTGGTAATTGTCATCATTAAGTTTATCAATGATGACTGGTAGTAGTAATAACTATGTTTATCACTGATGACCGGTAGAGGTCATCTTTATATTTATCATTGATGACTGTTAGTAGTCATCATTAAGTTTATCACTTATGACTGTTAGTAGTCATCATTAGGTTTATCATTGATGACTGGTAGTAGTAGTCATCATCAACTTTATCACTGATGACTGGTAGTAGTCATCATTAAGTTTATCATTGATGACTGGTAGTAGTCATAACTAAGTTGATCATTGATGACTGACAGTAGTCATCGTTAAGTTATCATTAACTTTATCACAGGATTTGTGTTTAATAATGCAGCAATGCATGAAAGACAACACTGTGCTATGGCCCTGGGTGTAATGTGCCTTGAACAGAGACATACCACAACACCTGATCCAGGCTGATGTGAACAGGATTTGAATATCTGACTTCTGACATGCCAAGTCCGGCATGTTAACCACTAAACTACTGTGGCTCACTGGTACTTGTTAGCATGAATTTATAAGGTTTATAAAGCAATAATGTGTGTGTATGTGTGTGTGAGAGAGTCTGTGTGTGTGTGTGTGTGTGTGTGACTTAGTTGTTTAACAAATTGTGAGTCACATTACTACAAGACGGCTGTTAATACCATTTTTTAAAGTTTTTTGGTATAACTCGGCCAGGTTCCTCCCGCATCCAAGGCAAATTCTTTAACCACTAGACCAAATGAGCAGTTTATAAAGTGAAAGAAACCTATTTATTGAGTTTGAGTCATTAACTTAAGACCCTAATTTAATTGAAAAGTGACGTTGCCTCTCAGTAGTTTTACTAAAGTCTTGAACCTATCATCACATCCCCATTGCAAGCTCACTAACCTTGACCTCATCTCCATTGTGGCTGAACGACCTTGGCCTTGCAACAATGTTCAGCTGCTCCATTAGTAGAAGAATATGCTCCTTGTTATCATGGAGCTGTGGGTTTTTCTTCTTTGTCCAAACAGCATCTAGAACAGCGAGAGAGAGAAAAACAATTCAATAACTGTGAGGTTTTTGTAACATGTGACACTATGTATTATTAGTAACTTATATTTCATAATAAGGTGTCATGATACAGAGATCATGATCTGACGATTACTAATGAAAACGTTATGGTGAGCTTAATAAACAATATATACTTTGTAAGAATGAAAACTGTATGGTCAGCTGCATAAACAACATATACTTTTTTGTTGTTGTTGTAGGGTTTAATGCCATTTTCAGCACAAGATAGGCTATACATGGTGGCCAATGTTAACAAGAAGCTACTGGCAAGCTTTCTCACATACCTACACTGGCTGAATTTGAGACTTGAACCCACTCAGATAGAGATGAGATGGCAGTGATCAGTAATGGAGAGCATTTTAGACCACTCGGGGCCCCATATAATTTGTACTAATGAAAACTGTATGGTGAGCTTCATAAACAATATATACTTTGTACTAATGAAAATTTATAGTGAGCTTCATAAGCAACTGACTGCCAGTGAAATACTTGCTGACCAAATATTTCACCAAATGTACAGTGCAGTTTATTGTCAAAAACAAGCCATTGTTTCACAAAATTAGAAGAAGAAAAGAATTTGATATGTTTAAATAACCAAAACATTCTATCTTTTTAAAGCCTGCCTTTTAACCAAAAAAGTAAAAGCTTTTATGCTGGTAAGATCTAAAAAAACACTGAGCATGATCTAACACCGATCTTAATTTAGAGTATGGAAGGAAAGATGGAAATATGCATCTAAAGACATGCACAATAAAGCCAAAGTGATTGTTATCTCAAGCTTTGACTTGATAAAAATCACATCAGGCTGCAATTCAAAGTGTTCCAAATTTTAAAAACTTACACTAGAGCAACTGGAATGGCTTACAATTGCCAGTCTCCATGCTTTTTTATGCATAACCCAAACATACTACTGTCATTAACCCACCCAAGACTGGTTGGCATGTGTCAGGATAAAGTGACTGGGTCGGACATGAGGCTACATGTATGCGACATGATGCCCCAGTATTAGGAATAACTATAAACTGCCACACTGCAGACATTGTAGCAATGTGAAAAATTGTTAAAAGCTACATTTTACAAATCCAAATCACTTCACTGTATTGCGTGAGCCAAGATATGGAATGACTGTGTTTTGTGAATCATGGCATGGGATGGAAATATTTATATTGTGTGTGTCCTGATATGAGGATTCAATATGATATATGTACTGTGTGAATTATGATATGGGGTGGCAATATGATATGTATTGTGTGAATTATGATATTTGGTGGCAATATGAAATGCACTATGTGAATTATGATATGGGGTGGCAATATGATATTTACTGTGTGAATTATAATATGGGGTGGCAATATGATATGTACTGTGTGAATTATAATATGGGGTGGCAATATGATATGTACTGTGTGAATTATGATATGGAATGTCAATATGATATGTACTGTGTGAATTATAATATGGGGTGGCAATATGATATGTACTGTGTGAATTGTGATATGGGGTGGCAATATGATATGTACTGTGTGAATTGTGATATAGAGTGGGAATATGATATGTACTGTGTGAATTGTGATATTGGGTGGCAGTTTGATATGCACTGTGTGAATTGTGATATGGGGTGGCAATATGATATGTACTGTGTGAATTGTGATATAGAGTGGGAATATGATATGTACTGTGTGAATTGTGATATTGGGTGGCAGTTTGATATGCACTGTGTGAATTATGATATCGGGTGGCAATATGATATGTACTGTATAAATTATGATGGGGGTGGCAATATTATATGTACTGTGTGAATTATGATATGGGGTGGCAATATGATATATACTGTCACATATACAAAACAGAAGGAATTAAGCAGATTTTAACAGTAAATACTATTTATGTCAATAAATAGTAATACATTTTTATACGTTTCAAAACCCTCCACTTACTCGTCAAACACAGAAGATTTAAGTATGATTGAAAGGGGTATTATAAGGGAGAAAAATGGAAAAGAGAAAACAGTTCAGCTGGTTTAACAAACACTATTTTTTGGAATAAATAATGATACAGTTTTATTGCTTAACATTTCAAACCCTGCACTTATAAATTAAATACTCTGATTATTTTTACCACATCCATCATGCCTGAATAATAACAGACAAATGATAGAAAGACAATGCAACAGGACGTTTGCTCTGCTGGTCTTATAACTAAATAATAGTCAAAACAAAACTCAAAATACTCCTAGATACATCAAAACATGAATTCACAGAATTTATTTCCAAACAGATTTATTTATCTTCCTTCTTTATGAAAGAAATATGATCATAAATTGTGTGATAACAGTATGACCTGTTGCAATCAATTTACAAACCTATAAGTTCAAGGGTCAGTTTTCCATTCTTCTTAAACTCGTACCACTTGCTAAAAACTGCCATATCTTTCGATACAAATGTCTCAGCTGTGATAAGAGATTTCAAGGCATGTATAAACCACTGTGGGTCCAGTACAATCTTCTCCCGTAATCTCACAGTACTGAAAATTGAGGTAAATCTTTCTAGAGATGATAACATAATTAATATACATGGTATCTTGTTTATACACAGTCATTCAAGGTTTTGATAATATAAACCCATTTACCAAGGTTTTATTGAAATTGGATCAGAAAGATTCTAGATCTTACAAGCTCATCCAACCAGATGCAATATATCTCATTATAATGAACAGATTAGATGCAATATATTTCATTATAATGCAAAGATCAGATGCAATATATCTCATTATTATGCACAGATCACATGCAATATATCTCATTATTATGCACAGATCACACTTGCTGCAGAACATGTTTATGGCAATAATATACACTTGAACTTGAGCAAAATCCAATGGAAATGTGGTCTCCATAATGATAGCAAGCTTAACCAGTCAGATAATAGATTACCTCAGTAAAATGCATTGATGGTGCTCATAATCAAATTCATCCAAGATCTTAATAACAGTGATGATTTAATAAGTTTTATCAAAATCTCATCAGAAAATATTTTGAAAGGCTCAGCAAATCCGTTGCATGGGCAGGTTATCATGTATGCATTTCACCCATAATTATACACAACCAAGAGTTTGACCTCACTGAGTCTGATACAAATCCATTTAAAACAACAGCTAATCAACAGATTTTAAAAAAAAGCATGAGTTTTAATTAAGTACAAATTGCCCAACTTGATGATATGAGCCTATTTCCCGACTCTGATTAAAGTCTGGTCATAAACATACTCAAATAATATAAAATCAGATAACACAATGAAAGATTGCCTCATTAACATGTGTAATCTCGCTCAAATTAAAAACACATTATGTTACCTCATAATATAAGCCTATTTACCATGTCTGAGAAAATTATTATCGGAAACAGATCACAAAGTGTTTACAGACAATTATTGTTGTAGGGTTTAACGCCATTTTTCAGAACAAGATAGGCTATACATGGCAGTCAGTATTAATGGTGAAGGAAGAACCAGGGAAAAAATCCGGAAAGAACCACTGACCCACGAGAAGCTACTGGGAAGCTTTCTCACATACCCACATTAGTCAAATCCGAGATTCGAACCCCACTTGAGGGCCCCTATACAGATAATCAGCTGCAAAATGACCTAATATGAAGTTTTTGCTCACAATGGTACATGTCTGAGATCCTAGCAATTAAAGCCTGTTAACAAAGTCTGTTCACAACTGGATACAAAATACAGTCTCTAGTAACAACGTCAGCCAATCAGAGACAAGATCACATCATTAATAGACACTGGTCTTGCTCATTATTGAACAAATCCAAAATCTTGAAAATAAAAGACCATATTCCTAGTTTTAATTAAAATTGAATCACATCATCTTATTAATATACATGTATTTCAATCACTGGCAGGCAGTGAAGATGAGCTTGCCACCTTAGTAAAGAACCTGGATGAAACATCTTCCAGTTTTGACATGGAGATAAGTGCCGATAAGACAAAGCTGATGACAAATAGTGGCAAAAAAATCTCAACCAAGATTAAAGTCAGAGGACAGGAAATGGAAACAGTGGGCCAATTCAAATATCTTGGTTCCATAATCACGGAAGAGGGATCAAGGGCAGAAATTTTGTCACGAGCAGCACAAATAATGGCAGCTATGTCAAAGCTAAGACCCATCTGGAGAAACAAGAATATCTGTCTGAAAACTAAAATCAGACTATTGAGAGCACTAGTCATCTCAAACTTTCTGTATTCATGTGAATCTGGACCCAGACAGCAGAATTACAATGAAGAATTCAGGCACTTGAAATGAGATGCTACAGAACCATCCTTGGCATCTCTTACATGGACCACATCACAAATGAAGAAGTGTGAAGTACCATCAGGCACAAAGTAGGCCATTATGATGACCTCCTCACAACTGTAAAAAAGAGAAAGCTGAAATGGTATGGCCATGTCACTAGAGCCAACAGTATATCTACAACAGTACTGCAGGGTAGTGTCCAAGGTGGTAGAAGGAGAGGTAGACAGAGAAAACAGTGGACTGACAACATCACAGAATGAACCAGGAAAAGTTTTGCGGAGACACAGGCATTGGCACATGATTGAGACAAGTGGATGGAACTGGTCAGATGTTCAGCAGCACAGTGCCTCAACGACCACACTAGGTCAAGAGACTCATGATGATGATGATGATCTCAATCATTACTAGAGCTCTACAATATCTCAATATAAGAATGTATTTTGCATTTAATCAAAATATTATCACTAATATGGCTTCCAATGTGTTAACATGTACCAAGTCTGTTCACAACTGGATACAAAATATAGTCTCTAGTAACAACGTAAGCCAATCAGAGACAAGATCACGTCATTAATAGACACTGGGCTTGCTCATTATTGAACAAATCCAAAATCTTGAAAATTAAAGACCATATTTCTAGTTTTAATTAAAATTGAATCACATCACCTTATTAATATCCATGTATCTCAATCACTGGCAGGCAGTGAAGATGCGCTTACCACCTCAGTGAAGAACCTGGATGAAACATCTTCCATATTTGATATGGAGATAAGTGTCAAGAAGACAAAGCTGATGACAAAACGTGGCAAACAAATCTCAACCAAATTAAAGTCAGAGGACAGGAACTGGAAACAGTGGGCCAATTCAACTAAATTAAAGTCAGAGGACAGGAAATGGAAACAGTGGGCCAAAAATTCAACTATCTTGGTTCCATAATCACGGAAGAGGGATCAAGAGCAGAAATTTTGTCACGAGCAGCACAAACTATGGAAGCTATGTCAAAGCTAAGACCCATCTGAAGAGACAAGAATATCTGTCTGAAAACTAAAATCAGACTACTGAGAGAACTAGTCATCTCAATCTTTCTATATTCATGTGATGCCTGGACCCTGACAGCAGAATTACAACAAAGAATCCAGGCACTTGAAAAGGGATGCTACAGAACCATCCTTGGCATCTCTTACATGGACCACATCACAAATGAAGAACTGTGAAATACCATAAGGCACAAAGTAGGCCATTATGAAGACCTCCTCACAACTGTCAAAAAGAGAAAGTTGAAATGGTATGGCCATGTCACTAGAGCCAACAGTCTATCCACAACAGTAATGCAGGGTCTTGTCCAATGTGGTAGAAGGAGAGGTAGACAGAGAAAAAAGTGGACTGACAACATCACAGAATGGACCAGGAAAGGTTTTGCAGAGACACAGGCATTGGCACATGATCAAGACAAGTGGAGGGAACTGGTCAGATGTTCAGCAGCACAGTGCCTCAACGACCACACTAGGTCAAGAGACTGATGATGATCTCAATCATTACTAGAACTGTACAATATCTCAATATAAGAAAGTATTTCGCATGTAATCAAAATATATTCACTAATATGGCTTCCAATGTGTCAACATATACCACAAATTTGATGCAACATTACATCATCAATACATGTGCCTTTTAACTCGTTAAAAAGTTTGTCCAAAAATATTTTTATAAGCATAAATTCCATGGTTGATCAAAAATCAAATCTAAAATTTGGCCTATAAAGTGGTAACAAGCTTAGGCAATCAGAAACAAAATAATTTCATTACTATACATAAACCTCACTGATTAATGAACTTATCAGAGATTGTGACAATACAAATTCAATATTCCAAGTTTTGATTGAAATGTTTTGACCGAATCCACAATACTTCTTCTTTAATCAGACTAAATAAATATCATTTGTTACAATAAATGTTTCTCATCAAACACTAATTAATTAAATTGAACATTTTCAATAATTGCCTTGAAAATGATCATTTTAAAATTTGCATAAGGAAATTAATATAAATCAAGATAAAATATAAAAGGTAAAGAGTAAAGATGATGAAATGCCATAAACAGTATAAGTAAAAAATATAAAATACTGAAGTTAAATGGTCAGAATCAGTAGTACAGACTGGATTTTCACAAAACTTAAAAAAATTGCATTTTAGTATTGCTATTCTGAAACGTTAGATTAAGAACATTTTAATTGGTTTATACTTGCTTCCAGTGTTCAATTCTGCACCAATTTTACTAAATCAACCAATTAACAAAAGTCTAACCAAGTCTTTTCTGGAAAATCTAAATACTGCTTTATAACAGAACAAAATATGTAAACCCTGCTCTGACGGCACATTGTGCAATGACAAGTATCAATCTGGCTCTACCTAGTTTGACTGTGTGCCAGCTACATATGGGTTCATACGAAACTTCAAATACAATGAGAAGTAAATAGGACATGTGTCCCTATCTCACTTGAAATAGAGTATGGTGCCTGTGTCATGAAGAAATCTGAGGAAGAGATCCATTTCTTCTTTTGTCTCAATCTGAATAGATCCTTTCTTGTTCAAGCTTTCCACTAAGCTGTAAGGAATCACCTGAAATTAATAAGGAATGTATATGACCTTAAATTAACAAGGAATGTAATAATGGGAATGGAACAATGACAAAACAAATGCGAGAAAAATATTAAAATCTGGAATTTTAAAGTCATTTTACCAACAACAAAAGCTCAGTTAGTATTGACCTTTTAACCTCCAACTCCATAATCAAGATTCCTTAATGGTGTGCATGTGATTGTAAAAGCAATTCGAAAAGTTGAAATGGAGTCACAGTGAGTCCTATAAATTAAAAAATATTCTTGCTGCAAGCTTCAGAAATATATGTTATAATTCAATTAAGCAAATACAGATCATAAAATTATGTGTGTGAAACTTACAAAATATTATCACAATCTAGTGGTACCAGAGAAATTGGAAAGAAAATAGGAAGAAAGTAATTCTTTCAGTACATACAAATAAGTAGTAACAGAACATTCTTTACTGGAGCAATAATAATGATATACATATATATATATATATATATATATATATATATATATAATAATAATAATAACCATAATAATTATAATAATAATATTAATATTAATGGAAATGGTTATTTTTGTCTAAGCAAAACTACATCCCATAAAAACCATTCCACTCTATTTCTATTACAATCTTTTTGTGACCCTTAAAATCAAATATCAAGCAAGGGAACTAAATTAAATTATCTATATTATAATATATGGAGATCCCGATTGTTAATGATTAGTATTAATCTTCTTTTCATAAAGCCCAATTTAAATTGCATACAGAAAGATCAAGCTTTCCAAAATTTCAATAACATTGACTTTTTGTTCAAAGATAAGGCATAAAGCTGACTGAAAAGCTAGGAAAAGTAAAAAAAAATAACAAAAATGTAGAAGAATCTGGAAGATCTCCTGCATCAATAGCATCAAATCTAACCAGCTCATGTAAATATGTCTGAATGATGAAACTGATTTGTTCACCTCAAGTGAGTTTTGTTTTTCTTTTTAAACTATCTGAAATGTTTTTGTCAAAATAAAGTCTAAAATGTTTTAAAATATGCATAATACAAAATTACCATTGTAATGGCCTGAAAATCCAATTAAAGTACATAAACAAAAATACAAAAATGTTTCCTCAGTTTAAACTGTCAACCTCAAGTGGTTCTTTCTTAATGAAGCTAAGAAGACGTGTTAAAATCAAGACAGTAAAATACATTTCTTTGATTATAATTACCAAGTTATACCAAAGAAATATAAAAAACAGCTGCCTCACTTGGCACTCAGCATTAGGAGGTCAGTGTTAGGACTGGTCAGCCTGGTGTCAGGATGTGACTGGGTGGGACATCACGCTTCATGCATGATGACCCAGTGTTAGACATCACTATAAACTGACACAATGTAGACATCATAGTGATATGACTGAAAAATTCTTAAAGCTGCGTTAAAAATCCAAATCAAACAAACCAATCAGCTGCATTGCAGATCAATTCTTTCAAAGCAAAGAAATGTGTTCACCATATTTTGTGGCTTCTTTAATGAACTGTGTGATCTGGATTTTTAAACTAATATTAACAAGTTTTCAGTCATATCGCTACAATGTGTGTCAGTTTATAGTGAAGTCTAGCACGGGGGCATCACGCCACAGAAATGTAGCTAGGCAGCAGTTAGTACCAATTTTTTGTAATTCTTTGGTATGACTCAGCTGGGGTTCGATCGCAAGATTTCCCACACCAGAGGCAGATGCTCTAATCACTAGGCAATCAGAGAGGTCTGTTTTGGGAACAGAAGTACTAAGAAGAACAATGGTAGTAAAATACCTCACACCCCTACCCAATGATGGAGATAAATCTAAAACATGTAACATTTCTGAAAAACTACAGGTACAACATATATATTTCCTGATGAATAAATTATGTATAAAGTTTCAATAAAATCCACTGAAAACTGTCACAACAATCTGTCATACACTGCATCAAATGGACATAAACTCCTACAAAAATCAAGAAGACAGAAAGGTTTGTCAACAAGTGCATCTTTAGAAGATGGCCACAAAAGGCAGCAAACGTCAAAGCAATGTATATAATAAATTTTAAAAAATGGTAAAACAAACTGTGGTTCTAGTTGAAATTACATAAACTACATTAAACTAAAAGACAAAAATGCAAAACTGTAACATAAATTGTGTGTACTTTCAGGTCATAACCTTGATGTTTATTAAGTTTCATAACAATCGATAACCAAGAATAACTTTAAGGAACTGAGTAAAAAAAAAATTGCCAGACTGCAAAATAAGACCATTTCTTTCTCAGTGCTGAAACCATCTCAGATACTCCTCTGCAATAACAAGATTTCCACATTAGCTGATGTGGCAGACATATAAGATGTCAGATTGTCAACATTTTCATTTCAGACAACGTAAACATCCTTACTACATTTTTGGTGAAATTCCCATGTCATAATGATCATCCATTCAGGGAAAACAAGATTTAGAAAAAAACTGTCATAGCAGCCATAATGGATGTCTGAGGGACAACATTTTCATTAACTATACGAAGTGTTATGGTGATAACCCCATGTGGATACAAGCATTCATTTGGGAGGAGTGGAGATACATTATTTTCACGATAGTCACCTTCTGCGACCACACTGAGAGTCATTTTTATTGGAATGATCTAAGCACTATAAGAACAAATAAACAGTAATATTTTCAAGCTGATCATAGTGGCAGCTAGATTTGACATCATTTCAGCACAAATATCACTTAGGATTAAAAGCAGACATACAAAAAATCATGGTGAAAACATCATGTTAATATGACTTTACATTCAGGACATGTGATTACAAGATGTTCAAGATGGTCACTGTTAGTAGCTATATTAGATCTCAGATTAGCATCATTTTTCATTCTGAACCAAGTAAATATTATATTTTATTTTAGGTAGAACTATGTTAATCTGTCTTCCCTTTTAAAAAAAGAAGACAAAACAAGGTTTTCAAGATGGATTCTGTGACAGCATTATTCAATATCATATTGGAACCATTTTCATTTCACACCCACTCGAGGTCATAAATTGTTTTAGAAAAAACCTCAAGTTAATATGAAGATCAATTCCAATAGTAATGATAACAATAACATGACTTCCAAGATGGCTTATGAAGCAGCCATAGTAGATGTCAAATTGGCACTAATTTCATTTAAGACCTAGAAAAGCAAAATAAGATGTCTTTTAGTGAATGTTTAATGTTGATATGACCATCCAATCCAAGAGGAGCGGTTCAGAAAGAGTTTCAAGATGACTCCTCTGTGGTGATTGGTACTATTTTCATTTAAAACCAACTGGACTTTAATAAGAAGTATTTTGGCAAAGGTCCAATATCAACATGACTTTTTGTTCATGAGTTGTGATAAGATTTTTAGGATATCTGTCATTGTCCCCCATGTCACTTAGAAGCACCTAGATTTCGTAAAAAGTCTTTCATTGAAAACCTCATGTTGATCATCAGGAGTAGTGATAACATGCTTTTTAAGATGGCTGTCATGGTGGTAATATAAAATGTCCAACCAGCAGCATTTTCATTTATAGCTAACTAGTCATTATAAGAATAACCCCATGTTAATATGAATATTCATGTAAGTGGACCATTTTCATTTTGGATCAACCAGATCAAGGGATGAATGTTCAAGTTTTGTGGCAACCCTCCAATTAGTTAAGCAGAAGTTGTGATAACAAACTTGTGCTTACAGATGAACAACATATTAAAGACCATCTCCATGGCTCTTCTGGTCTATAACCAATAAAGTCTCAATTTGATGGCCTAGTTTCACTAATGAGATTGTGTCACACACATTTACAAGATCAAAAGGGCATAAAATCAGAAAGTTGAACAAAATTGCAAGAGTAAAGCAGGTGATGACCATCACGCCAATTCATCCAAAGAACGGGGGGGGGACTGGCTGAACCAGTAAGCAGCAGAACTATGGATGGATGAAATATCTAACAGTCGGACAGACACAGTGACTGCTATATATCCCAGCCTCTTTAGTGGCATGATACACAATGTTGTCTAGTTGAGTGTTATTATTCTGCCATATAGTGAGTCTGGTACCTAATCATATCAACAACAGTTAATACCGGACCAGATGTGCATACTCCTCCAGAGATATAATAGTAGAATGGACCTGAGAGCACATACCCACATGAGGATTGGATAATTATTAACTAATTATGAAAAAAAATTTAAAACACATTTTGCTAAATAATTTGTTTTCTTCCTCAAATATGCTACTTGGTCATAATACATTAAGAAAGTAGGTAAGAGACCGGATGAGTTGGGTGCCAATAAATGGAATATAAATGTATAAATTTGATGCATGTAAATATGTTGATGTTGTTGTATGGTTTAACGTCATTTTTCAGCACACGATAAGCTATACATTGTGGTCATTATTAATGGTGAAGTAATGATTTCTATAGAAACTGACTGCAGCTTTGTTAAACAGTTGTTATAAGATTTCGATATATTAACTATTTATCTTCATCCATAATTTGACCACACATCACCATAAAGCCATGATGTTCGTCTAAATGTTTACTTTACAATAATGTGATATACAAAATGGTTGTCAATTATAAGTAATGGGTGTTGATGTTGGATCAGCATAACTTGATCAATGTTAACATGTTCTAAGCCAGTGTTTTCTCTTAGAATTTTGCAGAATTATGTTGGAATGGATTTTTAAAATACATTTTAAGTCATTCTTGTCATTCTTTTTCTTTCAAATTTAGTAACATTACATCAAGTACTTTTTGAAATAAGTCATTTTATGTTTTCTATTTTTAGCAATGGCAGCCAAATTTGATGGCAAATTGGCACCATTTCTTGAAAACTTAATTACTAGGATGATTTGTGCCAAATTTGGTCTAATTATGTTGAGTGTCTTTTGCATGAGAAGTTGTTTAAAAGTATGTTGCCTGACCCCTAACTTTGCACTATCCTACCAACCATTTACACACCACTTTGTACTGTCCTACCACCAATTTACACACCACTTTGTACTGTCCTACCACCCATTTGCACACCACTTTGTACTGTCCTACCACCCATTTACACACCACTTTGTACTGTCCTACCACCCATTTACACACCACTTTGTACTGTCCTACCACCCATTTACACACCACTTTGTACTGTCCTACCACCCATTTACACACAACTTTCTTGCTATACGTACCTTTACACCAGTGTCTTTTAGCTTCATCAGGAGCTGCTCTAAATGAAGCCATCTTGCAGGAACCCCTTCTTCCCAAAAGGGCTGCTGAGAGGCCAATTCTACTATTTTCCTCTTCAACTTCTCCAACTTAGGGTCAAAGACAGTGTTATCAATCACAAAGTCTTCATCGGCAAGATGAAATCTAGTTGGCTTGTCCTGAAGCTGACAACGAATCTGAGTGAAAACTGATTCACAGACCTTTTTGCGAGAGTCCTGGAACAAGATAGGAAATATAAATTCTTGTGTCTTTCTTTCCTTTCTGTAAGTTTCTAGATAAACAATTTTGGAGCCTTAGCAAATGAGCAGTGTGTGTGTCTGTGATTTGGATTTTTAACATACCTTTTAAGACAAACTCATTCATATCACTACAATGTCTGCAATGCGGCAGTTTATAGTGATGTCTAGTACTGGGGCATCGTGCAGAGGACATGTATCATCTTGTCCCACCCAGCCATATTATCTTGACACCAGGCTGACCAGTCCTAACACTAACCTTTTAATGATGTGCGACTAGCAAGGCTGCTGTTAGTACCATGTGTATAAGTCTTTGGTACGATTCAGCTGGGATTCAAACTCGTGACCTGCATCCAAGGTGGATGCTCTAACTACTTGGCCACTGGAGCATTCCAACCTGTGAGCAGCCGATTTAAGTCTCATATCATATGTGAACAGTGGATAGCATAGGTCATTGAGGATACATTTTAAAAAAAAAACATTATTTTCTGACAAAGATCAAAGGTCTCCCTTCAGGACAAATCGAAATGAACTAGAAAGTCAAAGAGGTCTTTGTTGTGACCCTTAACCCTTGACCCTTAACCTCTCTTTTACACTGGCAATACCTGACACAAATTACCAAATTGTAGCTCTTGGTAGTGATCTAGGGCAACTTCTTATCTGTCCAAAGTGAAAAAGGTTTTCTTCTTCCAATTTTAGTGTTCCAGATACACAAAGAGATGCCAGAGTTGGAGCCCAGGGAGAGATTGAGAGTGAGAACATGTGCAGTATGATTTAATCAGTAACTGGCTGAATTAAAGGACTTGAAATAATGCTTAATTTACTTACGTTATGTCTCATTGTTTTCCTTCTAAAATTACAACATACAACTAATCTTTATCAGTTAATTTATTCATCATCTAACAGACTCAGATTATCCATCTATGATCAAACTGAGGGGGGAGAGGCAAATATATCAAGACTATTCTAAATCATCCAATAAAAGCATTGACTGACCAGACTATCAAATCTGAGATAAGGCAGACATCGACTTAACAATTTCACAACAACGGAGTTCAATATGGGTCTACTCCAACTGTTCATGTATTTGGAAAACAAATTTGAAATTTCCAGATCTGCAATATATGATGAATAGGACCTTGCTCTGGACAACCTGCATACGAGTTTTGTAAAATATGGGTGGAGTTAGATGGGATTCATTGCTCAAGAAGAAAGGCCTGTATATAATAGTATCCTGTACTTTGTCTCTAAGCAGTGACAGATGTCTATGAATCAACAAGACTGCAATAACATTTTGAAAGATTAAACATAAACATATGTTGTAATTCAGTAAGTGGCAATGACAGAGTGTGAGGTGGCATACACAACTCTGGAGGCAATAGGCAGAAGACTTCTGTTGTGATATTGAATAACAAATCTTTCCTGGACATGACCAGATTAATGATAGAAGATGGGGTATGTGAATATTCATCTCAGATATGCATGCGGAGCAAGAACAAAAATATATGGTTACATGGATATTCTTGGTATGAGGCCAGCTAGTGTGGGCTACCCAGATCAGATTTCTGCTGATTAGTTATAGGTCACTACAGCCAGTGCCAGATGGTAAGTGCAGTATGGTGTTCTCGATATCTGATGCATATATATTACAGTACACATTTGTTGAACAAAAAAGTTTGCAAAGTTTACTTAAACCGTCATTACCTCCAATAAGTTTCACTGCAATTCCAAACCCTATGGAGATCAATGGTTTCTTGGTAACTCTCAACCTGACATATTCCATAAAACAATTTCCTAAGGGCCCTGGCAATCATTTCTCCTGCCATGTGACATACTCAACACAAGATGTCCATCCACTAATCATAACTGTTGCTCTTACTGTCTTTTTACACCAAGAATCTCCATGTAACCATTTATTCTTCTTAACTATAAAATGTTTTTAGAGCTTTATTTGTCCCTTTCCTTCTGACATGTCACTTGATGGATGCCGATTAAACAATAAACAAACAAAAAACATCTTGATCAAGCAGATGCTTTGCATCACAAAATATGCACAGTTTAAAGGTTTTGAGGTACTTTGGTAAAGTTAGTGTGGTTCCCTGCCAAATTCCTCTGAATCTAATACCTAACACGGACAATCCAGTGTCGATGTTTTAAGACACATTTCTGTATGATTTATGCCAAAATTGTAAGGATTGTCAGATCTGCCTATGTCTAATCCTGTCCATTCTATTGTATAACTGTAGTAAGAATTTACTGTATATCGATACCACAGTGGCTATATTGTGATAACTAAAGCTAACGTTTGACAAATGTAAAACTGACGAACTGTACAAAACTTTAGAAAGATAAACACTTCTGCAGAAATGTTAAAATAAAGTATATCATGAAGCAAATATTAATGTTCTTTAAAAGACATAAAATAAAACACAAAGGTAACACAAATAAAATCTATATACCATATACAAACCCTTAGAGATGTATTAGTATAATATATGTAGCCAAAAGCATAATCTGAGCATAAAAGTGTCATTTATAAATGCCATAATTACAAAAAACTATATGAAAAATGTACAATAGTTTTTCTACAAGAACGATCCTACAAATGGTTCAAATTTTTGTCATCAATGGACAAAATCAATGTGGATTAGAACCAGAGAAACAAAAAATGTATTTACAAATTATAACCAGAACACAGTTTTAACTAGTCAAAATATCTACCTTGCCGAAATACAAGCATCTACCTCTGTTCATGCACTGAATTAATTTCCTTATTTTTTAACTATTATGACTAGCTGGTTAAGTACAAAAAAAGGATGAATTGGCTGTCTCAATCATAATTATTTAGAAGTAGAAAATCCCAAATATCTTAAGGAACTTTGTTTTATATAAACTGATACAACCATTGTGAAGTAATTGCTGAACATTATTAAAACTGTATCCATACAGTTAAATGACTGTCAAAATTGGCATGAAAGTGGATCATTCAATAAAACATTTTCTTTATGTAATGGATGACAGCATGCATAACTGAATAATGAATATAAATTTACTTTAGATTTCTACTTATATGGAGATTGCACTGTGACCACTTTGTTAGCTGTATAACTGAATAGTCATTTTGCTCCCAGAAGGCTTGGTCAACAAAGGTCTAAGTTTTAATACATATTTGGTAACTATGTCTTGCATCAGTTTCTCCAAATTTTATAAATAATCCTCTGACACTATCATGTGTCATTAAACGTTTCTCCCACATACACATGATCATATTAGCACAATCATAATCGCTCACTGTGTCAAACGCTTGTCAATGAATAACACTGGACATAAAACCATTTGTTAATACCATCATCAACATTACTACAGCAATTCCCACTAAAAAAGTACTAGGGGCCGCGTGTGTGCTATCTGTTACGGATCACTGCCATCTCACCTCTGTCTGTGTGGGTTCGACTCTCAGATTCGGACAATTTGAGTATGTAAGAAAGCTTGCTAGTAGCTTCTCGTGGGTCGGTGGTTCTTTCCAGGGGTTTTCCGGGTTCTTCCTCCACCATTAATACTGGCTGCCATGTATAGCCTAGATTGTGCTGAAAAATGGCGTTACACTCAATAACAAAATGTAAGAAACAGAAGTGATTAGCATAATCACAAAACCTTAAATGCATATAGTAAGATTAATACCTGTGGAATCTTATCTGCATGTGTCCCCACCAGTATCACAGCTGGGATGCGGGCTTCAGGGGATGGCGAACAAGTGTGTATGGAGTTCAACCATACCTCGATAAAGTCTGAAATGGACAGCAAAAACACACTGGAACACTGAATAAATAGTCGTTACGCATACACTCATCAAAGTCAATGACATATGATTTTTCTTAAAGGCCCAGTAACAAGTAAAGAACTAGTACAGGAAAAATGAAAGTTTCAATAACTAAACCATGTAACTTCCTGAAGAATCATACCAGTCTTATGGTATAATAAAAATCTCGACATTATGGCTAAAAACAATCTGCAAAATATCAATATGACCAAGGCAAAATAAAATAATAAAAATTGCAAAGTTCTAATATAAAAGTGGATCAATGTGTCATGAAATAGTGTCAGAGAAACAGAAGTGAATGCAAATTTGTAATGTATGAAAGTGACACATATTTGTCTGTCTGTGATAAGTAATACCCAGGTATATTCTAGGATACATACCATTACCATTTCTGCTTTTTCTAACACACCAGACACAAAACAATTAACAAAGGTGCAAAAGTCATTCATTGTATCTTCAAGCCATCTCTTATTTCTTCGCTAAACAGTTATATAATTATAAGATTTAGCTTTTTCACATAGAAGGATTAATTTATCCATTACACATTAAGTTCTAGAACATACATTGCTTATTTGACCTGTCATGCTCGTATGGAGACAGCTAATTATTCGAAATACTTGAAAATCTGAACACAAAATCGGATTCTGACCATGGACAAATCATAATTGAGAAGAAAAAAAAGGGTCCCAATAATTAGGTTTCTCCCTCTGTATTTTGTAGTGCTATTAAAATGTCCAGATTATTTGGTATCACTGTAGACCTAATTATGTCTACCCTTCTATAATACCACCCACTCTAGTGTATCCTACATGACCTTGAGACTACAGAGCTTGGCAGTAGTCTACTACCTCCTGCCTACATAAACGTGCCGCCATGGGTTATTGTGTTAAAGAAATGATAAATGACAAGCACAATCTGTTATTGTTTTGTTTTACTTTTAATGCATCAGAAAAGCATAACTCATCTATTGGCAAGTGTAAGGTTTAATCAGGTGACAAAAATGCTTAGTGATTATAGCAAAAGCACAATGTTTGGCATGTATACAAATCTGATGAAAATAATATCAGAGATGTGGCCTTAAAACTGTTTCATAAGCAGCAATTTCAAGTCAAATTCACCTCATTAAAATGAATGGAGATATTGAGTTGACCAAGATCAATATCTCTTTGATCAGAAAGTCATCCACAAAACTAATCATAAGCCCTGAAAATCTGATCACCACATTAACATGTCAGGATGTATTTCATACTGAACAGTGCATCGGCGTAAAGATCTGATAAATAATATGTCCTCAAGGGTATCCGTCAATCTAATACAAGATAATCTCATTAACATGAATGGATGCCCTTCATAACTGAACAGCGCAAGGGAGTAAATCTCTGATAAATACTATGTCCTCATAAGTATCAGCCAATCCAATGCTTGATAACCTCACTAACATGGTGTTGTTATTGTACGATTTAACGTCCTTTTTCAGCACACGATAGGCTATACATGGCAGCCAGTGCTATTGGTGGAGAAAGAACCCGGGAAAACCACCGCAAAGAACAACAGATCCATGAGAAGCTACTTGCAAGCGTTCTCACATAACTACTTTAGCCAAATCTTAGACTCGAACCCACGCAGACAGAGTGAGATGGCAGTGATCCATAGCGGAGAGCACTTTAGACCACTCAGTCACTCGGGACTCCACTAACATGAATGCATGTCCTTCATAACTGACCAGTGCAAGTGCAAAAAAGCTCTGATGACTTATATGTCCTCAAGGGTAACAGCCAATCCAATGCAAAACAAACCTCATTAACATGAATGGATATCATTCCTAATCAAACTCATCCAAAGCTCTCATGATGCTTGATCGAAAGCTGATCACAGACATGTGGACAATTAGGTACTGACATGTTGTGGATGTTGCAAATCATCAAACTCATCCAAGATCTTGATGGAAAAAGTCTGAATACCAAACCTGATTAGAAATATGGTGTGCATTCTTGCACTTAACTCTCATTACTATAATCTTCATACTCTTACGAATGCATTGATCTCAGTTTATCCAGTCTTGTCAAAATATTAAAGTTGTTACCTGGATAAATGTTAGCAATGTTGTCTTTACCATCGATTGAAATAACAGTGTACAGAACTTGAACTTAAATATGGTCATCATACCTCCCCGAACATGCTGAGAAAAATGAAATGTTTGATTATAACAAGGATTTTTATAAACCAAGTGATGCAACACTAATTTCAAAATGAATCAAAAGTAACATGCCAATAATAAATGCATTACTGTTTTTAGTTGTGTTCTAAAATTGAAATTGGGTGTGGCATGATCCCCTTTTGATTTCTCTGCTCATTAAAGGAAAACAAATTGAGTGGCGATTGACAAACTCACCATGAACTTTGCAAACCTTCCTCCCCTCCCTGTCAAAGAAGCACTCATCATCCTTTACATCGTCTGTGATTTGTTGACTGAGGTCAATAACCAAGAGGTACACAGCTCTTGTTGTCAAAAACGTCTGATGAGTGGTGTAGAAAACAAACTGACCTGCAAAGTCCCATAATGACACTCCCGCTTTAGCAACTTTGACTCTCTCAAGTTTACCGGCATTTTCCACTAATATTTCAAGAATTTCCATTGCAGGATCATTCTTCTCACTCCCACTTGGAAAAAAATCTACATGCCTTGAAGCCATGAAATGTTTTCCATCTGAATGAAAATTGTTTCCTGTACCATGTCTCATATTCACCTCTGATTCCTTTTGTTGAGACTTGAAATCAACTTTTGTTCCCTCCATTTGTTTCAAATTTACAACTATTTTAATATCATCATCATAAGGACCATTGCTCGCATATGCCCCAAAAGTTTTCTCCATTTCTTCCATCATCTTATTTCCATCTTCTTCATCACTGATATTAGCCATCTGTACTTTCTCATTTATCAGCTTCATAAGACGCTGTAATCTATTGGTTTTCTCTGCATCTGAAATGAGTCCCAAAACAACTGTGATGATGCATCAGCAGAATATTAACATTGACCAGAAAGTACTGTTAAGTCTGAAATTCAACAGGTGTGTGTGTGTGTGTGTGTGTGTGTGTGTGTGTGTGTGTGATTCCATGCTTGACCAGCCAATTTTCAGTCCCAACAATTACAAATGCCTTAGAAATGACACACTAACTCTCCTGCATTTCATCATGGCTTTACCTTTGTCATCAGTCAATAACTGTTGATAAACTGAAATGACAAATAATTTACACAACACATTATATGAAAGGGTCATCAGTAGATGCAAAACATCACCACTGATATGATTCACACACTGAAAATGCTTTTATAATGTGCAGTGTCCACTATAGTGGTTAGGTATTTTATATGCATGGGGACACAACTCAAGAAACTATCTATAGTTCATTGTAGCATTAAAATGTATTGTACCAATTCTTCACGAAATTGCTGACAATCAACAACTAAAATTAAATCCTTTAATCATCTTTGATAATCATCCTAACCTTTAGTGAATTCCATGAAATGGTTCACAAGTTATTTTGTTCACAAATTTATGTCCATTCAGTGCCTTATTAAGCTTAATAATCCTGTTAAAAATTATGTCTGCGAAAGGACTTCTGTAATGAACTACTCTTTCTGAGGCACGACTTGTTGTAAACTGGGATTTTAAATATAGCCATAATGGACAAAGAAAACAAATTCTTGACAATATAACTTACATTTATTTATTTAATTTGCATTGTTTATTAGATTTTTTATATGCTGTGGGAAGTATTGTATCTAGTAGCCGACACTGTCCAAAATCGCTGACAAATTTGAAAACAAATCTATTTTTCTGTCACAATTATTATCTTAAAGGTCAAATGAAACGATTTTTGATCTTCAAATTTAATAAGTAAAATGATTGATTATTATTTTGGAAGTAAAAAAAACCTAATGAAATTAATTAAATCAATGTCGGGTGCACGTACCCGGTCATCAAAAGTCGAACTGTGCGCAAATATGACCTGGCTTACTTCCCCTGATTTACCTCTTCTGCTGACGTCATACGTGCCATACAACTGTAAACAATATACGGCGTGGGTAGCAAGATAACAAAATGGATTATGTTTCTGATGAAAGTTCGACAGATTATGAAGAAACGTCAGACTTGACTTCGACGAAACCGTCAATAACACCATATATGTTTGAACAAAGATTATCTTCGGTACAAAATGTTTCAAACAGAGGCACAAGCTCCGAGTCTGACTCGGACGACAGTCACCTTTCGACCGAAGAGAATGAAGACTCCTTACTTGACGAAGAGGTTGATGAAGTGAATCTTTGGTAAGATTTCTAACAAATACTTATATTAGGAACAAAATACAATCGTTTTTTTTAAAGTATTCGGTTACTGTTTTGCTCGATTCAAAAAGAGTTTAAAAGGGGGGGGGGTGATGTTTTGTTTTCAGACTATTTCCCTGCATGTGTCTAAGGACCTTACATTGTATATAATGTGCATATTTTTATTCACATCTGCTTGAAAAAATTTAACTTAAAAAGTTCATCCGTATTGTCACCACAAATATAATGTTGATCAATTTGTTAGTGCATTGTACAGTTTATATGTAGATCTTGGAAAAGGTAGATTTTTTAATGAGATTAAACTGATTTGGCACACTACTTTAGTATATTCTTTTAATTGTTGCAGGTGTTCTTGTCAACACTGCATGACAATGCAGACAAGAAGTGAGTCAAAGTGTTGCAAAGACACGAATATAGTGGATGGAAAAATGGAAGAAGCAGGCATTTCCTGCATAAGAGCATGATGGTTTCCAAACAAACTGTTTGAATGAACATGTTTTGGAAACATCTTATTATGAGTATTTGGAGGAACATGGACCAAATGATCAAAATATACATGAGTAAGTGTTTTTACATTTGTTTTATTAAGGAATAACTCTTCAAGTTAAATAGTTTGTTTGATTCTTCTAGTAAACACTAAACACCCGGTCTCTTCCCCCCCCCCCCAATCAAGTTTTACCCTTTTATGTATAGTTTTCTTAATTTGTAGAAATAAAACACAAAACAACAGCTGTTTATAGAGGTGTTAATGGTAATGCAAAATAAATGTAGTAGTAGATGATGAACATGACAGCAACAATAAAAATGAAATCAAATCAATTTAAAATAATATATATACATGTATAAATGATTATTCATCTGTACATCTATGTGCCACATTCAATTTTAATACCTCTTCAATGATTTTAAGAACATTTTTTTTTTACAGACTGTACAGATATATAGCTTATAGAAGATTTGTGCGATGGATTTACCAAAGACTGGGTAAAAAGTAAAGAAAGATCTTGCCATCATGTGTTGTGAAAGCGATAAGAGATAAATTTCCATCACAACAATATTGTGGATTTAAATATCCTAACTAAATTCTTAAAGAGGCAAAACTGAACAGAAATAATTTTAATTCTATTTTAAATTGAATTTTGAAATATGTCTATCGACTATTTCAATTTTTGACTGTCTTGGCAATTCCTGTGCCAGAGGGGCTGATCTAACTTTGTCTTCTCTTTGTCTGGCATCAAAGGCTTCTGAATAGCTGGTGTACATTTCCCGTCTGATCAGAAGTTCATCAAACAAGTCATCAATATATCATGCAAACAATCAAATCAAACTGTTTATTAATTGAAACAAGAAGAATAGATTGTTAGATGTGAATGCTACATTTTTTGTAAAAAATTAAACAAATAACTTATTGTATGTTTGTCTGGTTTTAATTTCTTTTGCAACTCCTTCTCCCTTTCGCCATTTTGGGAAGGACACTCGATACTGGTGACTGCCATCTAATGTCACCGCCTGACCTCTATTTACATTCTTATTGAAATGCAATGCGGCAAGATAAAACCTGCAATAAAAAAGATAATTTGAAGTTATGGAAATGTTGAACGAATACAACTACTTTTTGAAAAGTATGACTTGTTGAAATGAACAGTATACTGGGTATTTATGACTTATGACATACAATTGTTTTTTTTTTCATTTACTATATCAGTAAAACCAATTTGTGGTGTCTCCTTGCCTTCATTAATGTTACATGTATTGTCATTCTGATCACTATCAGATGAATCCTTCAATACTTGTGCAAGTGTCTGCAAAAATTTTTAAAAAATAAAATAATTTAACATCTTTATTTAGCAACAAAATAAATAAATTAGAAAGGAATTTACTAAAAAAAATCTTTGTATTACTGAAATTGTTAATTGTGTGGATAGCAATTATTCATGCTAATCATAATGAATGAGCAGTTGTTTACTGTATTAATTAGTGATTATATCTTTAGACATAGTCCAGACTCTCCTGCTGTGCTTATCTCATACATACAAACCCATTGTTCTTGGGTAAAATTTGAGAGATAAAGTTTATTTATAGATTCATATTAATGTTGAAAATACAGTTTAATTTTAAAAAATAATGATTAGTAAAACAATTCAATTATAAATTTAAGAAAGGAAAAAACAATTACTTACTTCAATTCTTTTTCTTTTGGCTACTGCCCCCAATTGTCGTTTTTCTTTTGAGTGAATCCGCGTTTTCACATCCTTGTTTTTTCGATTCAAAATCGAAAATTGATGGTATTGCATCTCGTTTTAGCTGTAGTTTTTTCAATTTGTATCCAATTGTCATTGCTAATGAAGGATCAACAACAAACTAGTCGTTGGTAAAGTGCTTTGCACAAAGCCTCGCAGTTTTCGATGGACTAAAATCTTTCGTTTTTATTCGGGAAATCCAAACTTTTCTCCGCTTTTCGTCTTTCGGAAATTCAAATATTCCTACCCCTTGACCTGACTCAGTTTTACAGTTAAAAGTGACGCAATACACCATTTCACTGCTTATCGATTCACACAGGTAAACTTGCTTGTAAACAAAGCTTGTTGTGGCACAAGTGACGTCATCAGCTAAGGGAAGTAAGCGATGTAAATATTATGGCGGGAAATATGTACCCAATCATTTTGATCGATTTAAATGGGGTATGATCATATTTTTCAATCGGGGAAACATTAATAATGATTTTAAACACAAAACTGTACAACATTTTAAATAAATCGTATAACTCGTATAAAATCGTTTCATTTGACCTTTAAGCCGAGTCAAGGACATTTGTATTTTTTAATAACTAAATGTGATCATTGTCACATGCTTTATTTTGACCTTCAAGTTGTAACTAAGATCCCTCTAGAACAATGTACTTTTGACCCTTGTTTGGTCTCTTTTTTATGTCTTAGTTCCAAATATAAATCTTGTTTATTTTGAACTTTAGTCATTCACACTTTAAGATCTTAACATAATCAATTGTATTTTTGTAGTATCCATTAATTCATTTGGGATGGAATTTATTTTTTCAAATCATTTATTTAAACTGATTTTTCTTTAAACATACATATTAAAATAACAATCTTGATAATAAAGACTTGAATTTATATTTCAATTAAAAAATAACAATCTTGATAATTAAGACTTGAATTTATATTTCAATTCCAAAATTAACAATCTTGTTAATAAAGACTTGAATTTATATTTAAATTCGAAAAATAACAATCTTGATAATTAAGACTTGAATTTATATTTCAATTTCAAAAATAACAATCTTGTTAATTAAGACTTGAATTTATATTTAATTTCAAAAATAACAATCTTGATAATTAAGACATCAATTTATATTTCATTCCCATATAAGGATTCTTGGATTACTGTGTCAAATCTGCTGGCACATCACCACTACATGAACCACCACAGGAACATCAACTCTTCCAGCATTTGGATTCATTTTGGAATACTAATAATTTATTCAGAACTTTAATCATTAGGATCTGTGTCTGTAAAACTAGGATTATTTGGGATTTGATTCACAATAATATAAGTTCCTTTTTTTATACTTTCACTTGTATTCTAGTGAAATAAATTATTTGTTGAATTTTACAAGGCTTGTTGCTTCTCACTCTGTCTATTACTGATTTTAGGACCATAGTCATAATACACCATTCCCTCGATAACTTGCGCCCCGATTACTCGCAAACCTGCTTATAACGCTGGGTCAAGCGTGGATTCTATTTTCTAAACCAGAAAATACCCCCAAAATTGATACTTATTTGTCGAACTTGAAGAAAATCGCGATGAAAATTGGTAATAAAAGCTTTGATATATTGCTCGTTTTATCAACGAAAACGGTAAATAGGACCTGAAAATTTTAATCAACATTATGAAATATCAAACACAACAATAGGCCATTCATAGTACACCACAATTAACGATCTGTAGGAAAATTCCATCAATGAAAATGTCCTTACGCCGAGTGGAGGGAGTAGATTAATAAATAAATAAAAATTAAATATTTTATTAATTGAGATTTGTGTTCTAGTTCTACCTTTTAGTTCCTTTAAAGTATAATCTTCATAAATGCTATGAACACAACCTTCAATTTCTGCCACACATCATTTTAACTTGTCAAAACAACACTCACACTGGAACAAAGGTCAATCCATTTTTCCTGTCTCTACCGTCCTCCTCCAAGTAGAAAAAACAAGCTGACTGAATCTCTCTTTATGGAGCAGTTTCCAAAATCTTCCAGAGTATGGAAATTCGATAGGTGGTAACCTAATTATTCTTGGAGATTTCAACTTTCACTTTGACTGTCCTGGAAAACCATACATGTCAAAACTCCTAGATTCCATTAATGTTTTCAATCTTAAACAGTCATTTAACCATCCTACCCATAAACTTGGTCACATTTTAGACTGGTTTCTTCATAGACCTGATGATAATATTCTGCAATCCACCCTTGTATCCCACGAACTTGCATCGGATCACCTCTGCATTGTATGCCATCTCAACGTATCAGTCCCTAACCCTCGACCTTTATTCGCTATTAAGAGAAATCTCCATATGATAAATAGAACCAATTTCATGCATGAGATCCAAGAAAACCTAACAACTTTCTTACATCCAACAGCAGAACAACTTGATAACTGCCTGCGTTCATTGCTTGAAAAACATGCCCAGCCACCAAATGCAGAGTATTAATAAAAAAGTGTTCTCCATGGTATAGCAGTGTTAGGAACCAGCTTCGGCTTTGGCTTTCCACCAGACTCACTATTCATAAACAAATCTATGAAGCCACTAAGATGAACGTCACAAACATAGTCCATTTAGCCAAATTATTCCACTATGGTACTAAGATCATGGAGAGTTCCAGCTGCAAAGAGCTCTCTCTTCGAAATAACAAACTAATGTCAAGGAACAAATGTACACCACTTCCAACAACCTTCTATCCACTAGACCTTCCAGACCAATTTGCAAATTTCTTCCGTGACAAAGTACAAAACATTAGAGATTCGCTTGACAACACAATTTCAACTGACTCGTCACCATAGAGTTATGATGCAGAAATTCAGCGACAACCATTAGGAGCATTTGAACCTGTTTCTATTGATTTAGTACGGACAATCGTGATGAAAAGTGCACCAGTCTTATGAACTTGATCCAATTCCGACATCACTGCTGCTTGAGTGCTTTGACCCAATATTGCCTTCACTAACTGATGTTATTAATATCTCTCTCTCATCAGGGGAATTCCCATCATTTTTCAAAACTGCCATCGTAAAGCGTCTGCTGAAGAAACCAACACTTGACCATAACGATTTAAAGAACTACCGACCAGTTTTTAATCTCCCATTCATATAAAAAATCTTAGAAAAGGTTGTTCTAACTCAACTTGAATCTCATTTGAATTCAAACAGTATTTTTAGCAATGTACAGTCTGCATATCGCCCTTGCCACAGTACGGAAACTACTCTTCTGAAAGTATTTAATGACATTCTCTCTGCTTTGGATAGTGGAAAGATTACAGTCTTTACTCTCCAGAATTATATTACTTCACCGTCTCCAGCATGTATTTGGCATTCAGAATATAGCCTTACAGTGGTTCAAGTCCCGACGTAGTCAACAGGACACATATTATATCTGCAAATGGAATACACTCCAGCCCAGTTAACGTATGTTGCGGTGTTCCACAGGGATCTGTTCTTGGACCTGTTCTCTTCATTCTGTACACTCAGCCACTCACAAGTGTCATAGATCATCACCCAGTGTCACACCAATTGTATGCTGATGACACCCAAATATACAAGTCTAGCCACCCAACTGAAGTTGATGCTACCATCCATGGATTGGAGCTGTGCATTTCTGATGTGAAATCATGGATGACATGTAACAAGCTGCAGATGAATGCTGAAAAAATTGAGGCTATTGTGATCGCAACACAAAGACTTTCTCATTCAAATCCTTTACCTCAGACAATAAATATCACCAACACCAACATTAAATTCTCACAGTCAGTACAAAAAACCTAGGCGTTACTCTAGACAGTACTCTCACAATGCACCAACATGTCATGAACATATGCAAGGCTGCATATCTTGAATTGAGATGCATCAGTTCCATTCGTAAATATCTTTCAGTTGATGGCAATAAAACACTTAGGTGTTCATTAGTACTTTCAAGACTGGACTATTGTAACTCAATTCTGTCTGGTTTGTCACAATATTTACTCCAGAAACTTCAAAAAGTTCAAAACACAGCTGCACGGATCATCTTTAGAGTACCTCGATCAGAGCACACCTCACCACTGCTCTGTACCCTATACTGGCTATCGATTCGGTACAGAAATCAAACACAAAATTTGTTCTCTGTGCTATGTTTCAATGACAGACTCCAGTCCAACATACCTATCCAGCCTCACCCATGTGTATACACCAGCTTGACACTTGCGCTCTTCTTTTGATAATCGTATATTCATTGTTCCCATGGTGAAAACATAGTCATATGGACAACGTTCTTTTGCATACCAGGGACGGCGACGTGGAACGAATTGCCCATTGAAATTAGACACAAAGAGTGCTCTTAAAACTCACCTGTTTCGACTGCAGGGACAAACATAGAGACCTAATCATGTTTTGTATCTTATATGTTTTCAGCATGTTTTTATATTTTCCAATTTCATTGTTTTTATCATTTGTTTCTCTGTAGTGTAGTCATATCATTATTGATGGTGTAAGGCACTTAGAGCTTCGAAACATTAGGCTCTATACAAAGTCCTCCTCATCATTATTATTATTATTATTATTATTATTATGTGTCCTCTTGTAATTAAACGTAAAATGTGTCAAATCTACTGTAACAGCTATGTTCGCATGCATTTCTATGAGACCTTAATTAAGTGCCGTGTTTTTATAACTGACTTGCAGAAGTATTTGTTGTACTGTTGCAATGAATTAAAGCTGGCCTCTTTCGTGTAATAACTTTTTTTATGTCGTTTGAACTAAATAAAGGATGTAGAATAGGAAAAAAGTTAAAAGGAACAAAACTTCTACAAACTTAAATTCCGTCATAAGTCGGGTGAACTCACTTCATTTGATCAATCGAACACCGTTAAAAACAGTTTTGTGTATCTAACATAAACTACCTTAAATTAACCAAATCTTTCATAACTGAACAAAGATAGCAAGGTAGCCAAGCGAAATGAATACTTCGTAAAATTGATAGCTTGATTTCACAGATACTGACCATTGTCGGCAAGCAAGTTTCAGAAAATGCTTGAACTGTCACTTTGAGATATCCTCAAGGATGATAAGAAGTTTCATTACCACTTCCAATGACATCACGACATCAATATTGTACTAATTGAACAATACAAAATTTGAGTTTTGACACAGACTATTGTCTCACGAAATAAATGTCGCCTGTTTTTGAGAAAAATGGAATCTTGTTTGGTGGTGTATCAACAGTTAGTCTTGTTCCCTGTTATGGGGACTCCTGATTTGGCAGGTTGCTATTAAACACCACTATGGGAACCAGGCTCATCAAGAAAATAAAAAGCAGTGACAAAATACACAGATTTGTCACGTATACAAGATTGTTGTTATAACCAGTTGAAACGATCTTTCACATGTTGGACATTTTGAAAATAAATGTCATTTCATTTAAACAGAATAACGAACAACTTTATTTTAAAAAAACGTGTTATTAACAAATATAATCGACGTGATTGTAAAATGAGGATTCAGTCATTAAACAGTTCAGTTCCCTAATGCCACACACACACACCCCAATGGTTTTCTCGATGTCAAAGCAACTTTTTTCAATTTTTTGAAGTCCCTCTGTAACTTGTGCCTCAATTATAGTGCGGTCTATGTCTGTGGACTTTGTGCACAAATTATTGAAGGAGAGGTGTACTGTGCCCAACATACGTTTCACTGGTGTAAAGAAAATTAAGCAACCTTGAGCTTTTGAAAATGAAATCACTTAGGACTTATCTAAATAACTGAACTGCCCACTGACTATATGAGACCACCCGTCTTGAGAGACCACATTATCACTGCAAAAATGTATTGATTATATAGCATTGTGACCCATTATGAGAGACAAACCTGTCTTGAGAGACCACAATTTTCTGGAAAAAGATGTGGTCTTTCAAGACAGGTTCTACAGTATAACATCTCTTGCATACCTTTTTCTTGTACAGTCCATTCCTGGCTTGTTAACGAAACATCGAAACAATGCCTATGGATGTCAATACCTTCTGTACTTGTTCTCTCTGAAATCTTTACATCTTTTCCAAGAAGACGTTGCACTAAGGTTGTTTTGCCAACACCGTAATGGCCAACTACCATAACCCTTATACTGTAAACCTTTTCTATGCCATCTTTCAATGCCTGTCTGTACAACTCGAGAGAGCCTTCATCCATTCTTAAAATCTCTGCTGGAATGACTGGGCCTAAAATAAGGCAAATGAAATTCTGTATTGTGTCTAATCAAGGTTAATAAATAAAATTATAACACTGGATATTTAAAATACAGAAAGGGCTATAAACTATAAAAATACTGTTCTTAAGACATATATCAAATTTCTGTCTGCCATATATTAAACAAGTCAACATCACCTGGTACACTAACTTACAGCCCCAAGAAACTTATGAGTAACACTGTTACTGTGCCCCAGCCACACTAAGCTGTGACTAGCTGCTTGTGCCCCAAAGTGTTTTACCAGTTTGGAAAATTTTGTAAAATCCTGCACATGCCATCACACTGACTTTAATTTATCTTCTCGTATCCAATATTAATCCATGAAATTTTCACCAATTAATCCAAATGAATGTCTACACGGTGATGTATTTTTCTTTCTATTGGTCCAAGTCTTTCACAATTTATTTATACACTTTTTACAAAATTATGTGCAACATTGTTAGGAATATCACATCATCAGCACTTACTTCCATTAAAATAAACCAGGAAAATTTAATGTGATATGGTTTGAAACAATTTGTACATACATTTATTTGGCAATGTTCACATCCAGTTTTTGGTTCAGATAGAACTTTGTTCAATAAACACATTTTGCAGGTTGGATACCACGTTTTGTTCAGTGATACCAATAATACAATATGCATTTTTAGGCATATGGATTGGTTTCATTTGCGATGTCCGTGTACAGTTTCTCCGCAAATAATAATAAGTGAAAAAAAGATTTCTCTTTTTTTCCTTGTCAATTTGTCGATTGGTTTGTTGTAGGTCCAGGATTTGGTCCACTAAAATCAGACGATCATTCCAATCTGCAAGATCGACAAAAACTTTCATTTTCGCTATCGGCATCCTCTTATTCTGACGATTCAATCTCAAGAATCTTCAATGTCCCATTCAAAATCTCACAAATTATCCAACTGTCGAACTTATCTTTCCTATACTTACTCAATATTTTCGAGATCAAACCAGAGAAACAACTCATTTTCGCCCTCACCGCCATAAAAAATCACTCTTGGTTCTGCCGTCATTTTACGATTTTTCAAGAAAAGAACACGTGTATTGAAACTGCTCAAGTAGTAGTCCTTGGTATCCGAACATTTCAAGTTTGCCCAAACGAAAGTAAATTCATTTCTGATTGTTTACAAGTGGGTCTAATTCTTGGAAAAGCCCTATTTGTAACCAATCAGAGACTTTCTCTCGACTACACATTCGGACCGTGGCTCAGCGGGACCGGCCATTGAATGCAGTCGAGAAAATTCGCGAAATGATGGTATCGGCGATTGAATGCAGAAACTGGATTAAGCGCAAGCGCGTTATCAGGGCCGAATGAGTTAACAGTGGTTTATGTCCTTGATGTGTCATTGTGATCTTTTTCTTGATAGCCGATTTAAGATTAGGGTGATTATGGAAGGAGACTTTCATGCATATCCTGTGGGATTCTGGATGGGAGACGATATGCTGTGTTCCGCCTAGTCAAGACCCCCATATGTATTAAAACTAACTTGAAGTCCACAGTCATGATGTTGCACAAAAACTGGCATGTATCGTTAAAAGTATTGAATCTATGTGTGCTGAGGATACTTTTGCAAAAGATGGATATGATGGTGTATACAAATGAATAACTGGCATGTTGTACTTTTAGAACCACAGACTGAAGTTAAAAGGAAGACTTTTTTGCAAGAGTTGTTTGATGGGTGGGTCTTCCTGTTGACGAAAGGTGTAGACCAGACTGTCAGTACTCTGTATGACTGTATTTGGTTTAGTGTATTGCTTGATGTCACATTATCATAAGTAGGGTCAATATTGCCATGGCAATAATAGTTATGCACGTTGCCAAAGGAAACACCTAGGTAACTGACACGAGCAGTTCCAATGGTAAAATTCAAATCCACACCTTTTCAGTCTGGCACACTAACCAATGAGCCAACGCAGCTCCATCCAGACTGGAAGTAATCTGAAAGTTGATTCTACCATTCGAGTCAATAAATAACTTATTGCCAGCTCGATAACATGCAATTGTTCTAGAGGGAGGACAGAACACATGTTGCAGAAGGAAGAAAACTTCTCCAGTTGAAGCCTGTGTTTACTAATCAAGTCATTTATGATAATGGTGAGGGGGCAAGCAAGTTTTATCATATATGGATAATAGCATTGAAGTCACTATGTATGCACTAAATTTGAGGTAGTTGGTAAAGAATGGCAAACTAAACTCAAAGAAGATCAATCCGTAGTTAGATATGGTGTCTTCCAAGCTGACACCATCATCCCAGCACAGATGCTGAAGGTAGTTGATTAATAGCCAGAAATCCAGGACATTATTTGTTCCTTCTCTTCACTCCTAGAAGCAGAGATAGCAGGTAAATGGCTTAGAAGTTTGGTCTTTGAAGGAAGCTTCACTCTAAGTTTTTTATGCTGTATTTAAAATTCCCATAGAATATAAGAAAGGTACTATATTATAATGCAATTATGAGTATGGAAACATTATATGAAACTCAATATATGCTGATATCAAGAACAAGGTGATATCAATGAATGACGGACTAATACAGAATTTTAGTGTATCAAAAAAGGTTGCAGTAAATAATACAGAAGTATCTCTTTCTTTTAAAAGCGAGATAAGAAAATGTATAACTGCAGTAAAAGTGAACACATAGGAATGGTTTTATCTGTTACATGACAAGTGCCAGAGAATTGCAGTCCTATGGAAACCACACTGCTCATCAATGAACCGTTCCAGTGTGTCACAATAGACGGATAAATCTCTCAACGGGAATCAGTATATTGTGACCATCATCGATTATGCTACATGCTATCAGCAAGCTATTGTGTTGCATCTGATGGATGGAAAACGAATCCAGCATAATTTACCCACAATGAAACTGAAAGCAATATTACCATACATGAAATGTGTCCCAGATAGATCAGCCAAGGTGTAACAATGTCTGATATAAGGGACAAAGGTACCATGCATAAAACATGTCCCAGATCAATCAACCTAGGTGCAACATTGTCTGATATAAGCAACAAAGGTACCATACATAAAATGTGTCACAGATCCATCAACCAAGGTGTAACAATGTCTCATATAAGGGACAAAGGCACAATACATGAAATGCGTCTCAGAACAATCAACCAAGGTGTAACAATGTCTGATATAAGCAACAAAGGTACCATACATAAAATGTGTCACAGATCCATCAACCAAGGTGTAACAATGTCTCATATAAGGGACAAAGGCACAATACATGAAATGTGTCTCATAACAATCAACCAAGGTGTAACAATGTCCGATATAAGCGACAAAGGTACCATACATAAAATGTGTCCCAGATCGATCAACCTAGGTGTAACAATGTCTCATATAAGGGACAAAGGCACAATACATGAAATGTGTCTCAGAACAATCAACCAAGGTGTAACAATGTCTGATATAAGCGACAAAGGTACCATACATGAAATGTGTCCCAGATCGATCAACCTAGGTGTAATGTCTGATATAAGCGACAAATGTACCATACATAAAATGTGTCACAGATCAATCAACCAAGATGTAACAATGTCTGATATAAGCGACAAAGGTACCATACATAAAATGTGTCACAGATCAATCAACCAAGATGTAACAATGTCTCATATAAGGGACAAAGGCACAATACATGAAATGTGTCTCAGAACAATCAACCAAGGTGTAACAATGTCCGATATAAGCGACAAAGGTACCATACATAAAATGTGTCCCAGATTGATCAACCTAGGTGTAATAATGTCTGATATAAGCGACAAAAGTACCATACATAAAATGTGTCACAGATCAATCAACCAAGATGTAACAATGTCTGATATAAGCGACAAAGGTACCATACATGAAATGTGTCTCAGATCAATCAACCAAGGTGTAACAATGTCTGATATTAGGGACAAAGGCACCATACATGCAATGTGTCCCAAATTGATCAACCAAAGTGTAATAATGTCTGATATAAATCATATCAGTCAATCCATGTTCCATTTTATTATAATATTGACATCATACAAGAATAAATCAGATGGACTTTATGAAGAACAGATTTCTGTCATACCAATTCCCCCTTACTGTCAAACATCATACAAGAATAAATCAGGACTTTATGAAGAACAGATTTCTGTCATACCAATTCCCCTTACTGTCAAACATCATACAAGAATAAACCAGATGGACTTAATGAAGAACATATTTCTGTCACACCAATTCCCCCTTACTGTCCAACAGAAAACATACTTACTATCTCCAGATTGTTCCTGAAATTATAACAAATCACATTTTGACTAACAGGTTGTGGTATATATTCAACATTTGTTGTATTATGTACAAATGGTTACAGGTTCTTGTATGCATTTGACAGCTGTTGTATTATGTATCAAATGTATGTAATACAGGAACATAATAATCTTTATATTATTTTTTCTACTGAGTAATGTTTATTTCTCAGCAGTAAGACACAAAATTAAAATTCAAATCAACATATAGCATTCTTTTGTAATACTTCATCATTGTGGCAAAATATAAATTAAAAAATTGCATTTTCTGATATTTAACACTCTTCTGATTAGTTCCACCCATTCAGTGCCAGAGACTTGGGTAAAATGTAGAATTCATTTGTGATATGTAATATGTAAATCTAAGTGATATCAAATAACATGGTGCTGACTTTTTAGCCATTAGAGAGCATAATACTGTGAATTTTTAAGTCTTAAATTCAGTCTCCTATAAAACTTCAAATACACCTTAATTTTCTAGCACTCACTTTTTCTTCGAACCAGAAATCCAAAACTTTGCACGATTCTATTATGTGGTCATGAAATGCACAGTGTACTTCTGCTTCTTCTTTGAGTCTGGATACAGGAATCAGGCTGTTGATACGGACATCATTGTATTCAGGACATTGTATAAAGTACTCAAACTTCAGACCCATGCCTAGGTAACCAATAATCTTGTGGAGGTTTCTGGTTATGAAGTTTCTCACCTCAATGCACAGCTTTGAAGATGGAGTCTTGTCCTTAATTGCCATTCTTGTGACTCTCAGAAAGATAACATGCTCTCTAAAATGAAGAGTCAGTTTGTGCTGTTCGTCCAGCTGAAAAACGCAGCAGCCACAAAAGATCAGATTCTCTTCTCTATGCTCTTTCTTCTTTTTGGCAACTGGCCAGTGAGCAATACAGGCAGCAACAAGTCTGTGAAATATTGGACTGGGTAGGAAGTTGCCTATGAAGACATAGCACAGTACTGGTGAACTCTCGATCTGACTATTCAGTTTTGGGCTGATGAGCTCCTCTGGCGTTTCCTGCTGAAGCATGCATGGAGCAAGGAAGTAATGCTCCTCCTATTAAATGAATGGATTCATTTTTAATGGGGATACAAGGCAGAGATTAATTTTTTTTGTCTACAATAATATACAGAACACAAGTGTGAAAAAAAAATACTTTAACAATTTACAGATATTATCGATGATAATTTAGTTCATTTTCTTTAAAAATGTGTAATCAAAATAATAATTTAAGTGGCAAAGCTTGTTTAAAATAACTACTACCAACATCTCAAAAAGGTATCCACTGATCAAACAAACTGGTCTTGAATGGTGGATTAAACCGTTACACATTCTTACATTTTTCAGAAAAAAGAAAGCAACCAAATAAATAATACAATGTTTCATATGAAGTAAATTTCATAATTTGATGCCATTCATAAATTTATTCAAAAGAACAAAATGATTTAATTAAAAAATCATATATCATACTTGGATGCCTAGTGGTTAGAGCACCAGTCCCAGACGCACGAGGGAGCTGGTTCGAACCACGGCCAAGTCATGCCAAACACTTTTAAAAATGGAACTAACAGCTGCTTTGCAAGACTGTCAGGATTGCTACATGTCTGAGGCAAGATGCCCCAGTGTTAGGAGTCATTGTAGACTACGGCACTGCATTCTTTCTAGTAATCATTTTGTTACAACAATAATTCACAGGAGATAAAACAGAACATAACATATAAGACTTTTCTTGTTTAGAAGAAATGAAAGTTGAAGATATAATCTAATACTCTAAAGTACACTGCAAAAAACTGAAAGAGATTATGAAATCGGATTGTAGGCGTGGAATGACCTAACAACTCGGGAGTTTTTTTCTTTCTTTTGGCATGAAAGTTCACAGGTATGGTGTAAGGTCACTTACATGAAAGCTAACTACAACTCCGCTTTTATGGTTTTAGTATAATTTTGATGCATTTGTTCTGAACTCCATTATTGCATTTTGGAAATATCATTTAAGTTAAGTGCAATGGTGCCCATGATTCAACTCCAAGAGATGTACGCAATACAGTGCGTAATCAAACCATATAGAGTACTAAACAACATGGCCTCTTAAGTAAACACAACCAACCCGTGAATTATGAAGTCTGTATTTACCTTTAATTAATTTACTATTGAAATCAGAAAATGTGCTTATGCAAAATATTAACAAAATCAATCATAGTACTTCATAACAGTTTAATAATTGTTGGGTCACAGAAAGCTATTTGTTTTACACACCTATGTCTTAGGACAAGAAAAAATGATCTTTTTGTGTCCCAAGATGTACAACCATTAAAGTAGTCTACAAAAAGAACTAAAACATGTCAAGTTTAGACTATGGCCCGCAGATAAGATGACCCTCTTTTTCAAGACCTTTATTTCTTCCTAAATTATTTGGCATATATGCGAGTATATATGGTATTTTCATCAAATTTCATTATTCTATGCAGCTCTGTTTGCATGGTGGGTGCAAATAACAGCATGGTAATAAGCAAATACAAAATCTTGACCAAGAATGTATCACACATATAATGCAAAAAACATGATAGTCTCAGCCATATGCTTCCTAAAAGTAATTTCCAAACCTTTACCATCATTATTTATATATTTTACCCATGAGTTGTGTCTTGTAAAAATCTGCAATTTGTCATGACTGAGCGATCGATAAATGTACACTATTCCCGTGCTTCACGAGTATTAAAATCAACTTCCAACCATACTAACAAAAAGCTTCTGGCATTTCTACTCTAGTTCTTGAGACAGACAACACCTCGAGCAGTACAAGTCATGAAGATGAAGAGCAATTGTCTTTCATGCAAGTGAACGACCAAGGATTGAACATAATTTGGAAAAAATTATACCAATAGTCTAGTACGGTATAATTTGTGTTTTTTCTGTGATAAAATTTTAAATGCCGGTGTGAGGGTTGTGTATTTTGCATTGTATTTGTGTCTGTTGTATTCTGTATTGTATTTGTCTTGTATTCTAAGTATATTATTTGTATAGTTTTAGGATTTTTTCGTACCATTTCATCTCACTGCTATAACTTTAACCCTAAATGAGACAGAGCTCACACTTATAACCAAATGAATTTAACGCTGAAGGCATGCTGTACATAAACTTGCATTGGTTTCTTTTCCTTCTTCACTAATAATCATATGACTGAAAATTTATTAAAGCTATGTTAAAAATCCAAACCACAAACATCACACACACTATCGTGCATGCATTTCTACTGGTCATGAACAGCTAGCTGTAGATAGGAACTTTATTAATGATCTGCTATCATCAACACAAAGACTAGATCTAAAAAAGGATATAGTGACGAAAATCTAATACAACAGCCATGGCAATTATATTGCATTCTAACTAAATCATGGTGTACATAAACTTGCCTTGGATTCTTTTCCTTCTTCGCTATATATCCTTGGGATGGCAATAATATTGAGTTGCTCCATCACATGTAAAATGTGATTCTTGTTGTAATAGAATTCCGGGTTGTTCTCTTTACTCCAGATGACATCTAGAAAGTAACAGTTTGTCTAATCAAAACAAATGAAATTTATGTTGCTTTTCATAACGGGTTTAAGTCCAATATTATAAACAATTGTTGTCTTGACCTTTTAAATAAGGACTTCACTTAAGGCATCTGGTAATGCATCTTTAATGCACTCAAATATAAAGGATTATCCATTAAAGCCACTGGTGAAATACCTGCTTGATACATAAAATAATTCATGAATAGATGTAAATGATATTTAACTTATCAACCAGAGTAATGTATTTCATTAGAACTAGAGTTTTTCTTCAAGTCTACAAATCTCTGAAATTCTTTCTTTCAGTCGTAATGACCTTAAATCATTCTAAAGAAAGCAGAATTTCATCTTTAATGAGAGCAAGTAGAGTGCAACTAAGAATACCCGCATATCCTTCATGTTTGCCATGAAATATTGGTAGTATCTCTTTAAGTTTACACCTTACCCAGCTGTGTTTGCAGTGAGAATTTACTTGTTGACTGCTATAAGAAATGTCAAATGTCTTGTGACATACATGAAGAATCAATTATATTTGCAAACCAATTTAAGGCTCTTGACATGTGGAGTGATTATTTATCTTCATATCAGTTCAATGAAATGATCAGTTTGACATCAGTGGTCCAAAAATAAATAAGACAAAATGAATAAGATAGCAAAAATCATTTGCTATGTGGCAAAATATGAATGATTCCATAGATATCACCAAAACAGTGACTTAGAGACATGGACTAGAACTGAAGAAATGCACTACCATTTCCTTACACACTGATACAGGAATGTTAAAAGCAGATCCTGATTGTTATTTTAAAGCAAATAATTACAAACCTATCAGTTCATGGGTGAGCTTTCCTGTCTTTATGAATTCATGAAATTTGCTAGTGATGGCAGGATTTTTGCTGATAAAAGTCTCGGCAGTGATGAGGGACTTAAAAGCATCAATCATCCATTGTGGGTCCAGAACAATTTTCTTCCTCAATTCTTCCACACTGAAAACAATGTAAAAGGATATGTTCATCAAACACTTAATAAAAATTATTTCTCTTGTTCCATATAAGACACCAAGTAGTGATATACATTTTTATTGCAAAAGCCTTTAAAAAAAATAACAGGGTTGATCGACTTCGATTAATGTTTTACATACATCTACTTTTGTATGATGCATACAAGTTGCTTGAATCAATTTACATGCAAATACATCCAATAGTTTTCTAAATGTGCTTAATTCAGAGATACTAACACTTTGTTGGCATCAGCCTCAATAGTGCTACAAATTTTTATATGTCAATGTTAAAGATGATGCAATCAAAATCGCGAGTCTCAAAATGCAAAGGCAAGTATTCCACAGAATCTTTATTTTTCATATAAGAATCAAATGAATGACAAATAATTTATTGTAAGAAACTTTTTTCAGAAAATCCCTCAAAATGGGATGAATGGAACCAAATTCAAGTTTTTGTCTGCGAGAAGGTTCTGATTTATTGACAGTTTTTGCAGATGTAAATACAATATCCTTTTGTAAGAATCTATGGGCTGTGTGAGAGAGACAGAGAGAATGTAACTATTATTAAACATCTATATGGGTGTGCAAGTGAAAACTTGTCTTTTGTGGTTCTCTTTAAATTTAGTGAAATATTCATACAGTTAAACAACGTATATGCAAAAAAAGTGTTTATTTATATTTATTTAATCCATTACAGTCCTACCCATTTATATCGACATTGCTTATATCGACAAGCTGCCTATGTCGACAAAAAACCAAAGTCCCAGTCCCTTTGTCTACTATTACTATCACATTGTCATGCTTATGTCGACGGCGAGATAAAAGATAAACATACATGTCGAGAGAAGCCCTTGGTCCCGCTTGAACAAATCCTTTGTTTTCTAATCATTTATGTTGACAAGCTGCCAGTTCCGACCCATAATTCGTTCAACAATTAGTTGATCTTGCCGCTAGGTTTTAATGTCGCAGTCGGATAAAATAAAACAGCCACCCTAGGCTTTTGTTTGGGCACATAAAGCTGGCCTCTCACGGCAACTTAAAAGTAGTGAAATCTGATAAATTCTTGCATTTTCCAATGAATGCACAGAGGTATTGCTAGGATTTTAAAACTAGGAGTTCAAGAGTACCACCAGTAAACGTTGCAGTCCCCTACCAGAAGCAAATTGGGCATACCTGAAATGGCTATATTTCCAGACTAGTAGAAACAGCAGTTGCCATCGAGTTTATTTTCAAACTTGTTTACAGCACTGTCATGTAGCCCTTGTTTGTCCATTAGAGTGAGAGTGAATTGTCAGGTCAAGAATAGGTGTTATTCCAAGCACCAAGTTAGGCATCATCCATAGTGTTCCACGTGAAATGTGAGTTCTAGCAACTTCTTACACTGTTGAATTTCATTACAATCTTCGTCAATTTGCAGTTTAACCCTTCTTGTCAAAATTTGTCTAACTCTTAACATGTCTTGATTTTGAGGTCACAAGCACTACTTAGTTTGCAATAATAATAATAATAATAATAATAATGCTTTATTTATAGAGGGTGACTCATTAGTCAAGGACTATTCTCCCTTGAGGCCCTCTTAATGAAAGTATAACAAATGCACATTGTGTGAAGAAGCAATAATTAGTGCTTATATTAGCATGTTTCGTATTAAAATACTAAATTCCATTATCTATTAGAAACACATGCATGCTCCTGATATCTCTTCTTAAATACTCTAATATTTTCAGCCGATTTTACATGTAATGGAAGCTTATTCCACAGAACTGTACCAGAGTATTGAAAACTCTTTTTGAATTGCTCTGTTCTTGGTTTTGGTACTAGAAGATTTCCATGTGAGATTGATCTCAACTGGTATTGTGTTGAAAAGGGCCTGAATAAGTCCTGAAGATACTCTGGTGCAGTTCCATGTAGACATTTATATAAAAGAACTAGAAGAAGAAAAGACGTGGAGGAAGCATCAACACATGGCAATGAAAATAATAATGAAGGCAATCGTTCATTTGATGTACTCTTCTAATACACAAGTACATTAATGGGCCATTCTACCTCTGAAATCAGTTATCAGCACATTTTCTCACCATTCTGCAGCTAGTCAAGTCTTTGATCTTGCCACCTAGCTTGTGGGTCATGTTCTTCAGATGTACTCTTACAATAACATGTACATCTGTGGGTCTTTCAGCCACTGAATTTTGATTGTAAATATCAGCACAGCTAAAATGATCAATTGCTCAACACAATTTCCCACTCAACAGGTGGTCAAAGATGGACCAGCAAGCCCTTAAATTTGCCATCCAGGAAATTGATGTGTACAGAGGACTCCTGTATACATGATTTTCTGAATCCCAGATATAAAAATTGGGTCAAAATACGGATTATGCGTTTCCGAGACCTTTGAAATTGATCGGTGATTAAAACAAGTTTATTTTGCTGTGAAAGTTTCATTTTTATATTTGTTTACATTTACGATGGCTACAAACATCAGAGTAAAACGCAAATTAAATTTACACTATGGAAACTAAAAATCTGGCCGTTAAGGAAGTTGAGGGATGAACATCTCGCAAAGAGGTCTGAAATTTTTTCACTAAAAACTAACACCCATTCAGGAAGGATGAAAGCTGCAGAGTCTAATAAAGAAAGACTACCTTGAAGGTAACTGTGCTCCCCAAAGGAAGAAAAAAAAAACCTGCTACATTTGATGACGTGGAGGAAGCATCAAAGTGGTTCAATGAAGCATTTGTGAAAAAAACTTGTGTGGAGAACTTTGCTGCAGCAAATGGTGGGTTCAGTCGCTTTAATGTTTGTCATAACAGCGGATACAACAGTATTTGTAGAGAATACATGTACTGTTGAGTTTTTTTTAATTTCCCTGTGAATAGCCCAATCCCCTTGGTAGCCTCAATATCATGGGAACAGACTGACCAAAATCTAGGCCAATTTAAGTACATGTACATGAACCATGTAAATAACTATCTAACCTAGTGCTGATACCAACATTGAATATCGTAATGTTTTTCGTATCAGGATGTGATCGATGCAATATTTTAATTTGGATTTTACTACACAAAGGTAAGTAAGATTTGTCAATATGCATGTTTATTTCACACTGATTCTGTCTTCATGTACTCTAAATTTCAATTGTTTTCTCAAAGTGTAAATGCTACTCACTGACGACGGGTCGCCCTTTGTTGACGAATTTAAAGTGGTCTTTTTTCAGCCCCACCCCACCCCCAAACACTTGTCTCAACATCCGCCCATGTCGACAATATTTTCTCGGGCCCGAGGATGTCAACATAAACGGGTAGGACTGTATAACAATAATGACTTAGGGGTGCCTGTAGACAAGATGTAGACAGTTTTATAACAACGGTGTTAAGCAAGACCACATCGCAAAAACAAGTAAATACCACCAATCTTTAGTTAATTCTTTGAAGCCATCACCATTTATAAGAGAATTTCCTAAAATAAAAAAATTGTTGACACTGCAAGTCCATTAGAATTATGACTGATAATCCACAATGTTAACATAAACCGTTAACTTCATAATGATCTTATTCCAAATTCTTCTCAGATTTTTTGTTGATGTCAAACCATCTTAAACATTTTGACAACATTACACAACATAACAGCTACATAGGCTCTAAATGCACACGAGCTTGCACACTGAGACAGTCCTCTCTCTCTCATTCATTAAGAACAAAAAAAATCTTCGAGCGTTTTTATTTTTTATTGTAATTAGATTCTTGAGTTGGGAGCTGAATAAGACAGAAAATATGTTTACTTTGCACACTTATTTTTCGTACATGGTCCATACCTCCAAATGATAATTATTTATTTTACATATAATTTTCATCCACTGATTTAATGATGCTTCTGAAATGCACATGTCAACCGTACCCCAATCACATTACATGCGCAAGAACTATTAATTTAACTTCAATGAAGTCGGTTCTAAAAAAAATAAAATAATGCTAACTTTTAATACAAATATAAAGATATTAAATGCTTTGAAGTTATATCTACCTTTCTTTATGCATAATACATGCATGCATATAGATATATATACACAAACACACCTCACAAATATAGCCCCCTCTCTGGAAAGGTCATCCTGTACCATGGGAAAGGGGTTGCTGTATGAGAGGGTGACAATAATAACTTGCAGAACTAATCTAGAAGCATTATTTGAGCATTTAAAGGTCTACTAGTGCACTCACACAACCTTCGTTTACATTATAAATTTGAACTTCAGGAAGCGATTTTTATAGGTAATATGTCATATACCTCATCAATAATGCAAATAATGACCACAGAACATTGATTTTTTATCGTTGTTGACAAAACGCTCCTAGCTGATTCCGCGCTCGGTAATTTCCATAAGGTAAAGCGGAAGTGACACGGTTTAGGGAACACTGCTTTCCAATTGAGTTGATTTCAATGAGTGTATCCGTGTGTGAAAAATGGTAAAAAGGTGTATTGTTGGAGGTTGTAGTAATACAGCACGAGAAAGAGTGAGTTTGCACTCATTTCCTACTAATCCTGTTTCAAGGAAACAATGGATTAAGCAGATACGAACGACAAGAAAAGATTGGACTGACAGGCGAGATAGTCAAGTTGTCTGTAGTGACCACTTCAGAGAAGACGATTTCGATCCCACCTCTAAACTGAAACAGTCATTTTGGATTAAATACCATTAGACGACTCATGCCAAATGCAGTTCCATGTGTATTTTCTCACCATATAACACAGAGTGCATGCACACCAGATCAACATAAATCAAGGGTTACGGCAGGCCTAACAATACATAGCCAGAGAGGAGCTTTTCAAAAGCGAGAGTGAGCAAAGGTAAATAAATGTTTACTGATTTTAGCATGCTATATTATTTGTTGTCAACCCTACACTCTTGCCACAAATATACCTAGCTTGCGAGCGATTAATGTGAGGTTTTTTTAGTGGGAGTGTGTTTACAAATCGTAATAGGTAGGTCCACCCATACCCCCAAAATTATGAAACCTGCTTTATCAACGTGTGTGTGTGTGTGTGCGTGCGCAATGGTGCAAAGTCTAAATCCACAGTGTGTGTGTCTATATTGCTCCCCCCCCCCGCATTGTTCGGACCTTAGCCTAGACAAAATTATTGTGGATGCTGTAGCCTCTTTCCTGTTGCTGTTTATAATAATAATAATAGTCTTATATCACAAGTGTTCATCTCATACTTAAATGGTGTGAATAGTTGGTGTATTAATTGTTTTTAATTGTAAGGACTAATTAGTTCTGAGGATCTGGGAGTATATTACCTTCCTTGCTTAGTATACATTATTATGTCAGTGGATCTCGCTTTAGGTCTGATTCACACCCACAACCCATTGATTGCAGATGTAATATCGATGTTTGTTCGATGTGATAAGTATATTATTATTATTATTATTGTTATTATTATTATTCAGATTGTGTACAGAATCATACAAGGCAATATAAGAAGAATTATGCTTTAATATTGTTTATGATGTAAACTTCTAATGCTGCTTGATTAACTTGTATTTTTTTGTTAGATGTTGAAATAGATTTTTCAAAACCAGCATCCAGAAGACAATGTACAAGAGAAAACCCAAACTACACCAATCACACAGTCAACAGTAGATGGTGCGACATATCCTGGTTTGCATACTGATGTCACAGAGAACTTTCCATGCATATCCTGTGTTCAAATGGTTGGTATAGCTTAATATGATTTCATATGACCTCATATATGAGAGCTTACTAGTAAATCAATAAAGATATGTTATTATTTATTGTGGGAAAGCTATACAATGTGTTGGTTATATGTCAAACATTATGACTAGTTAAGAGATCCAAGAGAATTCAAGCATTAGTGAGAGGAAAACAAATTGATTTTGTAATAATAATACACGTCATTGTTATAATCTCACCATTAAAAGTCAACAAGCAAATGACACATGTAACAATATATTAACTAAGTTCAGTATGATAGTGTAAGCAATAGTCTGTATACCATACACTTGTCCACTTTTTGTTACTGAGCAATATTATACTGTTATTGATAAGCATATAATATTCATGAGTTACTCTACTGTGTGAAAACCATGATAATCAGAATGCACATGTATGATATTTCACAGGTTTTCAGGTAAATGTCAATGTGCAGAGAAGGACCAAAGGCATTCGGTGTTCTTTAGACATCCACACAGGTAGTGAAATGGAGAACAAAAATGACAGTTTTGATCAAGTGGACACAGACTGATGCTCATGATATTGAAGATGAGTATTCCATGATAAGGGAGTCAGATGATTCAAGCTACAAACCAGATGAGAGTAACCGTATGGATTCAAGCTTCAACTCAAATACCTCTGTAAAAGGGTAATGTAAATTGCATAACTTCAGCATGTATGAACCTATTACCGATTTGATGGTGCAATCAAATTCTTATATTGCTATTCATGGCCTCTAGAATTAAGTATGTTTCCAGTCTTACACATCCCATTTGCACGCAAAGTACAAGTCCTTGTAGTGAGTGTAGCTAACACTTTCACTTGGAAAGTTCCACCTGATTGCATACACTAAAACTGATGGCAAAGCAGCCTGATTTATTTTATATTAATCAAAACAAAGTCCTGGATTGTAATCAAAATAATGTCGGTGCAGATTTATACATGTATTCAAAGTCATATAATGTGACAAAATAATTATAAAGTCAAATATTAGTTATGTTTGTTAAAATGAATACCATTTTAACTTTTATTACTACATGTACATTGTTTACAAATTTCAGAATATGTTGAAAGGTTGATGGCATCACTGGAGAAAATGGTCAGGAAACCAGTCAGTTATGTCACCATCTTTATGCAGCCAATCCCTGACGCCGGACAAGTCGATGGCTGTCTGCATGATAACTACAAGTGCTTGAAACCTGTGTAGTTACCACCTTCACTTGAGAACCTTCTGCCTGATTGCATCTACTACACAGGATGGCAAAGCAACTCTAATTTCACGGACACGATATCCCCAGCACCATCTTACCAGCTGCCTGTATGCGGTGTATCTCTTACGACTGAAAATATAATATACAACATATTTTAGACTTGAATAAAGTTATATTGTGTCACCTATTCTTGTCTGAATTTATTTATTTCAAGTTTTCTGAGTCAAGGCCTTTAACATAAAATTATATTTTAATACAACCAATGGTAGGAAGCTAAATGAATATTAAGTGAATAAAAACATACCATAATATGTTTTAAATATCATAGTGCAGAGTCTGTTTAAGAAATGGAAGTGTTTCTCGATTGAAGTTAGCTTTTCGTGATAATTTCCAGTATAATAGACAAATGATGCTAGCTAGGTTTATTCTTGAAAATTTTGGCGCCAGCACCATAACTAGTGTTATAGATATATATATATATATATATATATATATATATACATATATATATATATACATATATATATATATACATATACATATACATATATATATATATATATATATATATATATATATATATATATATATATATATATATATATATATATATATATATATATTTGTGTGTTTCTGTGTGTATTTATGTGTGTGATAAATGGTAAGACTTTTTGGGTACTTTTTGTACCACAATATTTCTGAAATGCACCTCCCGTCATAAATGTATTATATTTATCTCATTGTTTGTTTCCCCACAAATAGTTATGCATTATTTTTTCACTTTCCTAAACCGACATGGAAAAAAAAAAACATTAAAGAAAGAATACTATATTAGTAATAATTGCAATAATAATAATAGTAATTACCAGAATGTAGAGCCCAAGTGCTGCTCAGCTTGATCATCTTGATCATGGAATGTTCGCTTCGGGGCCTTGATTCTCGTCTTGATCGAGCTGAAATTGTAACGGCCTCACTTCATAACGAGTAGAATCTTCTTCAGATTCAAAGAGTTGGCCATCTTCAAGGGGTTCACCTTCCTCAAATGACGAAGCTGAGCATGTCAAATTTGACATAAATTCGCTAGTATCGTCCCTATCAGCCATAATCACCACATATGCTAAACTTAAGGGACTTCCCCAATGCGCGTCACTTCCGGAAATCTGATTTTTCACCGGATGTGTACAAATATTTCCGGAGCATTTTCCGTAAAACATCGATTTATGCTCAAAAAATCATAATTTTCTCCTCAATGAGTTAAAACCTAGATCTAAAATGTACATTTCTGAGTTATTCAGCGAAAAATGAACATTTTGATGTATAATGTGTATTTGACGCTAGTAGACCTTTAAGCATACCAAGTTTAAGATTGTTCAAATTAATAATCATTAAAACATTGTGGATTCTAATTCATATTTCATCCAAGTTGTGTTAAAATATCTCCATTTTCCTCAGCATCTCATGGTACAGGTTTCATTAAAAAAACGCAACATTTTTACTGTATACTATCACGGTATAAATCAATGTATAATAAACTTTGATTAATTTACTTTTTAAAAAATGGGATAATGTAAACATACAATTTCTTTCCTCCTTTGCACACCAACGAGTATTAATATTCATTGCCACACTTGCTTTACCTGAAATAGAGGACTGTGCCAATGTCATGATGAAATTTGAGGAACAGCTCCAATTCATTTCTGTCCTCAATCTTAACAGATCCAGACATATTTATCTCTTCAATGAGACTGAGTGGTACAACCTGATGGAAAGGAATGTACAAAGCTATTATAATCTAAAATTTAAGGAGTCAGTTGGAACATGTGATGAAACTTTTTGTACATATCCCACTAATATGACAAGTCTTTTAACATATGAAAAGCACATTCAAGTTTGGAAAGCCCTAAAAATTAATATGACAACAGTCTTAACATATGAAAAGCACATTCAAGTTTGGAAAGCCCTAATTAACAGTCTTCACTCATAAATTTCTCATAGTCAATATCAAATGAAGTGTTGAAAAATGAGACATTTTCAAATAGTCACTTTTCACCTTCAAGAATGAACATCACATATAAAGAATAAAAATAAAATACTGCTAACAGAACTTTTAGTTGCCTTTTAGTGCCCATAAGCATTTTTTACTTTAAAATCTTCATTTTGCGCAATGGATGAAATATCTCTGATCAATAAATGTGGATTGATGCACTCAGTTTATGAAACAAGTTTAGATTTTGGAACGTTTGACTGAAATGGGAAGACATCATACTTGTCTAGATTGGGAATCAGTCAACTACTGATCACCAGAGGCGCAGGTCCTTCGGATAAGTATCTCCTGAGAAGTTCATCAACAATTCATCAAAATACTGTAGGAATGGGATCTCTAAAGACTTCAAGTGAGATGTTAATTACCGACATTATCCAAGCAAAGACTTTACCGGCAGAGGCAAGACCATACAGGCCCACATCGACCTGGCGATTGATTAGGATTTTTAACGTAGCTTTAACAATTTTTCAGTCATATTGCTACGATGGCTAGCACTGGGGCATCATGCTGCAGACATGTAGCATGATGTCCCACCCAGTCACATTATCCTGATACCTGGCTGACCAGTCCTGACACTAACTTCTTAATGCAAGCGAGGCAGCTGTTTGTACCATTTTTTAAGTTTTTTTGAATGACTTGGCTGGGGATCAAACCCACGACCTCTTGCATTAGCGGCAGACACTCTTAACTACTAGGCCACTGGAGCGGTCTCAACCTGGTGAAGACACTATAGAAAAGTGTACAGCCTGAATATCAATTGAGACTGTCCAGTCATAAGGCATCTTGGCATTCCTGACCAAGCTTTAAAGTGCTCTTCCTCAACATATTTGTTTAAGAGGGAACAATTAACAGAAACAACACTTGTGGAACAAGGTACAAAAACCCTTTGAAAATTAGCAAGGAATGTTTGGAGAATGATATAATTATTACAAGGACATGATTGTACAAAATAAATTTTAAGAACAAAGGCACATTTTCTTTTGTGACTTGACAAGAATGTACTTTTGCAAGAGTCAGAGTAAAGAGAGAAGAAATTTATTATGTTAGCTATGACAAATAAATTAAACTGGGCTCATGTTTTTATAGGAGGAGCTAATTAGATTTGACAGGGACATTAGTATATTGGAACTGAAAAGTAATTAAATATTAACACATAATGTATTACAGCTATAAACTGACATTTATATACAAAAGCAATTTTTCAAAATTCAGTTGCAGCGACCTTGACCTTAGACTTTTTGATTCTAAACTCAGTAGACTTACCCCAAATGCAAGCCGTTTGGTAAATGTAGACCATTTTAAATTGAAATCATAGTACAGAAATGAAAAAGGCAACAGATTTGCGTATGGGTAAAATCATTGCACACTTCTATGCACACATTTTGCATATGTGTAAATTTGTCATAAGATTGTATGTTAACCGCACCTTGGTACCAGAAGCTTTTAGTGTCATGATAGCTTGTTCTAAGGGAAGCCATCGGGCAGGTTTTTTCTCCCCCCAATGAGCATGCCGTTTTGAAAGTTCGAAAATTCTTTTTCTCAACTTTTCCAGCATGGGGTCAGGCTGGGTGTTATCGATGGCAATATCATCCATCAGGTGACGTATGGTTGGCTTTTCTTTCAACATGTACCGGAGTTCTTTAAAGTACTTGTCAATGACTTCTTTTCGAGATTTCTGTAAATAAAATAAAATGAATGTAGATGTTTCACATACAGTCTTAGAGAGTTTATTTCAAAGCATGACATTCTATTAGAACAAAAGAAGGGGCTGATACAAGATTCTTAATATGCCAAGTTTCTGGAAGCAATACATAAATGCATAATGTTGAGTGTCATTCTCTGGAGATATTTATCCTCTGAAATGATCTTTAGAATGGTTTTGGATGATCTTTTTTGTAAGTGGTTAGCTTTAAAACGATCTCCACAACTGCAATGCCAAACTTAGAGATTTATTAGCCTGTTTTTCTTCTTTCACAAACAAGTCAATCATACTTCACACCCTGATAATGATAAGAGTCCAGATGTTTAAATCTGCCAATTTGCTGAACAATTATCAGTCTTTGTTAATGAGATCTAATGAGCAACATGCCAAATAAAACAATAACATTTTAAACAAATTTATTTTGATTACCTCTGCTTGTATGATTTTTCTATTTTTACACTTCTAAGGTATGACAGAATTAATGAGAAAACTTCACATTGGAATAATCAAGAATATCGACTTAATGAGTCTGCAAATATAAAGCTTTTTGGTGGGAATTTTAAACAAATCTAATTAAGTAATACTTACCGATAACTATTGCTTAGCTTTCTTTGTCATACCAAAGAAAATGCTCCATCCATATCATGTGCAGTATGACACAATTAATCATGCACCTCGCTTTGTCCTTTGTATGTTATGTACAATACAAGCACAGATATTTATTTTTCTCAAAACGGTTATTATATCAGGACATCAGAGAAGGATGGGAAGAAGGAATATGAAAATTGTTTACCGACAGATATTGTTTAGCTGAATTTGTCTAATTTGACAATAGCTTACTGATAGATATTATTTAGCTGAATTTGTCAGTAATTTGACAATAACTTAACAACAGATATTTTACCCATAGATATTGTTAAGCTGAATTTGTCAGTAATGAGACAATAGCTTACAGATATTGTTTATGTGAATTTGTCAGTAATTTGACAATAGCTTACCGATAGATATTAATTGGCTGAATTTGTCAGTAATTTGACAATAGCTTACCAATATATATTTAGTTGAATTTGTCAGTAATTTGACAAAAGCTTACAAATACTGTTTAGCTGAATTTGTCAGTAATTTGACAATAGCTTACCGACAGATATTGTTTAGCTGAATTTGCCAGCAATTTGACAATAGCTTACTGATATATACTGTTTTGCTAAATTTGTCAGTAATGAGACAATAGCTTACCGATAGATATTATTTAGCTGAATTTGTCAGTAATTTGACAACAGCTTACCGATAGATATTGTTTAGCTGAACTTGTCAGTAATTGACAATAACTTACCGATAGATATTTTACCCATAGATATGCCGAATCAGAGACTCGAACCCACATCTCAAAGCCTGAATGATGCAACTGGCAACTCAGCCTGAATAATTATTCTGTCAGAGAGACTGCATGGGATGAGTCAAGGGAGAAGTTAGATAATGTGTTTGCTGTGAATGAAAGATCCCCGTTGCAGCAACAGAAGATCCCTCCTGTGAAAGACCAAGCTAGAGCAATCAACAGGTCTTGAAAATCACTGAATCATGAACACTGGGGCCAAAAGTGGGGCTGTGATAATGATCTGAGCAGTGACAGCTGTGACATTTTGCAGAACTTGTGGAATCAGTCATTAGGGTAGAAAGGTATAAGAGAATAGCCAATCCTACTGGATACTGAATGCATCCACTGCCCATGATCCTTGGTCCTACAGGATAAAAGTAAAAAAGTCTTTTTGTTCTGCCTGTTTACAGATAGATCAACTAGAGGTCTACTTCACAGCAAGAAAAGGGACCAACATCGTGGTGAAGAGGTCATTCCGTGAGAATGACTCTGCCAGTTAAGGAAAACTGTCCACCAAATGTTCTTTACCAGAATATGCCAAACTCTAAGCATTATGAGTTCGAGATTTCCACAAAAAGAGAAGGGACACCTGTGCCTCCTTGACATTAAAAATAAGCTACAACACATCGACTCTTTACATAAGGCCCCCTGTGAAGCTAAGTATACAGCCTTAATTTCTAGGTTGTTTATGTGGAGAGACAATTTGGACAGGGTGCAAAGTACCTGTAGAATTATGCCCAAACTGGAATCTGGTGCATCGGTGAACAAGCAGGTGTGTGGTTCGGGTGCATTTACTGCAAATGGTGATGAAATACCGGTCCTAGGAAAATCAGTGTTGATGGAGAATTTATAGATTGCAAGGAGGAAAAACTGAGGTCACATATGGAGACGTTATGATAGAACCAAGTCTGCAGTGGCAATCAAAGTTTAAGAAGGGACAAGTACAATTGATCTGACCAAGAAGTTTTATCTGGCAGCATCTTTAAAAGAGCCAGGATTTGATCTGAGCCAGTGAAACAAAGTCTTGTGATGGAGCGAATTCTTATTTCTCGAGGTTAGGCAAAAGATCCCAACTCGATTACCAATGACCATCAATAATGGAGATCCTGATGATGGGACAGAATTTGAACACTATGGACTGACCAGTCATCAGAATACTGGAAAATTGGTCATTTCAGCAACTGGAGAGTACTGTATATACTCGCGTATAAGCCTGTTCGCGTATAAGCCGACCCCCCCCCCAAACTGAATTGGTAAAAGTGGTATAAAGTGCATGACCCGCGTATAAGCCGACTCATACAAATGGTACATCACAAGATGCACAAAGTGAGTTCTGAATACGTTTATTTAGGTAAATCACATTATTAAATAAAATAAAAGAAAGAAATCTAGTTTATATGTTGAAATAAAAACAATTCTGAAGTGTTAATTCTTAATGGAAATTTAATTAATCATGATTCTAAAATCATGAAATATAAAAGTTTGATCACTTTTAGAATCCTTCAAAATCGGGCTCTGTATCAGACTCGCCAAACAGTTCACGAAACTCTGCTTCTGTTACGGGCGTGCTTTCATCATATACATCGTCCCCCCCTCCCCGTACTTGCTTCTCGTTGTCAACAAATTCGCGTGCTGCAGCACAGTTGTTATTTGCTTCTGCATATTCAATAGCTTTAAGTTTGAATGCTGCATCATAAGCAGACCGCTATCTTTTACTTCCAACACTATTCATTTTATCCGATTGAATTGAACATAAACTTATACAGAGATTAAACTGAAATAATTTCTTTCAGTAGTAGTATACTATTTATATACCTTATCCTGTAATTATTTCTATGTGTGGTTGGTTTTCAATTCGTATTTGATAATTATTTATCATTGTTATTTGTGTTGTGTTTTTTAAACTACGGGTAGTGTGATTCAATCGATCAAACTATGATTGGATTCAGCGTGGACATTATTCAAGTATTGTGACAGTTTATAACTTTGAGCAGAAACCAAGTCCACTACCATATCTCATTAAACAATACATCTGAGAGTTGGCATCTATTAGTTAAGTCATTGGCATTGTGCAACAAAACAAACCTATTATCCCTGAGGTATTTACCACAGATTAAGCATATGGTAGCTATTGTACAACAATCTTCCGCTAACAAACCACTTTGCTTTACAAACAACTAAACAATAGTTGTATATAAACTGTGGCTCCCGATTACTTCTAAAACACCTGTCAAAGAAATCCAACAAATTATATTGTTTTACAATTATTCACGCTGACTCGTATATTGCACTGTTATTTGCCGTTCCTAAGCGTGCGCGCAACAAAACCCTATGGAGCCTCTCGCTATTGTTTCTCGAAGACTGTCATACATGTATTTCTACTCTCGATCAAAATGTTTGTCGTATATACCTTCAGTATCGTAATTCTTTTATTTCTTTTTACGTAGATTCTTTTCATATTTACACTGAAATAGGCTAGCGTGCATTTCTACGAAACAGTAGTTTAATTATTACTGATTAGCTGAGGGATAAATACTTGACCAGAGATTATTAATATGGCAGTTCTTTTGGAAAATACACGTATTTCCGTAGTTCAAATAACACGTATGGCTGTATACCTTCAGTATCATAATTCTTTTATTTTTTTTCACGTAGATTCTTTTCATATTTACACTGAAATAAACTAGCGTGCATTTCTACGAAACCGTAGAGTTTAATGATTACTGCTTAGCTGAGGGTTGAATACTTGAATAGAGATTACTAATAAGGCGGTTCTTTAGGAAAATACACGTATTTGCGTGGTTCAAATAACACGTATGGCTGTATTTTCTGGTGGATGGACATCTGTCAAATAGACGTCAAGTACGTTAAAAACATGTTTTTCATTCATTATCCTACCACTTATGTTAGAAAAAAAATATTTGTTTTACTTCACGTCAGGACAAATCTTATCAGCCATGTGGCATCATTAGGCATGTGATCTCATATTCGGCGATCGACGGAAACAATAAATATTGGAAATCGAGGGGAAAAAGCATTATAAATTTCAGGTTTGGAACTTGACCCGCAGATAAGCCGACCCCCCCTTCTTCCAGGCCTTATTTTTGTCCTAAATTTCTCGGCTTATACGCGAGTATATATGGTAGATAGACTTCCTTAATTGAGACAAGTCACAGTAATGCCCCAGTTATGAGGGCAAGATCCAAATGCCAAAAGAGGCATACACGACCAAGGCCCCCGAGATTGACAGACCCACATCCCATAGGAATTCATTGGCATAATATGAATATTAAAGGAATACTGATCCTATCACCTAGCCTGCTAATAGAAAAAACCTTAATTTAATACAATCTTTACTGATCCAATCCCCTAGCATGCTGATAAAAACACCTGAATATAATTAAATTAGCCTGATAATAGAAAAAAACTTAATTTAATACCATCTTTAAAATGAACTTTAATCATTAAATCCCAGCTAAGAATACCTCTGGAATCTTATCTACATGTGTGCCAACCAGAATCACGGGAATGATGCCTCCTGGTGATTTTACACTGGAATGGATGGAATTCGTCCAAATCTGAATCTGATCTGAAAAGAAAAGAAATTAATACTTTCTTTATAATTGTATCAGGTAAAAAACAAATAATAAATTAAAAAAATATTTGTTTTAATTATTTATTCACTTTTTATCTCAGTGTTCTGCCATAATATAAATGCTGAATGTCACATTTATTATAACACATTAATTGATGTCAAGTTTAGTTTGGGAGAGTTTTGTTGTTGCAATTATCCCATGTCTGTATCATCAGAATTTGGTTTGGGAGAGTTTTGTTTTGGTAATTATCCCCTGTCTCTATCATTAGAGGTTAGTTTGGGGGAGTTTTGTTTTGGTAATTATCCCGTCTCTATCATAAAAGTTTACTTTGGGGGACATTTGTTGTGGTAATTATCGAGACTCTCATCCAAGTTTAGTTTGTGGGAGGTTTGTTGTTGTAATTATCCCATTTCTATCATCAGAGTTTAGTTTGGGAGAGTTTTGTTGTGGTAATTATCCCCTGTCTCTATCATCAGAGTTTAGTTTGGGAATGTATGGTTGTGATAATTATCTCCTGTCTCTATCATCCGAGTTAGGTTTGGGAGAGTTTAGTTGTAATTATCCCCAGTCTCTTTCTTTCATCAGAGTTTAGTTTGGGGAGTTTAGTTGTTGCAATTATTCCATGTGTATATCATCAGTTTGTTTTGGGAGAGTTTTGTAGTTGTAATTATCCCATGTCTCTATGATCAGAGTTTGGTTTGTGGGAGTTCTGTTGTAATTATCCCATGTCTCTGAGTCTGGTTTGTGGGAGTTCTGTTGTTGTCATTATCCCCTGTCTCTATCAGAGTTGGTTTGTGGGAGTTTTGTTGTTGTAATAATCATCTGTGGTTAATTTCATGATATTCTCATTATCCTGTCAGAGTTATACATATGATTTGGTGTCTGAAATCAACTCCCATTTAACTTTTTATTTGTTTTCAGCAGTATTACTATAGCTTATATTGATCTATTTGAACTTCAGGGATTCCTTATTCCATTTTAAAGCTTGTACCAATATCTATTTTCTCAGGTTATTATAAGACAAAACAACCATATGTATCTTTTATGTACAAATACTTTTTAAGAACACTTTTTGCTGTTAACTCTGTTGCCATACACTTCAATTCTCTTCTCTCCTGTCTAAAAATTCTGTACTTACCGGTTACATTGGTGATTTGTTGACTGAGATCAATGACCAAGAGATAAATTGCTCGACTCGTGAGAAACATTTGATTAGTAGTAAAGAAAGCATAATGACCAGCAAAGTCCCATATTGACAATGCTGCATATTTCTCTACATCTTTCACTAGTTTGTCAGCTTTTTCATTGACCAAACGGAGGATTTCCATCATTGCATCCTTCGTCTTCTTCTCACTCTCACTGGACTTTGCATCACTCAGTGGAACAGTAAGAATGTCAGTCTCTTTGTCTAAATGCTCCACATGATGAATCTCATACCCCCTGGTAATAGATACTTGAGTGGTGGATTGAACTTCTTGGTCTGACACTGAAGTGGTTGATGGTACATTGCTGTTAGTGGCATCTATTTCAGAAGTAATCTCCCTCTGATAGTTTACCTCCCTGATACCCTCTTGCTCCTGGCTGATGTCTGGTTTTTGATCAAGTACAGGTAAAAGTTTGATCAGACGATTTAGTGTGTGCAATTGATCAGAATCTGAAAAGTGGAAAGCAAACTGCATTGACAGGAGCCCTGTGGAAGGATATTCTACTATCAAACTATAAAATGATCATAAACATTTATTATTATTATTATTAATAATAATCTTCAATCTAATATTCCATATAGCTCAGGGCACAAAATTAGCGGTAGTCTGCTAGTCCGAGGCTAGTATATTTCCTGTCGGACTAGTAACTATCATAATGTTCTTAGTCCGATGGGCTAGTAAGTTTTATGTATCAACAGTCAGCGTTTGATTACTCAATATCCTAATAAAGACGTGTAAACTCAATCATAAAATGTTAGCATGAGAAGTCAATTTCAGCCTCAGAAATGTGTTTCTATTGCAAGAAGATATGTGATTGACACATTTTATGTTCAAAAACAAGAGAATACTTTGCATTTGTTATGCCTGCACACGTAGTCTTCAATTTTGGATCTCTTGGGGACTACAAGTTGATAATTTCAATGTTAATTAAAATTTCCAGGTCCAATCAAGTGATATAACAGTTACAGTTACCATTTTTTTAAACAAATTCCTTAAAGTTCAATGAATAGGGATCAATTTGCTGTTATTGTGTAGTAACAAAAATGTGAATGCCTGACTTCATGTATATATTATATGAAAATCATTAGGGAATAATAAATGTGGTCAAAATTTATCTAAAGTTGAACCCAATAATATCTCAAGGTTACATTTGCCATTTTGATACTGGAAAAGTAATACGTAACATTACACATGCACTTTTTGATAGGCAAAATCATGATATTGTTTTTCTTTATAAATTTTGTGGATAGTGATGGCTTACCTTCATGCTGCTGTATCCATTCCCCTGTATCCAGAGGGAGTTTGCAACAGTGTTTATGCACATCAATTCCTTCTGTGCTTTTCTTCTCATTTATATCAACCGGCTGACCAAGGAGGCGCTTTATCAAGGTTGTTTTTCCAACCCCAGATTGCCCTACCACCATCACCCTTATATTGTAAACCTTCTCCACTCCAGCACGCAAAGCTTTTTTGAACAGCTGAATAGAATAACTGTCCATACTTCGGATCTCCACAGGAAAGAGTGGGACTGAAATAAAAATATTTTGACATGTTAAAAAAAAATCTTGCGCAAATGTCCTAAGTACTGTCACTGCCAAGTGTATATACAAGAGAGTTGCTTCCCTGTGTCAATGTTGTGAGCTCTTCACTTGCGGTGTTCATTGTTGTCCTGCAAAAGCCGACCATCAGGTTTAAATTCTTATTTCTTTACGTATCTTAAGAATATTAAATTAGTTGCAAATTTTCAACTTAATATCAAGCATATTGAAAACCATATTTTATATTTAAACGCTAGTATGCTAGAAACATCCAGATCTGATTCACTTTTTTATTGTATATAAATAATATACTGGAAGTCTAAAAGACATGTCAGATTTCATTCATGTTTGACAATTATACATTTTTATTCCATTCACTTCCTGTTCTTCCTCAAAGATGTTTAACATTTACTAGATGTTGACGGTAATAATTTTTAAAAAAAACATTCATGCTTGATAGCTGTCACTGATCATGAGAAGAATAATAACAAAAATAATACTTTTTTTTAAAAAAACCATTGATTCTGTATTTGATGTGATTTCTACTTTTTAGCACTCTTAACAAATCAGTTAAATAATATATTTTAAATTTAAATTTAAGTTGTTATACATTATTTTCACCATCAATAATCTGTGCTTTGCATGTCATGTGGTTTGACCACAGCAGCACAAGATCATGTGGCTCATGATAGCAATTCCTGGATCGCAATGTTCAAAATCTGCATGTCAATCGATCAGTAGTAAGTTCATATATGCTGGTATGGCACTGGCCAGATTGTGTTCGGCATCTCTGTTTAAGACAAGGGTGATTATGAACGAGACTTTCGTGCATGTCCTGTACGATTCCAACGGGAGACGATATGCTGTGTTCCACCTGTTGAAGATCCCAATAGATATTAGATGTAATTTAAAAGTCCACAGTCATGACTTTGCACAAAATCTGAAGTGTGTCGTTAAATCTTCAATCTATGTCTACCAAGGATGCTCTTGCCAAAGATGGATACAATGGGGTATACAAATGGAAAACTGGCATGTATTTTTTTTTCAGAATGACAGATTCAAGTTAGAAGAAAGACTTCTTTGCAAGAGTCGTTCGCTGTTTGGGTCTTCTAATGTACGATAAGCATAGACCAGACTGTCTGTTCTCTGTAAGACTGGATTTTGTTTGGTTTATTGCCTGATGACACATTATCATTAAGTAGGTTCTTTATTGAAAATGCAACTAGAGATAAAGTAATGTGACTTGCCAAAGAAAACACAATGGTAACTGACACAAGTAGTTCCAATTTTATAATTCAAATCCACACCTGAGCAGTCTGGCACACTAACCAGACTTGAAATAATCTTAAAGTTGATTCTAACCTTACCGTCAATAAATAATTGGTTGCCAGCTCGGAGGACATAACTCGTGTGGCAGTAGGAAGAAAACCGTGAAGACTAATTTTGCTAATGAAGTAATTTATGATAATGGTGAGGGGGCAAGCAAGTTTTATCTTATTTGGGTAATGTAGTTTAAGTGACTATGTATGCACTAAATTTGAGGTAGTTGGAGAAGTGTTTGATCTTCGGATTGGAGATTTTATCAATGGTTGATGATCTCAATATGAAGTGAAAGGGGTTGGGGTGGGTGGGTTGGTGTTAGGGTGATACAAAACCTAAACTCAAAGAACAATCCATGCTAGATATGGTGTCTTCCAAGCTGTTGCTATGAACATCATCCCAACACAGATACTGAAGGTAGTTGATTAGTAGTACTATAATAATGGCATTACGAATCAGAAAACATTATAAGAGACTCAATATCTGCAGATCTCAAGATCAAGGTGATAATATGAATGAATGACTAACTGTTACAGAACTATAGTGTATCAAAAAAGGTTGCGTACAGTAAATAATACAGCAAAATCTCTTATAAAATCGAGATAAGAGGTATAACTGCAGTAAAAAGTGAACACATGAATTGTTTTGTCTGTTACATAACAAGTGCCAGAGAAATGCACAGTCCTATGGAAACCACACTGCACATCAATGAACTGTTCCAGCGTGTCACAATATACTGATAAATCTCTCAACGGGGAATGGTATATTGTGACCATCATTGATTATGCTACATGCCATCAACTCTGATGAGGAGGCTATGCTTGGGATTTGGAGAACATTGCTCGTCAAATTCAGCTCAATTCTAATGGGTGGAAAACTGATCTAGCATAAACATTATAATTTACCCCACAATAAAATTGAAAGCAATGGTACAATACATGAAATGTGTCTCAGATCAATCAACTAAGGTTAACAATGTCTGAAATAAGAGACAAAAGCACCAAGGTGTAATAATGTCTGATCTACAGCATATCAGTCACTCCATGTAACAGTTTCTTATAATATTAACAACATACAAGTATAAACCAGATGGATTTTATAAAGAACTGATTATGTCATACCAAAGAACTGATTATGTCATACCAATCCCCCCTTACTGTTAAACAGAAAACATACTTGAGTAGTTATCCAGAATTGGTGACATCCTGGTATGGTCCCAATTATTTGTCAGTGTTATTTTTTCTGGGATATTATGAGCTTGGAGTGAGAATCAGTATAACCAGTAAAAAAAAAAAAAAAAATTGTATCGATTTTAATCAACCATGTCACGTTGTAACGTAACGTGATGGCAAAGTTTCAATCCCCTAGTGCGGCATTGTGGGCTGTATTGGTACCACAGAAACTGTTTGAAAATAAGCTAAATATAGCAACATGCAAAATTGATACATTTACAATAGAATTATATTACTTGAAGCAAGATGTTCAACAAAAAAGTATGACATGTCACACATATCCGGTTTATGTACAAACGAGATGCTGGGCAGTAAACTGAAACATTAGTCAGTAATTTTTCAAAAAGGTCGGCTTTTGGAGTATTCTTCTTGATTTGAGGTAAGTAAAATATTAATTTAGAACGATACTTATATAAACAAACGATACTTTACAGCTATATTACCATCATCTGCCTTTGTATGCACTCTGAAATTTAGTATTGCCTGGTTTTATGAATGTCGCTTGTAACGGAACGAGATGGTCAAAATTGTCTACAAATACAGTACTGCCTTTTTAGTATTAATTTTATAGAAATTTAGAATTCGTTTTGACACTTGTTTGTCAATCGAATACAGAGTCAGTTGATGTTTTTTTTTAAAGGAGAAATTACATTTGTTTGTGAAAACATCCTGTTCATTACTGTGACCGCCAAATGTGTTGTTCTAAATCTTGTCACGTCTAACGAACGGCATGGGTTGAGCTGCATTTTTAAAGATAAAGAACATTAGCAAATGACTAAGTAGCACATGCATAAAATCCAAATGCCATCACTTTTTACACTTCTTTGATAATAATGATCTGAATGTATAGACTTACTATATATGCTTTACCATTTTCTTTTCCGGTTTCAGTCTCATATGACATAGGCATTTTTGTACATTGGTTGTCACATGTAATGGACAGGATAGATGCAGCTAGTACAGCTGCAAATGTTTCTAAATATTGTTTAAATTGACAGATTAGAATGAAGATTTAAGTTATGTTTATACAATCGATCATTGTACTGTTTATTCTTTGTTTATTTTATTATTTGATGAATTTACTGAGGTTGATGTCACGTGTGTTACTTGAGACAAATGTAGATCACAGTCATTGGCAATAGTCTGAAATTTCTTCCTAACATTCCAGTAGCAGCATGTTATTATTAAGCACACTTGGTCATTTCTGATTAAGCAGTGGTTGCCCCTATTTCACAATGAACTTATTTTGAATCACAAAATAAACTCTTGTACAAGATTGGTGATATAAAACCATGCTCTTCAGTTAAAAAGCATACTTCCAAGATTTGCAAGACGGGAAATTGCTTTTTCAACTGCGGTCCTGGTTGAAGTTAGTGAGAGCTACCAACAGCTTAAGAACTTTAAGACTGCTCACAATGTCAAACAAGCTGTCTTGGCAAATATTTTGTTGAAGGCCAACAAAGGATAAAGCATTAACTTCATACGGAAGAAGTATTGTCTCGGTTATCACTACATATAAAAGTGTCAGACGCAGACATTTGATCGCAAGCTGTCAAGCTGTGCTCTGCCAAAGGAAACAATCCAGAAAGTTGTCGACTTTTTTTAGACGAGGTGACATTTCCAGATGCGATCCATCTCCAGCATCTGAGAGCAAAAAGACCCATGCTCCGAGACGATATATGGAAAAAACCTTAAAAGATGCATACAAACAGTTTGTGGAGGAGACAAAGATAGAAATATCATTTTCAAAATTTGCAAAATGTCAGCCCAAGGAGATAAAATGAGTGAAATTTACCAAACTGAACACTTTCTGTGAATATTGCGCAAATATTACACTGAAGAGGGATGCAATCAACAACTTTCTGGCAGCAAAGTGACATTGACTCATGCTGCCTTCAAAAGTTGCCAGCGTGACCTGACCTTGTGTGACAAGGAAATAAATATTCAAGGTCGTAAGAGCTGCATAGACAGAAAATGTTCCAATTGTGGAGTTAAACTAGTAAGAGCTGAGCTACAGCCAGCAATAGAAATGTATACAGGTGCTGTAGTAAAGTGGAAAAAGTGGGCATTCGTAAAAGAAAACATAAGTGACCGTACTGGAATCAACAAAACAATATGTAAAAGGCAACTTGCAACAATACAGGGCACACTGGACCAAGTTCTTTCAGAGCTGGAGGAAGAACTGCATACCTTTTCATGCCACCTAACAAATGCAGATTGGCAGCATAAAGCTTTTGCCAAAATCTTCCAGAAAACTTTGTATGGATTTTGCAGAAAAGTTTGCGTGTTTTTATCAAGATGAGGCACAAGGGGCTCACTGGACTCTCCAACAAGTAACAATTCATCCAGTGATTGCCCATTACCGCTGTTTACAACATCATAACACCATCACAGAATCTCTGATTTTCATATCAGATTACCTGCAGCATGACACACATGCTGTTCAACATTACCAGATGATTGCCATGCGTGAGCTACAATCCAGAGGACTCCAATTCACTAAGATAATCCATTTCTCTGATGGATGTGCCTCACAGTACAAGGGGAAAACAAGTTTTATTGATGCCTCTTACGGGGAAGAGGATATTGGTGCATCAACGGAAAAACACTTTTTTGGCAGTCGCCATGGAAAGGGCCCTTGTGATGCAGAGATTGGCATTGTCAAAAGGGTTGTTTCAACTGCTGTCAAAGCTAGACAGACTCGAGTGTCAATGGCTGAAGAAATGTTCAACTTTTGCACGAGGAGACTAACACAACCAGAATCAGCTGAAACCCCCAGTCACAACAGGAGAAAATTCTTGTTTGTTTCTCAACGTACGATCAACAGGCACAGACCCGACAGGACTGGACCAGAGATTAAGACCGTGGCTGGTACTAGGACCTTGCACTGTACTCGTGGCTTGGCACCATATGTCCTGAGCATATGAGAAAGGAGCTGCTTCTGTCTGGCCTACACATCTGAGGAGGGCCTGTGTGCAAATGGAGCATTTTGTGGTGACTGGAGAGTGGCACACTTGAAAAAAAAAGACTGCAAGACCACAGCAAAATGGTAATAATTAATGTTTTGTTTTAAGGAAATTGAACACAGTTTTAATTTGCATTGAATTTTCTTTATTTAGTAAAATGAGTGCATTGTTGTGTTGATAACATTCATAATAAATGTAGATGGTATTTGTGCCTGAAGACTTTTAATGGTTATTCACGTGTAATGCACTTCGGTCTTCGAATGATTAGGCACTGTACTAAGCCATGTCATTATTATTAATAGTATTATTATATGTACTGCTTCTTATTTTTGTACAGGAAAATTTCATGAATGCAGCAAGTTTAGCTCCATACCAGAAAGTATGTAGTGTTTTCAAAACCCACTGTAAATTCTATTTGCTTTAAAAACATATTTTGTACATTTGGTTTGACATGCACAAATACATAATTTAAATATTGTCATTTTCTTTTACCAGAGCCAACCAAAATCTCAACAGCAGCATCTGCTAATGAAGAATATCACAAACACATCACCAGTGCCAGCCAGTATCACCGCAGCATCAGTCTCAGTAGCTGCAACGGATGTATTTCAGGCTAATTCAATCAGGTAAATATTTGCAAGAAAATAATTGGAATAAGTGGTAGCTCTGAGATTCTGGAATTATGGGTGCATAACTGAAAATGATCGTTCTACCATTTTGATAATGAGCATATATTCTAACTTATTTAATGCTAGTTTAATTAACCCCTTAAAAAAAATTCTCAATATTTCAGAGCAGGTCAGTATCTTATGGTCAGGGTCGCAAAACCATCAGGAAGGAATATGGAACTGTTGTAAGTATGAAGATCCTTTTCTTTGCCACTATTTGGACAAGTCTGTATAATGATGACAACCTGCGCGACTGACCTGTCACCTCTGGTAATCATCATCTCCACAATTTTAATTAAACTTTTTTCAAATTCAGTGATGTAATAACTAGACTAATTGGTATACATTGATATAGGCACTTTGTATGATTCAATTTATAGTTGGGAAAGCTTTTAGGAAAATATTTCATAATGCAGCAGTTGTAATTAATTTTAAAAGCTAATAATAGCACTTGCTGAATATTGCAGGTGATTCAAGTCCAGGAAGATGATACTGAAGTGCGGTACCTCCGACAGAAGGATGGGAAATATTTCCCTGACACAGAGGATGATGCCTGGATTGTACGTGCTGACATTGTTGGCCATCTTGATATTGCCCAGATGGACAGTAGAGTCTTCCACTAAGTTTGAAACAATAAATACATTTGAAATTACAAAGTTGTTTTGTGTTTTTCTGTAACCTTCTTCATATAGTCTGAATGTCACATGTAATACTGTGACACCATCCACCATATTAAATGTGGCTAAACATGGGAAAACTTAACATCATTCACATACATGTTTAAAATAGGATTCACACACACACACACACAAAATTACAAGAGTAATAATATCATCCTTTCCTCTGAATAAGGCTACATTGTAAAGGCTGAACACTAATGTCTCGTGTGTTACAGTGTAACAATTTTTTGACGATCGTATGAAATGTTCAACATAGATATTTATATATATAATTTATATGTATAATCTTTCTTTCTATTTGTTCTGTTTGATTAAAGACCTATTAATGAGATAACTCTGCTGGAACTAGACAGGGATATGAATTATCTAGTCAGAACATACTTATTTTCAGTCATGTGTATCACATTTTCAAAAAAAAAAAAAAAAAAAAAAATTACAAAATATGATCTATATAGGAATTGCCATAAATTCTTATGTTGCCAAGAGGCTAAACCTTTTTTAAGCACAACAGAAAGTACAACTCTTACATAATCCACCAACCATAGATAGGGTTGTTTATTTCTGAATGCAAGGTTCCAATAACCTTAAGATCCACTCACCTGGACTTTTGCAACTGATAGTTATACCAGATGGTTTTCCGTTGAGCAGAATTTCTAATAATTCCAGGTGACAGTCGCCATATTGTATGGCGGAAACCCTGTAGTTAATAGCCATAGTCTGCTCGTTGCTGTTAGTGTTACTATCAAAATGGATACGGATAAAGAACATTCTTCTCGTGTTGAGAAAAAAAAATGTATCAAGATATGTTTGATAACGTTTCTAAGGACAGACATATGGAGAAAATTAAAATTCTGGATGACAAGAAACCGTACGAGATGGAGAAGAGCGAATGGTGTAGAGATTTAACATCATGGCTGGAGGTCACATATCCCGACATTTGTGAATTATTTAGTATATACACAGAAATTTGCGAAAGAATGAAACAATTATGTGTAGCCATTGTACATGTATGGCAGGTGTAGGAGAAGTCTACTCTCATATTGGGGCACATCTGTTTGCACTGGAGGCTGTTGTAAAACTACGAAATTCTAAGACAGTAACAGAAGAAAAATCTTACTGGTTGCCCTCTCCTGTCTGAAAGGTCAGTACATTTTCAAGGTTTCTAACATTACATTTATATTCATAAGACATTTTAGTTCCTAACAATACTAATTCAAAATAAGGTATCTGCTTATACAGAGAAAGTAAAGAATGTGTTAGCAACATTTCTACAAAGATTTGGGGAAAAAATATTCAATATCCGAACTTGACAATTGCCGCATATAATACCATCTATATGAAATTACAATTGTTTAATTTTCATCTTTGAAGTTAAATGTGGCTTAAATTTATCATCCATATATTGTGACTTCAGGTTCAGTTCAAGACCATCCATGATATTGACTTTATTTACGTCAGCGCTGACAACAAAAACGCCTCAGAAAAAAGAGTCTGGGATTCAAATACCTATGATTAAGACGAAAAACGAAACCCATTGTAACAAACAACCAGTGAAGAATTGTCTGAATTGTGTGCATCACTTGATTTGACAGGTAAAAGGCCTGTATTTGTATCTCTTTACCAGGGTATGCAAGCAAGTATAGACCAAACGCCTTGGATAAAATATATCCCACAGTCCTAGCTGAACTTTATAAGGAAGAATTTCTTGATGCGAAAAAGGAAGATTTAATGCAGTGCTGCGAAAAAGTACTTCAGAGTTTGTGTGACACTAGAAGAAATTACCAACTGTGAGAAGGACACCAGAGGTCAGAGTAGTAATAAACAGTGGTTTAACTTCAGGGATGGTAGGGTGACAGCTTCAGTAATCAAATCTATATACCATACATACTTCAGAACAGACAGAATGGGTATGTAACCATGAAAAGACTGCAAAAAGCGGGTACATTGAAATCAGGAGAAATAGCCATGATAATTGTATTTTGCGCGAGAGTGAACTAGTCATTAATCCCTCTTATCCATTTATGGGAGCCACACCGGATTGTGCAGCATCATGTGATTGCTGAGGTGAAATGTAAGTAGAGATTAAGTGTCCATTTTGTGCAAAAGATTATCCCATTTCAGATTATGTTAATTGTTAAGAGACCGTAGATGGACCACTTAAACATAAAACAACATGTGCATACTATTACCATATTCAGTGTCAATTGGTTCTTTGTGAACAGGAATATTGTGATTTTATTGTATGGACAAATGTTGAAACTTTGCTACAAAGAATTTCATCTTAAGCTGATTTCGATCAGATCATGGTGGAAAAATCTAAGGCTCCTTTTCGATCAGTAATTTTACCAGAGTTGGTGGGAAAATCATATTCAATACCATCAAATATAGTAGAGGGCAACAATCAAACAACAAATGGCACATAACTTGATGTCTATGTCAAAAGGTTTAAGTTTTATGTTCACAGAAAACTGCCACAATTTAAGAGAAAATAATTTTTCTCAACAAGGACTGAATGCTACCTGAAACTATCTGAGCTGCTGCAGGGCAATATAATTATTAACTGTTGTATTAAAGGTGTTACAGTAGTCAAAACATACTTTTGATGTTGACACTTAACCCCATCCCAGCATTTATAGCTGGTTACGACAGAGGTGTCACAGTCGCACCCTGTTTATATCTAAATGTGTATGGTGATGGTGTTCCTTGTCCACCCAACAAGATCTGTAGGTGTTTGTAAAACAATGATGCACATACATATAAAGCATAGTTATGTATACACTGTTCCCTTTGTCCATGCTGACAGTGGGCCAGATTTCAATTAGAGTAGCCTCGATAGGGTTGTACTTTGTCCCATTGGTAAAGATTTACCAAAGGCCAATTTCCTTCCATTCCCTTAATTATTTTATTTTGACTTGCCAAAGTCTACAGTTCTCACTCACTTTCTAGTCTTTTTGTTGTTGTTGCAAGGATTGGTCAAATGTAAAAGTTTTTCCTAATTTCCCATAAATGTATTTTTGTGTTTGTATGTGCGAGATGTCTGTATATAGTGTATTTGCCTTAGCATATTATAGTTAGGTAAGGTACCTTCTGACAATCTATGATATTAAGTTGTATTTGATACATATCTATGTATGTAGTTTATGTAATTATGTAATGTTTCAACTCATTGTATTGGTAAGGTTGTGGGTATTTTAAGTTTTACTTGCTAGTGCCTTGGCACATAGTCGTGTTTGTATCTTGTCAGGATTTGAAATTTTGTATTATTATTTTGAGACTTGTGTCTCAAATTTGTGAAATGTTGTATTGTGTTTGACCAAATATTCGTTTGAAATGTTTGTTTATAAATTCATCGCCAAATATTCCTGGTTGGGAATGATGGTTTCCGCGTATTATATATGGCCAATGATGGTGTGCATCTGAATACAAGAGTTAACCGAACCATTGGTTACTTTGTTGGTTTTAGAGCAAAGTGGCATCTTTCATTTTTAGACTATTTACAGAGATGGACTTAAATTGTTTAGCAGCTGGGGTAGGGACTCCTGAACGGCACAATTTGTCACAGTGCTTGAGCCCCGATCGTAACTATTGCTTATAATTAGTCACTTCTTTGTCAAGGTATTGAAATTTTGTTCAGATATTCATCTGCAAAATTGTATTTATTTAACAGTGCTGGAGCTCCTGTCCTAACTATTGCAGACCTGCCAACATTGAACAAATCAAAATCAGGAGGTTCACCATTAAAAATCAAGAGACAGGGTAAAAAATCTGGAGGTACAAGAATAACTTGTATATATCATGATAAAGACATCTATTTTAATTATTTGAGTCCATTGTATGTTGCAGATTTGCATTTCTGCACAAGTTCATCATTTATTTGCCCTTGGGTGCCAAATTTGCTAACAAGAATAGCTTCCAGGATTGATGCTGACACTGACAGGCTGGCTCTTTGACTAGTTTTTTCTGACCATTGAGAATGTTCTCTCAACATTGCTGTGCATGTGCAGTATTGAAAGTACTGAAAGCATTACTCTCCCAAGGGTTGGAAACAACATTTGGTCAGATCCATCCTTTTCTCCCCTGAGAGTCCGCTCTTTCCATATTCAATTCTGCATCTAAATTGTAGCTTTGGTACAGCTGAAACTCTATGCAGATCACAAGTGTCGATTCCTTCCATTTGACTGGAAAAAAAGGCCAGATCCTTAATTCAGGCTACAGATAGTTTAGCCACATCTGCAATGCTTGCATGAATAAGCACGTCATCCTTTCATGTTTAATTTTTCCTTCATGTTTGACAGTGACTTGATCACAAATGCCTTACAGTGCATTCTTGTCTGTAACTGCTTCAGAATTCATATTTATTAGTTTGTTGGTTGCCTCACCCAAATACAAGTCCTGACAAGGTCTCATCTTTTACATCAATTCCTGTGATGTCTGTCTTGTCAACAATGTACTTTGGTTTAATAACAATTGAAAGGAATTCTCTGTACTTGGATAGTAAAATCTCTCTGGTCTTGTGAATTAGGGGCTTGTCATGCTGTAGAGCTTTGTTTGGTCAGTTTTTTAAAAACTGGCAATAAGCAAGGGTACGTCTTGATTTTAGGTTATCTCATAGTCTTTTCAACCTGGCATTGCTAAGGCCCGAAGCAGGTGACTACTTTGTTTCCTTCTGCCTAAACCAGCTCTCAACAATCACAGCACCAGCATGGAAAATTGCAGTGACCTCGTGTTAATATCTATATTTTTTATTCCATTTCTTTAGTTTAACATCCCATGTTATACCCTGCCGCTATTTCTGTATTATGCTGTTCTTGTTTTGTATTAACTAATGGAAAATGTATTCATATTGAAATGTAAATAAAAATATTGTCATTATATAAACTTACTTGTTTTATTGAAAAGGTTCTGTACATCATCGCTCCCTCCCCACATACCCTTGTATTATATATGAAAAGAACACACCTTTGTAGTATATATATAAAAAGAACACATACCCTTGTAGTATATATAAAAAGAACACATACCCTTGTAGTATATATAAAAAGAACACATACCTTTGTAGTATATATAAAAAGAACACACACCTTTGTAGTATATATAAAAAGAACACATACTCTTGTAGTATATATAAAAAGAACACATACCCTTGTAATATATATAAAAAGAACACATACCTTTGTAGTATATATAAAAAGAACACATACCTTTGTAGTATATATAAAAAGAACACATACCCTTGTAGTATATATATAAAGAACACATACCTTTGTAGTATATATAAAAAGAACACATACCCTTGTAGTATATATAAAAAGAACACATACCTTTGTAGTATATATAAAAAGAACACATACCCTTGTATTATATATACAAAGAACACATACCCTTGTATTATATATAAAGAACAATGCTTCATTCCATATAAAGCATGTAAAAGGCTACATTAAAGCCCCAATGCTAGGAATTGTAATAAACTCACTGAGCAGACATTGTAATAAAATTACTGAATTTTTTAAAGTGCTATGTTAACATTCCAAACCTCTCATATGCACTAAAGCATTCAGTGTTATGTACAAAAAAAGTCTATAATAGCTTCATTTATAACTCTGAGGACCCAAGTCTAAAATTTCCTTTTAGCTCTCTGCCAGTCAAGATGTATTCTTGAGCATTGTTGATAAATTAAAATTATGGCCAATGAAGCGTGACAAAGATGGAAACCTGTAAACAATATGCAACCTTGAATGACTTGGAGGAAGGAAATTGTGTGATATATGAAATAAATGCTATATATTTTTCATTTTTTAACAAATTAGTCAAAAGGCACAACTGAATCACATAAATTGGTCAATGCACAACATACTGTCACAATTTTATCAATTGTTGGAATTGTCACTTCTGCAGGAGATGGCCAACTGGTATTGTACTTTGTAAAATGGTGTACTTGTTTCTGGTTGACAACTGTTGTTTTTGGTCCCGGATTATAAGTGACTTTCAGTATGTCAAAGAAGTGCTGTTGCATGCCTTTTTTTTCAGAATGATTTGTGCAACCGCAAATAACAGGAGTTCACCATTGTTAACGCGATGTCGTCTTTTCACTATATAGTTATAACAGTACCAATTGCGCAAGTCCAGGTGGGTGGAGCTTAAGGTGTAGGGAACCTTGCATTCAGAAATAAACAACAACACTAGCTATGATTGGTGGATTATGTAAGAGTTGTACTTTCTGTTAGGCTTAAAAAAAGTTTAGCCTCTTGGCAACATGTGAATTTATGCTAATTCCTCTATAGATCATATTTTGTATTTTTTATGATTTTTTTGAAAATGTGATACACGTTGTGACTAGATAACTCGTACCCCTGTCTAGTTCCAGCAGAGTTATCTCTCTTAAATGCAATGGAGTACCTGGTTCTGTCATTGTCAACTTCACAATCTAAGATTGTTCTCTATTTATTTCACAAAACATTAGCATTTAGGTTTATGGAAAAACAATTGGTACCGTGATACCAAGAAAGCTCGCCATACATCATGACTGACTGGAGTTCTGGGTAATGATGTGACGTCATCGGAAAAACCATCTGGACATAAACCACAATTAATTTTACTACATGTTCTCTACATATAATTCTCAGTACTGACCTTTCCACAGCGTGACAATCAATACAAATCATATGTTAATCTAAAATACCTCCAAAGATGACTTCACAGTGAAATTCTTCTCAAGGGTTCACCGGCATTTTTTTTAAGTGGCCGCACTGTAAACAGAGCAGCATGTACACAGAACACCGATTTCACTTCCGGATCATCACTACGGCCTAATTACACATTGTGTGCTGTTGCTAAAATACATACAGACAACCACTCTCAGAGCTCCTATTCTCAAGAATAAACAATTAACTTTAAATCAATACCAAAGATGCATCAATATAACTCTTCTATCATCCACCAAAAGGAGAGAGGAAAAAATGTTCTAAAAATAGACTAGAACTACATTTTTAAAAAATGTTAATTAAAATTTATTTAAATTAATTTTTTAACTTTTTATTTTAATTTCTACAGTCAATATACACAAGCTGTGAAAATTTCAACTGTCTATCATTAATAATAAATATTTTATAGCATATTAAAGTGTCATCAATACTGCCCTGACAGGACATAGACCACAATTAATTTTACCATATGTTCTCTATTTACTGTACAAATGTGTTCTGCAAGAGATTCTTATTAAACATGCAACAACAGATGGAGATGCACAAGGTGCTGCTGGCTTCCAAGCTGCTTACAACATTCTGCATCCAATGTGGGAAGTAGAAAGACTGTCAGACCCCATCCATCTGGGTCGTTTACAGTTCAAACGGTGCAACTCTTCAGTATTTAGTGACGCAGTGTTTCCAGGAATAATAACAAGAGAAAGGAAAATGGCTCAAACAGAAAATTATCAGTCAAGACATCAAAGCTCGGTGCAGTTTGATCTTCAAGCAACTGACGGAGGATAACAGAGGTGATGTTGTAAAAATTAAAGGTCAACTTCCACAAGTACTGGATGCCACTCTGCGCTGTTATTCAGGGGACTGCTCAAAATGCCGGCATTATTCCAAGGTTTGTTGGGGAGGAAGTACTAAGAACTGGTGGATGCGATCAGCATACCTAGGCCCTCATAAAGTGACTCATCTTAACATGACAGAAAATGATAAGACAATCCTGTTAGAAGTTCTCAAAATGAAACTCTCCTGTGATGCTGTACAAAGATTGCGACTAAACACAAAGAGAAATGTGAGGCTGTGAACAGATCAATCAGTATTTCCTTACACAAAAATGTGAACTATTCCAGAAACTTTGAGGTAAGAGTGCATTCAACAATACACAGACTCAATAATAGCTTGGGAGCATCAATGAAAGCCAAGGTGACACACTTGAAAGGTCAACTATTAGGGCATAACCGATTAGCATTTTTCTACCGATTTCCGATTCCGGATTTTGGGCATGAAATTTTTCCGATTACGGATACGATTCAATTAATCGGAAATGCTAAATCCGTATTTTTTTTCTAAAAAATTTCATCTTCCGTTTCCGGGTTTCTGGTATCTGGTTTTGCCGTGTCTAGCATGTTACTTAGTACTTTACCATATCCGGCTTCATTTCCGGTTTTCACCCGACTTTTCACCAGTTCAAATAGATTGTCTCACAGCGTGGTTGTTTTGACCATATTGGACTTTTCTGACTTCTTATTTAACTTCATTAACGCACTATCGAATGACACGCAGTGTTAGACACGGTGCTATAGAAATTCAACTTTATTATTTTTATTATCCGAATCGATCGTTCCTGCCTTGTCCGACTCCGATTAATCGGAAGTTCATACTATCCGGTGGAATCCGATTTCCGGATCAAAAGTCGGTTATGCCCTATCAACTATCATCAAGGACTTTGCGATCACTGGATACAATGGATAAACGCTGCACTTACCATCAGTTGTATGAAAAGCATCCACAAACTAGGCAACGTCTCCTAGCAAGACGAGGAAAAATGATACAGGCTCATCTGAGGTACAGGACTCGGCAAGACAACAGAAAGTCTGACTACTGCAAAGGACTTCTAGACACCAAGGATGATCACTCCTATGCACAGGTTTAGCCAATGGACACTGCAGAGAGAAAAGATTGTTTTAATTCCATGTGCAACATGAATGTTGTTAAAAAACACAAAAAAGAACACATGGTACAGAAGGGAAAACTGTAGTGGGGAAATCTGTAGGTAACACAACGCATGTTATGTGCAGTTGTGTTACTTACTACCACCTGATGAGACCACTGGACGGGTCGAAACAGTTTTTTTCTGAATATAAAGACATAAATAAAGAAATTAAAAAGCAAAACAAATAAATCTTCAACAAAATATAAATAAGATAGCATGACATACTAGCGGAAGGAAGGAAGGAATCTAAAATAGCACTTTTATATCAGTAGGAATGACCTACTAAAATAAAGGTTACACTCTTTTCTCCTCCTTACTCAATACATCCATCCATCCTTTGACACTTGACATAATTCAACATGGATGTGGGTGGGTGTATAAGATATATCATGATACCTGTATTATACATTTTTATAATTTCAACTTCATCATGCAGTCTAGATACCATTTCTGAATTTATGGAGTAAAAGTTGATTTTTAATTTTTTTAAAAAGTTAATTAAAATTTATTTAAATTAATTTTTTAAATTTTTAATTTTAATTTCTAATTGCTACAGTCAATGTACACAAGCTGTGCAAATTTCAACTGTCTATCATTAATAATAAACATTTTATAGCATATTAACGTTTCATCAATACTGCCCTGACAGCACATAGACCACAATTAATTTTACTATATGTTCTCTACATACATTTCTCAGTACTGACCTTTCCACAGTGTGACAATCAATATAAATCATATGTTAATCTAAAATACCTCCAGGGCCCCGAGTGGTCTAAAGCGATGTCCGTTACGGACCACTGCTATCTCACCTCTGTCTGCGTGTGTTCGAGTCTAAGATTCGGCAAATGTAGTTATGTGAGAAAGCTTGCCAGTAGATTCTCTTGGGTCGGTGGTTCTTTCCGGGGTTTGTCCGGTTTCTTCCTCCACCATTAATACTAGCCGCCATGTATAGCCTATATTGTGCTGAAAAATGGCGTTAAACCATAAAAAACAAACAAAATACCTCCAAAGATGACTTCACGGTAAAATTCTTGTCAAGGGTTCACCGGCATTTTTTTGAGTAGAACACTGATTTCACTTCCGGATCATCACTAAGGCCTAATTACACATTGTGCACTGTTGCCAAAATACATACAGACAACCACTCTCAGAGCTCCTATTCTCAAGAATAAACAATTAACTTTAAATCCATACCAAAGATGCATCAATATAACTCTTCTATCACCACCAAAAGAAGCGAGGACAAATTGTTCTAAAAATAGACTAGAACTACACTGGAAGTATTAATTGTGAGGAGAGTCCATCTATAGGTTGGGTCAGCATGACTTCACGAGCTTAGCGACCTACTTTCCGCCATATTGTGGAGGTGAAAACAATTGCTTAGTAAGAGCACGGTAGTGTTATGTTCGATATTACAAACAGTTTTTGTTTACCTATATTTTGTTTCTTATTTCTGCTTTCTGTTCAGAAATGTTACATGGTCTTCTGTACAAGCAGGATTTAAAACCATATATGCGTGTTTGTCAAATATTTTTTTGACATAATATATTTTAGGTTGACAAGGCAGGAAGGAAATCTCACTTGGAAAATGATACCACCATATAATGCAGACTACATTCATCATCTGTCCGCTTTTCAATACTCCTTCACCCCATCAAGTGTAACAAAACTACAGAATCTGATTTATATTTTATATGTTTGAGTACAATACATGGTCAACATCGTATACCAGACTCTATTACTTTGATGAGATGTTAACCGTCAAGGTCCTGATTATAAATTCGTAGAATACTACGAGTTAGCAGGTAATATCTTTAAAGAAAAACCATCAGTTCTTTCGGTAGATGTTATATTCCAAAAACTCTATACAAAGTTAAGAAAATGATATTTGACGTCGGATTTTTCTAACCAAGAGAAAAACGGTGTTAGTTTGTGGGATTTGTTTTGGTATTTCTCCTTTTGCTTGTTTGGGAATTTTAACGACAATAGACTAAGAAAAAAAAAAGCATAGTATCCGTATCCAGAATTCACTAAACTTTACAATCTACCTCTCATTTTGCTAGGTCTATCCCTAGTCCTCCGCTATAATGGGGGGGGGGGTAAACCCACTCAAGTATCCAAACGTTAACGCTTGCATTCATTTTGGAAATGCTTTACGAATGACCCTGTAAATATTCCCATATTTCCTCTCTTTACACATGAAAAAAAAAATACATCTATATTTTTGTTACCTTTACATAAACATGTAAAACGTACATAGGACAATGCAAAGAAGGACGGCAATTTGTATCTTTTCATTTCAATATAAAATGAATGTCATTTATTTTTTAAACTGGACTCCCATCACCTTCGATTCTCCAAACTCTCAAGAATCTGCTTTTCGACCCTTACAAACTTGCCAAATCAATTCTTTTTCCTGCTTGCCTGTAGACTGAAATTTAACATGCGCCAAAATACTTCTGTATAAAATTTTGAATTAGCATATTATGTTGTTAAGCTTTCATGGCGATAATTATTGAATCCCCTTTTCTTGCTTCAGCGAAAATTGCGGGTCCAATGCTATCTTTTACAAAATGTCTTAGCACTAAAAAAATACTTTCAAGTTTTGCGTGCTGTTTATTTTTAAAGTAGTTGGTTTGTTGGCTCGTCGGATAGATGGATGGACATACAGACAACCATAGATAGATAGATAGCAACAGCAATGGCGGTTGTTTTCACCTCGGTGGTCGTATAGGACACACGGTACTAATTATACGGAAGAGCTGTGAACCAGTCTAAAAATGGGTGAAGAAATAATAGAGTATATATGGCTTTGGTGGTCCATAATTGGTTAATAATGAAAATTAAAATTTTAGTAAAAATATTTTTTGAGAGCTTATCCTATCTGTAATTTAAAAAAAATATAGACAAAATTCTATTGATGCAATTGAAGTAAATTTAGAGGCTTCACCTATTAGTACTCAATAATGAAAGTAGCACCGGATTCATTTGGTGCAGAATCAATAACATGTGCTTCCTGCCAATTTATGTCAACAACATGCCGCGGGTCCTAGGTTTTTCTACATTTAAAAACTTACATCAAGGTTAGTTGTGCATGGAAAAATATAGGTCTGATCATCAGCACCCAGAAATGTTAAGTTATTGAATTTTGAATATGACAGTGTTTCCATATGTTTACCATTGGAGTTGAATTAGTACCGTGTGTCCTATAACCATGCACTGAAAATGCCCGGATGTGAAAACGTGCCCGGATTCCCGACCCAACCTATACGCCATTTATTTTCTCCAGGCAACTCCAGTAACCGTTCGCCAAAAAGAACATCAATTTAACTGACATCTGCCATAACAAGCTGCACATCATTTAGACCAAATTTCGTCTTCAACAGCTAGATATCGGTTTCCGATAGGTTATTTATATCTATGAGACTTGACGTCTTCGAATGTCCGACATTTTTTACTTGTTTTGTCGTCATAACAGGCTTGCGTTTTGCCACTTTCTAAACTCTAGTCACAACAGACTTTAATTTTTTTGTCTCTATTATTCTGTTTTTGTGGCTTCATAATTTCTTTACCTCTTGAGGAACTTGCCTCTATTTCACAAAAGATTGCAAAATCCTCAGGCCCAAAACCCGAAAATTCCAAGTCGGCTTCAAGGTCAGTAATTGAGAGGACTTCAGTCCTCTTCAGTAGATATTACAACTAAATAAAAAATAAACTATAACAGAGAGAGCACGTAATACTACGTCCTAAGCTTGCTATAACAAACCTACACACACACACACACATATTACTTACTGGCTTGTACTTACCTCTCCTCTACAATGCCAAAATATCGTGCGGTTGGCTCCTTTATATAGGCTACTTCGAGTGACATCACGTGTCTGACGGGTCTCCCTAACACAGTAATGGACGGTAATGGGCTGTAATGGACAGTAATGTATTGTAATGGACAGTAATGGGGACAAAAAAAGAATATTGCGAAAGAAATTATAGTAATGTACATTAAATATTATAACTTATAATAATATTGCGAAAGAAATTATAGTAATGTACATTAAATATTATAACTTTTTTGTGAGGACTTGAATACATAAATCATAAATAACAAATGTTGTTGTGATATTGTTTTATTAGTGCACATAATACGCTTTAATTAAAATAATGCCAAAACACACTCTCTTTCTCTCTCTCTCTCTCTCTCTCTCTCTCTCTCTATATATATATATATATATATATATATATATATATATATATATATATACATATATATATATATATATATATATATATATATATATATATATATATATATATATATATATATATATTCTTTGCTAAGACTGTCCACCTGTCCACATTTTTTTATTTTGTTCTAGTCTGACTCCGCTCAGCTCTCATCCTTTTTCTCTGGTGAGGTTTTTTCCCTCCTGAAGGTGTCTTTGGTATAGTGATTTTACCATTTGTCGACCTTACTGTAAACTTATTTATACCCTTGTCTTTGAGAAACTTTCTAAATATTGCTTGTCGTTCAGTTTCTGTTTCTGGACACCAAACGTCAATAGAAACTCTGTGATGCATATAATTGGATGCCAGCTTGAAATTGCCTCTTCCAATCAATGATCTTTCGGCGTCTCTATACTGGGAACTGACAATCGATTGTAGTACGTCTATCAAATCGGAGATATTTTTTTGCTTCCAGTTGGTTCCAATCTTCATGATATTATTTGCAGACTCTGCATTATTATTTGTCCAGCGGGCGACAACATTTTTTACTCTCGCAGGATAGTTATCATGGTCCTTCAGTATTGGTAGCATTCGTTTTTCGAAGTATGGCTGGAAACCCAACGCTTTTTCCGAAATGACATCTGTTGCATGTTTTATTCTATCTTATCTGCTTGTGCAATTCCTTCGTCACCGAAAAGGATGTTTAAAATTGATTTTTCTATCTTGCACGTTGACGCCGACCCTATTTTTTTAAATAACCAGTGACATTTTTCCTTCAAGTGAAGTGTACAAACAATCTGTGTCGCTCCAGGGAATGACCGCTTTAAACTTTTACGAATCGCACTTTCGTCATCTGAGCCGACAACCATATTTTCTATTTCTTCATCTGTGAAATGACTGGCAATTTGTGAGAAAAAAACATTGTATGTTTCAAAGTCAGATTTACCATGTAGAAAGGAGGAGCCGAAAAAATAGGAGACTCTCCGGTATCGGTTCGTAAAAGTGCTCGGTTTTTGAAAACTGTTGATGTTAAGTACATTTCTCCAAGATTAAATGTTTTGTCCACACCTAATACCGTTGCATCCATCGTACAACAGAATCGTTTAATATCCTGTATCTGTGCGTCAGTGTACAGTATGATGGATGGACCAGAATCAACGTGTCGGACAACTCTAATGAAATGGTGCTGAGAATAAACTTTACTTTCTACATTAAGAATGTGGTCGGCCAGATTTCTGTTGTAAACGTCTTTGGCCGGTTGACGTTCTTGTATTTTTTGTCTGTGTTTAATGTTTTGGACAACCTTGATATTTCTGGGAATGTCATAAACATCTTCTCCTTGGTTTATTTTGTCGTACACATTTTTTGCGGAGTCATGTTTTACCATAATTGCAGCCACAACTTTTACGCGTTGTGTAGTTCTTATGTATTCTTCGTGTGATTCTGGTTTTAATGTATTTCCATGAATTGTCCTACCAGGAAATACACCAACATACTCCATAATCGAGACAAATTTAGATAGTGTCATACAGTGTGGCACATTTCCTATCCAAGTTACACGTCGCTTGTATTTTAGTGAATTCTTGTGCTTGCTATATGCTAGATGCACAACCAACATGTCAGAAGCATCTGGTTGTGATTCAAGTGGACAGTAGACGAGCACACCGTTTAATTGTTTTTCAGTGCAATATTGTCCGTCTCTTTTTATAACGCTGACCAGTTTCTCGTTTACTGTAACAAAGTAATTTGTGCGAGAAGTACCTTTCACCCACGTACCACAGTCGTCCCAAAACTCTCTCCTCTTACCCGTTTTCGTTCTCTCCTCATTTAGTGTATTGTCAACTGTAAAGAACACATTTTCTTTTATGCCAGGCGGTACACGTGGTAGTGCACTATGATATTCATTTAGGTTTAAAATTCTCAATATTTCTGTTATGTCCATAAACTTCTCATTCTTCAAAATCCCACTGTGAGACCCAGCAAGAGTAACCTTACCTGAATTCCCAAATATTGATGCTGATTCATTATTTGTTACAGAAACATTTTCCCTAAATACCTTGTTTGGATTTATTGATTCCAGTGCGAGGTCATAAGTGTAATCTTTGTCAACTAGGCTGGTATATCTGTTCGAACAATTTACGTATGTGGAATCATTATTCTTGAATGACCACGAGGAGAAACGACGACGTTTCGGAGTCTGCCAGTCACCGTCATCTGATTGACGCTTAGGTGTGGACATTTCCATGCTAACGTCACGTTCAGGTGTGTAATTACTGGGATAGTCATCGATGGCTAGGATACTAGTTGAGGCTGTGAATTTACTTTGAGGGACGGTTGGGTTACTGACTGGAGGTTCTTTGACGGTCGGCTTAATGATTGGTGGTTCTCTGACGGATAGTGGTTCACTGACAGTTTCAGTTTTGATGGTCAGGTTGTTGTTTGGTGGTTCACTGACGGTTGGAGGTTCACTGACGGTCCAGGGACTGATGGTCGGGTTACTGATTGATGGTTCACTGATGGTCGGGTTATTGATATATGTGTCATTGACGTTATTATCAACCAATGCCTCAAAATGATTAGGGGTCCATGTTTTTCTTTTTTATTTGCTAAAAGAACGTTAGCTGGTTTGGTTACATTGCTCCACATCATTGAAATCGTCGATCTTTTCTGCTGCATGGTTAAAGGTTGAATTTAAGGCCCTAAATGCCAAATCCTTTGTCCCGTTTACAGCTGGATAAACACTACGTAACGGACGCTTTGTAACCATGGCAAGGGCAATCATAGTCCACGCCGAGGAAAAGCTCCCAATCTGAGCGCAATTTAATGCTGCATCAGAATAATATGGCGATAATAAATGAATACTTATCTATTTGGATGCCCTAAAATCGCCGACTCTTCAAGCACCATCATTAATGTTGTCTTGTAGCGCAGTTCGAAGGACTTGGATTCATTTCCGCACAAAATGATTGAGACGGTGTTGAAAAGACAGTCTCCATCCCCAGTTGTTCTTAATGGTATTCCTTTCTCGGCATGGTACCGGAGCAAGATGTTAGCAGCAATTGCATCCACTGGTAGACTGGGGTATTCAGCGTATTTGCAAGTACAGTACCTATCATCACTAAACAAATTCTCCCGCTCAACTGCAGCTTTGATCTTTTCAAGTCCAATCTTAGAAGCCTGTTGTAATGGGAAAAAATAATATTATAAACATTTATAACTTTGTAGAATATCTATTTCAAACATAGGTTTTCTACCAAGAATTTCTTGAGATAATATTTATTTAAAGATCAAAATAAAATTTAACAAATGTACCGATAAAAATCAAAATAGTTTATGTCAACCAGATATCTAATAAACTGGTAATTGTATAATTTATAAACAGTAGATATATTGATTAAAATGAAACAATCCAATATGTACTCGGCAGTAATAAATACAAGACATTTACATATATAAATATATTTAACTAAGTAAACACATAGACTAAATCAAATTTCAGTGCCAGTAACTTTACAGATTGCTAAAATTACAGATCATTACAATCAAAAATATATCTGGTCTCCTGACTGGTTGCACGAAATTGAGGTTATATAATTACAAGTCTAATAATATGATCATTATAAATATTTGGGAGAAACTTGTCAAACAGCCTAGAAAAATATACAGATAAATCATTATAAAATAATTCATTACTTTTTGAAGTCGTGTGATACCCATCAAGTAATCACAGTTGCCTCCTATCGAATGACACTGACGACAGATGTATCCCTCATCAATGGAAGACCAGATCTTAAAGTCTTTGCTTGTTATCACTTCGCACGTTGAGTGGAACCAAGAATGACATACCTGAATCAAAATGTATAGATACAAACTGTCGGCTGTCACAAATTGACCTGGGTAAACTATTAACGTTATATGTACGCAAATTAATAATAATAATAATAATAATAATAATAATAATAATTATAATAATAAGAACTTTATTTTATGATCCTAATAAATTAGTTCTAGGAAGGTGGTGGGTGTATCTAATTTAGATATATCAGATGGTTTAAGATTTGGCATAAACATAAGAAAGTAATTTATGATGTGGGCCTTAAAAAGAATCGAGCATGTTAAAATAATATACATTATATATTTTATGAGAACTTTATGAGACGTTTTGTTGGAAGGATTATGGTTCGTTCTCATAAACACATGCTGGGAACTATTGTTAGGATAGATTTTTTAGTAAAATTAATAAGATTGCTATTTTCTTTAAATTGTATTAAAGTAATGTTTATTCATTTATATTAAAGTAATTTTCTAAAATATATTAAGATTAATTTCATTTATTTCCAAAGCACAACTATATATTAATGGAATGAAAATAGTTGATGTGCAAGCATAAAATTGGCAACGTACATCACTAGCTATAAATGTACATTGTTCTGTGGAATAAGTGTATAATTTTACTAAAGGCATTGTATGCTGTTTTGCTGATTCAGTAAGAACTCCCCAGCTGTTCTGTAAGAAATATATAGTTCTAAAAACCAGACAAATTTCAAGATTATGAATTGGCGAATACATGCCATATCGCTGATTTAGCTACAAACTCATAGATCATATCAGTAAATACATATAATCTGTAACCCAGGCATTGGCGAATTTCCAATTCGGTTAATAAAAGTAGAACAACCTTTCTCTAAAGAACTTCTAGTGACGCAAGGCAAAATGGTTCTCAACAAACGGATACCCATATTTGGTGTGACGACGTCAAACGAATATAAATAAACCACAAGACTAAGTCTTATGACGTAAAACAAACTGGTTCCTACCTGATGAAGAGCAGCATCTTTTTATGGCTGGTACATTGAGGGTGTGGCCTTGTTTAACCCTGACACTAGCCGAATGCGTATAAATAGGGTCGCGCATTTGAGCTCAGGTTAGTTTTTCCGTATCAGCAAGAAAATAGATGTCTGTCTTCTTATTACAGGTAAGAACTGTACATGTCGAAAAGCTTCTTTTAGGAATAAGTATTTTTAATGTTTGAGATTTTAATAGTAACATTGTTATGTTAGCAACATTGTTCACTTAATACTTTTATTTATAATATATTTTAATGGGATGCTTAAATGTTTTAAAGAATTCATATTTAATAATATTTATGTAATTTTTATTGTAAAGGTTGAATTCGCTACCAACTTCATGTTTTGATTTAATGTTGAAATAAAGTATTCTTTAAGCAAGAAAAAATAATATCTAGCAACAAATTCTAAATCTATATTCTATTTTAAAATAAGTAAAATGCATTTTTTAAAATTAATTGTTACATTAATTACAGTTATTACATTTTATACTTTGGCTATAATGTAATTGATCGAGAATTAATTATTTTTATAATATTCTAAAATGAATCAATGAAGTTGGAAAGCTTAATAAGGAAAATATATGTATTTCATGAATTTTTATAATAAAGTTTTTAGATGTGTTTCTAGAATATAGTAATATATATGTGTGTTGATTATTTAAATAGAGTCCCTTATACTTAGAAGCTAGCGGGATGTTTGTTTTTTCATTACAGATGTAGCTGTATCTTATCATCGTGGCGACACTTTTTCTTCTCTCTCTCTCTCTCTCTCTCTCTCTCTCGTTATAACAACATATTCATAACAAGAGGATGGGGAATATTACAGATTTCTAGACCTCTCGCAAAGCCAATGTCCCCAAGATGTAGCCGTATCTACACCGTTATGAGTGACTCTTTCTTTTGAGAGAGTTATTTCATAAAAGTTAAGGAGAAGATTCTTTGAAAAAACGAACATCCCGCTAGCTAATTTATCATCCAAAAATGTATTATGACATTCAGTTCATTTTCTTCTTTCAAATTGATTTTACTACATTATATTAACCATTTTCAAGATACATACCGGTATATAATCGGCAACAAATAACATCGAATTGGTCAAATTTTCTTATCAAAGACTCAATTATATGACGGAAATATATAATGCTACTTGAAGGACTAAAAATCCTCATTTTGCGATCAGTGACATACAACAATGAATCTGATAATAAAGCTAATTATAAAATGCAATTAATATTTAAAACATCTACTTAACCAAGTTTAACTGAATTTAAGAAATGTACTGTTATTATTTTTTTACATGTAATGTTGTTAACAGGACATATATAAGCTTGGGAACATATTATCTATTATTCTAATCGCTTCTTTCAACTTTCCTTTTCACGTTTGAAAGCATATTATTGAAACACTGTGTTTATTATAAATGGCAACAACTGATATATTTTTTGCAAATATGTATTTTATGTAGTTACTGTTTAATGTTAAACACAGATAACATGAGGTTTGAATGCTTTTACAGACACTCAAAGAATTTGCAGGAATAATATCATAATAATGATATAAATTAAAGATCGTTAAATGGAAACTAAACAATATTAAGTAATTGAAAAGATGACATACCTCACATAAAAGACAGCCCGACTCACAAGCTTTCTTACAGTCACCGCAAGGAAACTGTTTCTTGCTCTTTCCTTTTACCATTCTGATAATATCCAAGATCCCACAAACGTCAACAAAATTGAAAATTTTAACACGGTGAATAGAAAACTGACTTTTGGTTTGACTGTAACCTTCTTATATAAGGAATAAATGGATCCTTCTTGATGCCAATTATTTACATTAAAATCACTGTTTAAACATAAGCGAAAGTTGGTAACAAGCACTTTTGTTTATATATCGATTCAAGTCTGTAACAAATAATACTGTTGATACCACTATTCAATTCTATTAATGTTCATTGACCATTACATCTCATAGTATGTCGTTAAACGATAATAATGTTAAGCCTTACATGACACTGCCTGCTCAACTTACTGGATTCTATGTGTAGCTAAAGTTGACATCACAGAGATCAAAGACATCAAAGACACGTGTAACAGGTGTGAAAGCGGCATTTAATGAATGCACACTATACTAGTTTTAGGTGTTTATGCAAATTGAAATGTTTCATCTATTAGTCCTACAATAGAAATCAGTTCACTATTTTTTTAGTATAATTTTTGCAAAAACGAACACTTAAATGTAGTCTCTTAAATGATGACAGAAATACAATGATACATTTATTAAGTTCCATAGATATGCAACTGTTATTATTTAAGTCCTTCCAATAAAAATTATAAAATTTAATGTACATTACTATAATTTCTTTCGCAATATTCTATTTTTGTCCCCATTACTGTCCATTACTGTCCATTACAGCCCATTACTGTCCATTACTGTACATTACTGTGTTTAGGGAGACCGGACCGTGTCTGACAAAAAGGTGTTCTTTTCTTTGAAGAGCGCATGTTTCCGCCAATGATAGCATCCAGGAAACGGCGATCACCCTTGGTTATCAGCCTTGTCTAATTTAACTCATACAATCCATTGAATACGTAAACTTGTGTGCAGGAATTGATGAAAATAATTCAGATAAAAGTAATAATAATTAAAATGTTTTAATGTAAAAATTATTTAATCAAATTTATTGTGATCAGTTTCTCCAGTTAGGGGCCAGTCATTGTTTTGTAACTTTTGGTAAGCGTCTATCGACCCTGATCAACCGAAGAATTTGAAATTTTAACACAACAAGAGGCTTAGTAACTTACCAGAGATATTGATAATAAATCTAGAGGATATCCAGGAGCATTATGTAAGAACGTGTTTTATTTAGAAGCAATAATTGATAAGCTGAGTTTAAATACTAGCGTTGACCTTGACTTAAAACTTTCACTTGTTCCTGCTTCTGATAGATATAGGACATAAAAATTGAAATACCAGTTTTTGCAAGTAAATCAAGCTATTTTTTAATGAAGATGCATCCAAGAATGATACAAATTAAGACTAAACTGACTCTGTGATGCAGATTGGCGTGATTTCTGGACGTGGAATGAGTGGAGGGTAGGCAATTCTCAAAATACATTTTTGTGAATTTTCAGAAAAACATGGTCCCAATTAATTTCATGAAAATTAACAAAATCTACAACTCTTCATATTCCCTGACAATTTGGAACATTAGGACAACTAATGAAAGCTATACCAAGTCGTATGTATTGTCAGCCTGCTGAGGAATATGGGTAACCTTTTCCCGACCCCATATTTACTTCATGAAATCTAACACAACTGTTGAACCTTCATTAAAACTGTTTCATGTTTGTATAAATTATTTCAACAGAATATAGCCATGCTTAATAAATACTAAACTTCAGAAATGACAAATACCTGTAAAGGGGCCATAATAAAGGGGAGATAACTCAGTGGGCCCTTTCCTATGACCAACATTTGGACTCAATCACAATTAGTATTTCCAGTTCAGTGCCCATTTTAAAACATTTTTCCTCTAATTTTGGTGGTGATAGAAGAGTTTTATTTATGCATTTTTGGTAGGGATTTAAAGGTAATTGTTTATTCTCATGAATATGAGCTCAGAGAGTGGTTGTCTGAGTGTATTTCAGCAACAGTGCACATTGAGTAATAATGCCTTGGTGATGATCTGGAAGTGAAATCTGTGTTCTGTTTACATGCCTCTCGAAACAAAATGCTGGTGAACCTTTCACAAGAACTTCACAGTGACTTCATCTTTGGAGATATTTTAGATTAACATGATTTATATTGATTGTCACTCAGTGGAAAATTCAGTACAGAGAAATATATGTAAATTTGTTTGTTTGTTTGATTAGGATTTTTAACGTAGCTTTAACAATTTTTTTCAGTCATATCGCTACGATGTCTGCAGTGAGGTAATTTATAGTGATGTCTTGCACTGGGGCATCATGCCGCAGACATGTAGCATGATGTCCCACCCGGTCACATTATCCTGACACCAGGCCGACCAGTCTTAAAACTTATCTCTTAATGCTGAGCGTCAAGCGAGGCAGCTGTTAGTACCATTTTTGTAAGTCTTTGGCATGACTTGGCCAGGGATCAAACCCACGACCTCCCGCTTCCGTGGCGGATGCTCTAACCACTAGGCCACCGGAGCGGTGAAATATATGTAGAGAACATATAGTAAAATTAATTGTGATGTATGTCTATTTTGAAAAGAGCTTTCTAGGACTAAATTCATAAAGGTATAATCTTGCCATGACACCGATCATTTGAATACGTATATTTCAAGAGGAGAAACAAACACACTATTCTGCTTATCTAAATAAATCAAAATATAAATATATGAAATGACCTCTAGGAATTAAATCAAGTTTTGCGCACTACCGACCGACAAAGCGGTTAACGCGCTAATTATTGGAGGGAAAACTTTGTCTACGCACCGGTCAGATATGGCTGAAACGACCTGATAGGACTCCTGGTATAACGGTACCAATTGCGCAAGTCCATGTGGGTGGAGCTTAATGTGTAGGCCATGGCATGCATAAATAAACAACAACACAAGCTATAATTGGTGGATTATGTAAGAATTGTACTTTCTGTTAGGCTTAAAAAAAAAGTTTAGCCTCTTGGCAACATGTGAATTTATGCTAATTCCTATACAGATCATATTTTGTATTTTTTAAGATTTTTTGAAAATGACTGAAAATAGGTATGTTGTGACTAGATAACTCATACCCCTGTCTAGTTCCAGCTTTTATCTCTCTTAAATGCAATGAAGTACCTGGTTTTGTCATCATCAAATTGACAATCTAACATTGTTCTCTGTGTGAGATGCACGCTAAATTAGGATAAAAAAAATATTTATCTCTCCAAATATTAGCATTGAGGTCTATGGAAAAACAATTGGTACTGTGATACCTAAATCCTGAATTGAGCCTTCGTACGGTAATAGAGGTTACTCAGAAATATGAAATATATATGGATATATTCAAAATTGTTGGCAGCTTAAGACCTACTGTGTTTATGATTATTACCTCCTCGTATTGTATGAAAGTACAATTTTTTAAATTTTCAACACTGCGCAAAAATACTAACTTTTATTTCAACAAGCCGCTTAGAACTATAAACATGTATATTTAATCTGTTGGGTTCCAATGCTTTTACATTCTAAAATTCCAAATTTATCTAAAAATATGCCACAAAAGCAGACCACTGTTCTGGAACCGAAGCGGCCGCAGAAAACGGGAAGCTAGAAATGGTTATGCCCCCTGACAGTCCTATATCTACCTCTGAATTAAATGAAACATGACATTTTTATTCAACCTTGTGCAGGGTATATAAATAAATAGTTTATGATGTCTCTTTATTAGACTTATAGAACAATTTGGCCCATCTTGGACCGAAAATAAGATTATTTGGCCCAATTTACAAGACAATTCGGCCCAACTCGAAAGACAATTGGGCTCAGCTTTGCGATAGTAGTATAAAGATATTTTTCTTTAAATAGCAAGTAGATACTCATTCATCATTGGCGCCTTAGTCTTGGGAGACCATGCGGATAGCGCCCTTGGGGTGTCGTCTGTCTCTGGGTTGTTGGTATCGTCTGTTGTGGCTGTGGAGACCTATGTGCGAGTGGCAGTCCCTCTTGCAGTTTGTGCAGACATGCTGGGAAGCCCGAGTTGCTGTGATTGCTGTCACGTGGCCCTTTCTGACACGTTATCTCTGCCGCCAACTTGACTCTCATCGTATCAGCGACTGATATACCTTTACTTACTCTCAGTCTCCAGGTGCCTCGGTCCTCGGCAAGCACTTCCTAGTCATCAGGTGCGATGTCACATGCCTTCAGGACTCTCTTGCATGCATCCTTGAAACGGAGTGAGGGGCGGCCAACTCTTCTCGCGCCAGTGGCCAGCTGTCCATATAGGATGTCCTTTGGCAGCCTCCCATCCTCCATGCGTCGGACGTGTCCCAGCCATCGAAGGCGACGTTTGCTCAGCAGGGAGAACATGCTATGGGTGTTTGCATGCTGCAGGATTTCGCTGTTTGGGACACGGTCTTGCCAGCTGATTTTCAAGATGCCTTTAAGGCACCGTATTTGGAAGGAGTTGAGCCGGCGCTCTTGCCTCATGTAGGTACTCCAGGTCTTACTTCCATATACAAGGGTGCTGATAATGCAGGCTTGGTAAACTTTGACTTTGGTTTGCACTGTCAGCGCATTGTTTTCACACACCCTCTTGGTCAGTCGGGACATGATGGTGTTTGCTTTTCAAGCTTTCTGTCCAGCTCCTTATCAAGCGAAAGAGTGTTGCTGATGGTTGACCCCAGGTAGGTAAAGTTGTTGACTGCTTCCAAGGTGACACCGTTAATTTTGATTGTATGGGGCAATGGTGGTGTCTTGCACGCTGACCTTTGTGTTTTCCAGGCTGATGCTGAGTCCAAACTGCATGCAGGCATCAGCGAAACGGTCTCCCATTCTCTGAAGGGCTTCCTCAGTGTGTGCCACAAGAGCCGCGTCATCTGCTAAAAGCATCTCCCTGATGAGCACAGCCCTCACTTTCGTCTTCGAGCGCAGTCGTGCCAGGTTGAACAGCCTCCCGTCGGACCTGGTGTGTATATATATGCCATCAGTGGACGAGTCAAAGGCATAGGACAAAAGCAAGGAGAAGAAGATCACGATATAGGGTTGGTGCCAGAACGCAGCCCTGCTTCACACCGCTGTTAACTGGGAAGGAGGTTGATGAAGATGCATCATACAGGACTGTTCCCTTCATATCTGCATGGAAAAAGATTATCATCCTGCGGAGTTTTGAAGGGCAACCGATCTTACTGAGAACTTCAAATAGGCCCTTCCTGCTGACTAAGTCAAAGACTTTGGTGAGGTCGATGAACATCATGTAGAGTGGTTGACCTTGCTCTCTGCTCTTCTCTTGGAGATGTCGTAAAGAGAAGATTATGTCTGTTGTCGACCTGCATGCTCTGAAGCCGCACTGGGATTCTGGGTACACAGGGTCTGCCAGCAGTGTCTGTTGTAAAATCATTTTGAAATTGCTGTCTCGTTTGGAGCATATTTCGAACGGAATCACGAACTGGAATAAAGTTCTTAATCGAAGATAATCGTTCACGTGCTAATTTAGTTGTTAGTGCTTCATTTACCATTATAATTAATGTACCGTTATAATTAATGTACCATTGAAACTGTAAGTAAAAAAAAAACTTCACCCCCAAAATTCTTTTGTGTCTTATACTTCCGCGTAGTGATAAATCACCTGTATGTATAATTTTGTTCTAGGTGAGTAAGCGCATACCTGTCTATAGAATTCTGTTCCGTACTTGTATTACTCATGTATGTATGGTGTGATTACTGTGTTGAGGCAATCAAAGGGGTATTTTCATTTTGGCGGATAATCTCTTTTATTGTTTTGATTTTCGAGTTAATTGTGCGTTTGATTTCATATTGTTTCCCCAATTCACTTCTGCCCTTTTCGACAGCAGTGGATAACGGGACGAACTTGTTGATGTCGTTACAGAATGCAAGGGAGTCATAAATAGCGTGTTGAATTCTCTTTATAAAAGAATAGGATTTCGATAACACATACCTGTTATTCCGAGCACTATCATCAATATCTTGAAATTCAGAAAGAATCTGATTACAATCTAATTTATCTGACAATTGAATTTCTTGATTTTTTAAATTTGAAATCTCGTTAATAATGACATTCATATTTTCGAAATTCATACATGATATATTTAATATGAAATTAAAATAAATTGGGGGTCAATTTTTTACCCGTTTTTTCGTAACTCCATTCGCAATAAGGTGTATTCACATCTTATTACGCCTAGAGATAGTATATGTGATTATATATGATTATATTTGATGAACTCCATTCGCAATAAGGTGTATTCACATCTTATTACGCCTAGAGATATAAATGATGATGAACTTCATTCGCAATAAGTTATATTCACATCTTATTACGCTTAGAGATATATATGAAAAACCCCATTTGGAACCCCTCAGGTGTTATTCACATCAGAGGGGCCCAGAGGTTACAAATATAAGACAACACATCCCCATTGGAACCCCTCAGGTGTTATTCACATCTGACCGGGCCCAGAGGTACCACGAAACATAGTCTCCAAGAGGAGATCTAACTCGTCAAATAACGGGTTAGAATTCCAAGAAGATACATTTCGTGAATGGACGTCACATTTACATAATAGTATTTACAATGAAATTATATGATAATACAAGTATGTACAAATAGGACAATACAACATATAGGTAGACACACACGGGAGTTGTTCTACATTCAAACTGAAACCACCATACCCCCAACAAAATCACCCCGGGTTGAATGTAAAAACACATTCACATCGTGTGACTGTGTGTGGTGTATGGTGGTTTCACGGTTGAATTTCGAATGGCTTAAAGCCCCCAATTATACAGAAAAACCTTCTGATCGGTACTATCGACAATAATGCATGCCACGAGATTCGAACGATATTCCGTCTGTGTATACAATACACTAGTGTGTACAATACACTAGTGTTCGTAAATCTATAAATTTATAATTTTATCAATACAATCGTCAATTCTTGATAAAGGGAATGAATCTGTTTTTGTTACACTATTCACCTTCCTATAATCAGTGCACATACGGAAAGTTTTATCTGGTTTTGGAACAAGTATGCATGGTGAACTCCAATCACTTTTACTGGGCTCGATAAAGTCATTCTCCAGCAAATATTGAATTTCCTTTTTTAAGTATTCCTGTTTGAGTCGATTCATCCTGTATGGATGTTGTTTAACAGGTTTGGAATTTACAATTTCAACATCATGAAAAATTTTGTTTCTCCTTGTAGGAACATCTGGAAACAAGTGCTAATATTCAAATAATAACCGTTTCAGTTCATTTCTTTCTTGCTCTGGTCTAGATCTTTCATAATTTCTGAATTACACAGATTCGTCATTCCAATATCAATAGAATCTGATGATATTTCTTCACTGAGTGGGACAGGTACAACTAAATTAATTACAGGTTTAACATGGCTATCTCTTTCAATATAGTCTTTTAGCATGTTTATATGGCAGAGTTGTTTTTGTTTGCGCCTCTCAGAAGTATTTATGACATAATTTAAGTCATTAATTGTCCTGTCAACTGTGTAGGGACCATAATATTTGGCCTGAAGCGGATTTTGTGGCATTGGTAAGAGAGCCAGGACTCTATCACCAGGCTGAAAACTCCTTTCCTTCGATTTTTTATCATATCTTGATTTCATTTTAGATTGAGCAGAGTGCAGATTTGCTCTTGCGACCTCACAAGCCTTTGATAACTTGTATCTAAAATCGGAAACATAATCAAGAAGATTGATCTCAGTATCTTCATTAGAGAGAAGTTTCTCTTTCAACAACTTCAATGGTCCACTCAGTGTGTCCAAAAACCAGTTCAAAGGGACTGAAGCCTAAAGATTCTTAAACTGATTCTCTAACAGCAAACAATAGTAAATGAATGCCTTCATCCCAATCTTTATTCGTATCAAAACAATATGATCGTATCATATTTTTAAATGTCTGATGGAATCTTGCTAATGCCCCTTGGCTCTCAGGGTGATATGCAGAAGATTTGAATTGCTCAATGCCCAGTTCATCCAAAACTTGTTGGAAAATTCCAGACATGAAGTTTGAGCCTTGATCAGACTTAACAGATTTGGGAAGGCCATACTGAGTAAAAAACTTTATCAAGGCTTTTACTGTTGTTTTTAGATTTTATATTCCTCAACGGAAATGCCTCTGGAAACCTTGTTGACGCACACATAATGGTCAACAGGTATTGGTTACCTGACTTGGTCTTGGGTAAGGGACTTACACAATCTACCATAATTCTACTAAATGGTTCGTCAAAGGCAGGAATAGGTTGCAGATGAGCCTTAGATATCTTCTGATTGGGGTTTCCTACCATTTGACAAGTATGACAAGATCTACAGTATTTGGCAACATCACTTTTGATTTTCGGCCAATAGAAGTGAGTCAAGATCTTGTGATAAGTTTTATTAATCCCTAAATAAACAGTCAAAGGAGTTTCATGGGCCAGATTAAGTATTTCCTGTCTGTAAGGTTTTGGAACTACTATTTGATAGTTCACCGACCACTCATCACCAGCAGGTACCTCAGAGGTCTCCATTTTCTCATAAGAATTCCATTTTTAATGAAATAACAGACAGGAACTTCAGTGGCTTCAGTCTCACTTATGGCCCTTTGAAACAAACAGGAGATCTCAGGATCTTTTTCCTGCTCGACGACAAGTGACTGTCGTTAATCACCCAGATTAGAATAAAGAGAATGAGTTGTTACAAGAGGATCACTATGATCAATACCTTCTGATTGATCCAAACAAGGAGTAAAAGTGACCTCATCAAAAACCTGACCTACACACGTGTCAGCTAAAGGAATACTGCTTTCATCAACATCATTCTCAAGAGCTTTCTTTCCCATAGCTCTGGTAACTGCACAAGCTTGAAATATATCAGGGAATTCATTTTCAATTGGATCAACTTTCTGATCCAAATTAGGCTTGTCAGTTACAAGTGGATTAACCACGACCTTGTCTCCAGTTAAGTCGTTGTCTAGCAATAAATGAATGCCCTCAACGGGTAAAACCGAGACTGTTCCGACTGTTACAGGTCCTGATACTAAGTCTGATGACAAATTTACACAATGAAGAGGAACATTAATAAACCCGCACTCTACTCCCTGAATAAGAAAACTTTCATTAGAAGAAGACTTCTCAGAAAAAGGCAAAGTACCTGACAATAAAAGACTGAGAAGCTCCTGTGTCCCTTAAAATTTTAATAGGGGTGGGATTGGCTGAATCACCCCAAGAGTGATATAGAACCCTTCTATATGAATGGTTCATAATTCTCCATAATAAAATCAGACTGGGATTTATTAGACCCAACAAATATATTGCTTTCAATACATGACCGTGACCTTGACCTCTTAGAAATAAGAGCATTTGGAACAGGTCTGTCTTGATTCTGATGCTTATTTTTCAATTTGTAGCAATTAGAAATAACGTGCCCTTTTCTCTTGCAATAGGTACACGTCAGAAGAGACAAGGATCTAGAATCAAGCTTATCTTAAGTTTGATTTTTGAAAGTTGTGCTAGTTTGAGTTTTAAAAGGGCTGGTATTAGGCTGAAATACTTTTCTGCCAGAAGACTGTTGAGTAGAAGTCTTGTTAGCAAAATTAACTTTATGTGTCAAAGAATATTCGTCAGCAGCTCGAGCAGCATTCTCCAAGGTTTCAACCCTATGCTCATCAAGATAAGTTTTAACGTCATTATGGACAGTTTTTGAACTCTTCAATTAATATCATTTGCTTGAGATTTTGATAATCTTGTTCGAATTTCTTGGCTAAGCACCATCTACCGAACAACTGCTCTTTTTCTCTAGCAAATTCGACATGAGTTTGTCCAGCTTCTTTTCAGTAATTTCTGAATTTTTGTTGATAAGCTTCAGGGACTAACTCATAACCCCTTAGAATGCATTCTTTAACCACATCATAGTCACCACTTTGGTGAACAGACAGTGAAGTGTCAGTCTCACTAGCCTTACCAGTGAGTACACATTGCAATAACCGAGTCCAATGCTCCCTTGGCCACTTTAAATTTTCTGCAACTTTTTCAAAATGAATGAAGTATTTGTCTACTTCTTTTTCTCTGAAAGGGTGCACTAATCTAATATTCCTTGCTAAATCAAAGCTTATATTTGGATTTGAAGTATGAAGTTGTTTTTCACTTGCCAGCTCTATTTCATTCATTTTACATTGATATTCCCTTTCTTCCTTCTCTCTCTCTATCAATTTGTTTTTCTTGTAACCGAATGTGCATCTGCTCTTTTTGTAATTCAAATTGTCTTTCTTTCTCCTCTTTGCTATATTGTAATCGTCTTTCTTTCTCCTCTTTGTCATATTGTAATTGTCTTTCTTTCTCCTGTCATATTGTAATTGTCTTTCGTTCTCTTTTTCATAGTGTAATTATTTTTCTTTCTTCCTTTCCTGTCTCACCCTCCTCTTTTTCATATTGTAATTGTCTTTCTTTCTCCCTTTCTTGAAATTCCAGCTTCTTCAACTCTAATTCCATCTTGAATTTTAATTCTAATTTCATTATTTTAATGTCCGTGTCTGATGCAGACTTACTAACCAAAATCAAAAACCTTTTTTCAAAAACATTCATTTCTACCAAATATTGGACCAAAATCTTTTTGATATCTTGTTTCGTTAAAGAAGCCTTTACTTCAAAAAGCTCATATTTTCTGGCAAGTTGAATCAACTCATTTTTTTTTAAAAGATTTAATTGCTCCTGAGTAGGATTAGAAAGAAATATTTCTACTTTAGATGTGATTTTAATACAAGCCTGTCAATCTCACTACAGATTTGAAAAACAATTTAAAAAACTATTGGAATTCAAATTTTATAAGAAAAGTTTCTGAAAAAAATTTCTAGCCAAATTCCAATTGATCCCAATCTCAGACGAGGCCACCAATTTCTATGTTACGTGCTTAGGCTCAAATAAACAGTAACATAGAAAGAGTGAAAATAACAAACTTGTAAAAACTTAATAAACAATTTATTGAGCACAAATATTTTCCAGAAAAGAAAAATAAACTTACGGTTTTATGAATCAATTCCAAAATTAATCCAAAAATAATTCAAAATATAATCCACTAGTGAAATTACAAAAGTCCTGGTAATAAAATGTCCAAATAATTCAAAGTACGAATCTTAGTGAAACATCCAAGATGGAAGACGATGTCACGTGATGAAGTCAGTTCTTGGTAATGAAATTCAATGAGCACAATAATTTTCCAAATAAATAACAAAATAAATCCTCTTGATCCAAATGAATTGAAATAATTTCCAATACAAGGTAATTTAAAATAACTCAAAACAGCACAACTTAATATTCTAACAGCCCAGGTTCTACTAAATAGTTCGCTCCAAAACATAATTTATATACCTGTTTCTATGTAAACAAGGAAGGGGTCACATGATCTTCTAGAATCTTTAGAACAAATTTACGTTCAAAATATCTCGTACATACCATATGACCCAATTAAAAATAGAAAGATGTTTATAACAAAGCTCCATAATGTCCTTGGAACCAATCATTTTAAAAGCTTGTTTACAACTCTGAAGCCAGGTCAGAAATGAGGTCAACACCTGGTGTTTATTCTTAAGAGTACATGTCATCCCACTTTCTAAAAAAAAATGACTCCCAATGAATGAATCTTAAACTTAAAATGTCAAATTTGAATCTGACAAACAAACAATTAAAATATAAAATAAATGACCCAAATCAAATACACGTAATAGATGGGATAAATGTTATAGCTTAGAATAAATGTTTACTTTCTTCAGGAATTCTACATACAAGTGAAGTTTATTGTATCAAAAAGTTCCTTCATATCATGTACATTGTAATACTGATGCAAACTCCGTCTTTTGTTTAGCATTTTTGTAAGTCTTTGGTATGACTCGGCCAAGGATCGAACTCACGACCTCCACTTCCGCAACGGATACTTATACCAATAGGCCACTGGAGCGGTCCGTTTGGAGGAGGTTATCCTCCTGGAATTTAAGTACATTCTGGGCTTTGTTACGATATTTTCATTAACTGCATACAGCTTTAAGGTGATCTGTGAATAATCAACATGGTATTCTTCACCAACCCCTTAAGAGCAACATGGCCTAAACCTATATACACACCCAATTGACCTTAGTCACAATAAACCTTTCTGAAGAAAATAAATCAAAGATCTTAACTGGAAAATTACTCCAATTTGTAAACATATACGCTTTTAAGGTATTATGGTTGGGTCTTTAACTCAAATTCAAGTAAACAACTTATATATAATACTCACAAACAAGACAAACACGAGTGTTTGTATATTAATATTTATTATCTGTTTGGCTTTTCTTAACGATTCTATGTCACACATATTTGTATGAGGACACAAGTGTTCCACCGGTCTGATGTTCAAACAAACTGGACTATCTAAATTTAGCATGTGGCAGCCTAACGCAACATTCTGGTATGATTTCTCCGTTGCTTTACGTATTTTTACATTTTTGTTTCAATATCGTCATTATTTGAAGCATCACGAAGTACATATGCTTGCCTACATCAAGCGTCGTATCTTTTAAGCTGTAAATGAAAATTTGAAGTAACTTTTTGTTAAGAAAATTATTAAATGTAACAACGGCGGATAGTTGTAAATTTCACACTTTTATTCAGATTTCAAAAACCAACTTAGCATTCATCTCCTCTCAGCTTTGCCATTTTAGAATCATAAAACACGCGTCTAAAATGCGAAAACATAACAGAAAATTTAGCAACATCAATTATATATTTAAATATATTGAAATAAAGTTTGCTTAATTTTCGTACGTTTAAGCCATACAAGATAAGCATGCTGCTTGCGGGTGACGATAATTTTGATGATGGTCAGTAATATTAATATTAATATTATTATTATTACCCTTAATAATATTATATTGATAAGGGCAAAAAGGAAATCATTTATAACTTTACTCAGTATAGAAATTGCATAAGGAATTAACAGAATGTTCAATATAGTGTGTGTGTATGTGTGTGAAGCCTTAATCTAATTAACTTTAAAATATCACTTGACAGTAAAAGTAATCAGATATCCCACACTGGAATAGAACTGATACACACCAACAGCTGGTTTATGTTATACATTCACTAGAGTTTAAGTTCCATCGGAAATGTACTCTCAGGGCAGACTTTACTCCCCTTCCAAGATGTATTGATGTATTGTATTTAATAAATAATATATTACACCTGCTGCATTTATTCTTCAATAACAAATAACATCACATGGTGGCAGCGGTAAAAACACATAAAAAATTATCAGAGTTGAAATCGGCTTTATTTCAATTTACGAATCCGGACAAATTTGACCTTTCGAGACCTGAAACTTTGAACGCGTTCGTCACGCAACTAAACTTAGTGAAAAAGAGGATGAAATTCAAGTGAATACCTTGATTCATTTCATGGAAAGTGAGGCTCATGACATTTTGTATTCGTTCAACCTGACCGAGGAAGATGAAAAGAAGTGGAAGCCTGTGAGAGATAGATTCACACGATATTTCATTCCAAAGGGAAATGTCATTTTTGAAAGAGCGAATTTTTAATCAAAGAAAATAGGAAGAGGTAGAAACAGTGGACAGTTTTGTTACAGCCATCTATATGTTAGCAGATAATTGTAATTTCGGGCCACTGCATGATGAAATGATCAGAGATCGACTTGTAATTAGACTGAGAGATTAAAAACTGTCGGAAAAATTTCTGTTAGATGCGAATCTAACTCTAGAATCTGTCGTAGTCAAGCTCGACACAATATGGCTGTGAAAAAGTATCAAACAACGATACGAGCAAGTTGAGAACGAATGACTGAAATGGGTGCAGTAAAAATCGTCTTCACTCAAAAATTGGAAAATGAAACATAAAATCCCAAATATTCAACAAAATAATGTCAGCAGAAAAGGATGCATGAGATGTGGAAAGAAAGGAAATCATTCTCGAGACCAGACCGTGGCTGCTATTAATAAATGTGGCTCAAACCTGACAGAACTTAATGGGGTTCTATCTCTTACAAACACAGAACATAACACTTATACACACATTCACTGTCAAAAGAACTTAATAAAATTTGTATTGATAGCCTTAGAATCGACACACTTTAGTTCATTCTTCATTTTGCAGACATGCATATACACATCATCAGTGCAGATGGTCTTATTCAAGCTTATTCAATTGTCATTATGCAAAAATACTTTAACGTTATCCATCCTCAAATTTAGTTCAGCTGTTTTTTAAAGTTATTTCAAAGTGTTTCTATTCTTAATAACAGTGACCACAATTGATAACTAATCAGCAATGTCATTGTACCAAATTAAACATCCCATATAGGGACTATAGTATTAAGCATTTGTAAGTTGTGGCTTTGAAATCTCTGATATAGTCCTTTGTTTGTTAAACTACAGTTCTATATGTTTGTATTTATTCTGATATACTTGCACAATACATGAAAGTACAAAACATGATTCAAGCAACCTCTGGTAACAGTAACTAACTGCCTATCATATCTGACCACAATCATGGTGCAGGAATCAATTTTATTTTAATAATGCACTGTCATCATCACCAAACCACACATCGAAAATTACTAGTTTTACAAAGACTATGTGGTTCAACAATACCATGAATTACCACAACACAGAAAATGGACAAAAGAATAGCATCCAATATAAAGATATACAAGTTATGTGATATTTTCAATACTGACAAATCAAGCCTCTTTTACTGCATGACAAAAATGACATGCAAAAGAGGAAAGAACGCAAAGGATATGTTGACATTATTGCTAACGTGGTGCAACAGGAGAAAAACATTCTTTTTATTTTGTAATATTGTTAGGCATAATAAATAAGCCTCTATCATAGATAAACACAATTTACGGGAAGAGTAAGTGTTAACACAGACAACATGGATAGGCAAAATTTACAGGATGAGTATGTGTTAACACAGACAACATGGATAGGCACAATATGCAGGATGAGTATGTGTTAACACAGACAACATGGATTGGCACAATATGCAGGATGAGTATGTGTTAACACAGACAACATGGATAGGCACAATATGCAGGATGAGTATGTGTTAACACAGAAAACATGGATTGGCACAATATGCAGGATGAGTATGTGTTAACACAGACAACATGGATAGGCACAATATGCAGGATGAGTATGTGTTAACACAGAAAACATGGATTGGCACAATATGCAGGATGAGTATGTGTTAACACAGACAACATGGATAGGCACAATATATTGGATGAGTACATGTTATCACAGACAAATGCAATTTTAAATCCAATATTTTAATGCACTTTAACTCAGAAATATATAGATAGGATAAATTTAGTTTAATCATCAATAAATTAAAAGTTAATTATTCAATTTGTATTCTAATGGGCACGATCTAAAAATATAAATAAGAAAGTTTTATGACACTGATGAAAGAGCTTCTGATTTGTTAGATTTGTCTGTAAATGAACTAAGCAAGCTGTTTGATCATATGAATATAGAGATAATAAAGGTGACAATGTGGAGGAGAAATACACAAAAGAAATTGTCAACCAAGCAAAGGTATAAACACGATATCTACACCATCTAGCAACTGCTTGCTTTAATAACAACAACAAATGTGAGATGTGCAATATTGAAAATATCCTTTTGATCCTTTAAACACTTTTATTTAGCAGAAATGTTCATAACGTTTTGCAAACTGAATGATGCAGTATTCACTAAACATCAAACATAGCATAGAAAGGCATATAAAGGCCAATTGCTATTCCATCAACGTCACATATTTCCCATAAGTGAGTCAGTCCAAGCAATAAATTCTAAGAAATGCAGGTGAAAATAATGGGATTTGGTAGAAAAGCAAGAGTCCCACAGACAATTAACCAAAATGATCAAGAAGTCTTTTCTTGTGTTGGTGAACTTAATTCCTAGCTGCTTTACAATTTTTGCCATTTTACATTTTTTGAGAAAATTTTGGGATTTATAATACTGTTTATGGACTTGTAACTGGGGTCTCTCCAGCAAATAATATGCAAGTGATAGGGTATAAAACTATGTTATCTATAGCTTGTAATAATAATGTCAAAAACTAAATGTACTCAGCTTTCTGAATTTTGAATTGTCTGAAAATCTACTTCTGCTACTCAGAATTAGATGAGTTCTAAAGGTTGATCAACTGTGCAAAACTGTACTGCAGATAAAACTGCAATTATAACAGAAATCACAAATCCAGGAAAGAACCTATTGCACTCCAAAATGAAATGAATTTGATATTCCTTTACAAATAATATTTAATTTAGAATCTTCTTAAGAATTACAATTAAAAGAATTGTATATTTTTTCCACCATATGATTCCAAACTATCATTGTACAACCTGCCTCAAGGCTAGTACCTCCAGACACATTTACATCATACGGGAACTGACTCAACTAATACTAAGTCTACGATTTTAACCAGATCAAAGAATCCAGATGAACTGGAAAAGCAGTCATTCACAATATAACTCTAAATTTTAACTACAAGTAAAAAACATTAGATTCCTTTTCTAAACTGGCCACAGGTAGTTAATTTTTACCAAGTATATAAGGAATCTCTTGATGCAACACTAGTTTTGAGGCCTGCAGACATTAGCCTTTTAATCCAAATAAGTTCACATTTTGCTCTTTCTATGGTAACTGATGAACCTCAGCCAGTATCAGATAGACCTAATGCATGTTAACAAGCACTACCTATGTCATCACAACTGATTGAATTCAATAATACAGCTGACCACCTGTCGGTTACTGGTTGCATAGACATGCCGGAGGTGTCGGGTGATGCAGAAAACATCTGTTTAAGAGGACAAGACAGCTGACAAACAATCAGTAGATATTCCTATAGTTACTGCAGGCGAAGCATGCAATACAGAAACATCGAATGAGGGAAATGTCAGTTGATGACCAATCGCTTAGTAACGTTATTGATTATTTCTAATAATGCAAAAATATTGACTGAACCAAGCAAAACGGTTAAATTTCTGCTAACTGGTAGTTATAAAGCCACTGTGGATGGGTCGGGTAATCAAGAGACAGATAAATAATTTATACTCAGCCACCTGATAATCAACAAACACATCATTCTGTCATCACCATCGAGGAGACAGGCAAACAGAAAATGTTTGACGAAGCTATTCTTGCTGGAAGAACGGAAAGTGTTACCTTGGGGGTATCTCATAACAGAAGCAAAAGTGCAGATGATTCAGCATTTATGAACATATTGCTTAAACTTTCGCCAAAGCCAAGAATATCCAGTCAGCACACAAGAAAGCAAAATTCATAATCAGCCATGAACTTATCATCACTGTATTAAAAGATGCTTATTGAAAAGCAAAAAAACGACGATAACAAATACAAAAGTCAAATGTGACAGGACTATACAGGCAAGTGGGAGCAAACAGAATGAAACAAAAGTTTCAAATCAAAGAAATGCAAACAAAACTGCAGACATGTAGAGAGATCAACAAGATAGCTTGAAAACCATCTAAGACTCTGAAGACAACTTGTATAGAGGATCGAGAAAAGGAGAAAATTCTTTGGGTCCAAAGTCAGTTGCTAAACATTATCTTGCCGTGTCAGCAGACACAACATATAATAAAGACAACATTTGTGGAAACTGAATTTGAATATGGAGGAAGTGAGGATCCCTTAATAGAAGATTCCTGGTCACAGTGTAAGGAATGTTTCAGGTGGTGGTGCCATGAATCGTGTGGCACCACCCTCAATATGCAATTTTACTGTGCTAAGTGTGAGTAATAAAGAATTAACCAGAGGCATGCACAACTTTTGGAAATTAGAGACTATTTAGATCTGAGCATTGTTGAAGCTGCTGTCTTATCCACATTGCTGTGTTAATTTGAATGATGCAACAGTTTGCAGTTCTAGCATCTTTGCTATATATAAAGTGTGGACATATAAATAATACTTGATTGTACAGTTCAATAGTATCCCTGTAGTTTTACAGACTTTAACAGATGTCGAATGCATTGTGAGGCAAAATGCCCTAGAGGGGGCTTGTTGCCCTACCATAGGGGTAAAATGCCCCTTTATAAAGTTTTACCATTTTTCATTTTTCTCGTAAATAGTTTCTTCCTTATAACCAAACATAATTCCATTATGTTAGACTTAAAGCATACTGTAAATAAATTGTCCAGTTGCGAAGGCGATCATGTAAATCATCCCATAAATGACCAAAAGTTGTTTAATGGAGCGTTTTGCCCCTCCCCCCTCCCTCCCCTCAACCCTACTGTTAATATGTATTTGTTTAACTGCACTTGTGTAGTTAGAGTAGAATCTAGCATTCATTCAATTACTTTCTTTCCTGGAGCTCTGAGTGGCCGAGTCGTCAAAAGCACTCAACGTCATGGATCACTGCCATCTCACCTGTCTGCAAAGGTTCAAGTCTTGGGCTCTGCCAATGTGGACATGTGAGAAAGTTTGCCAGTAGCTATTCATGGGTTGGTTTTTTAATTCCGGGGTTTTTCCCAGTTTCTTCTTCCACCATTTATATTGGCCGCCATGTATAGATTATCTTGAGCTGAAAAATGGCATTAAACCCTACAGCAACAACTTTCTTACTTGTAGTGTGTTAATTTTATTATTAAAACCTTAAGCAGAAAAATAAAATAAGTACATACTAAATAGATTACAACATTTATATCGGAAAATATTTTCTAGTTTTTTTATTTCTAGCTATCACTCATGATGTTGCATGGTATAGCTCAGGAAAAATTCATATTTTCCCATACAAATGCACTAACCTATAATTATTCCTATATAACAAAACTATCCTGAGATGAAGCCATACAATGTAACAAGAGCTATGACTAAATACCATTTCACCACATACATGATTACAATAATATATACACACACGCAAATAGATAGAAACATTATTTTAGATATTCTATAAAAATAATATACAAAAGATTTGAGCACACAATCTGTGAACATTGCAGCTATGTGATTTTTTAAAACCATATATTTATTTGCTACTATATTTCTACATACTTGAGCTATATCGATATTTTCAGCAGATAAACAAACGAGTCAAAACATTTTAGATAAAAGAAGAGCATGCATCAATTTTAAACTTCCAACCATTTCTTTCAATATTTAACTACACTCTCTTTCCTTCTTACTCTTAAAACCTAGTTCACTTTAATTTTTGTTTTGCAACTCAAAACAACATGTCACATACACTGAATATAAATATAGATTCAATCACTCATTACGGTCTCCTCTGTATTCATATGGCAAGACATTGGTATCTCCTTCTGACTTTAATGTCAACAATGGGTTTGTGAAAAAGTATTGTGTACAAGTATTGACAGTGTGCTTACACTGATTTATAGCTTTGGTATTTTGTTCCTGCACAGACATCCACTGATATTAAAATGCATGACTATAAAAAAGATCTGTGAAAAACAATGAGCTAATAAAAACAACATTAAATAAACAAACAATAAAAAATGATATTCACGCTTAAATACATAAATTCCTTGATAGTACTGAGATTATACGTGATAAGCAATAAATGAATAAAGTTCAAATGCAAATCATACACAAATGTATAAACAATAAATGTATATACAATAAACGATGAAAATGAGAATTTAGATTAAAATGGAAACATATTTGAGATGCAAAATGTACATTTTAGCAGTAGATAAATGTTTCAGGGTTTGTACATACTTTCCACTGTGAAACATGAAACAATGTAATGGACCCCATTTTACAATGATAAGAGATACTGATTTACATTTGGCTCCTGTATCCCCTCCACGTGCTACTTGTTATTTCCCTCTTTAAAAATGCTATGTATGTAAAATAAACCATTCAAGTTGGTTTCAAATGTAAATATATAAATCCAAAACATATAAATTTATATAAATTATGATACCAATGAGTCTGTGATATTACACAATGATGATGAAAATATATATAAAATTGATCTTAATATATCAAAATAGCAGTTTCAATTAATTTGTTTGCACACCACCAGTTATGTTCATGCAAGCCATGTCCAGCATATTTCAGACCACTCCACTAATAAAGGATGTACTTATAGTTCACACTGCATGATATAATGTATCCTTTCAGAATCATGCTGTACTTGGTATGTATGCTGTACCAGTGATGTATGCTGTAACCGGGATGTATGCTGAAACTGGTATGTATGCTCTAACAGTGATATATGCTCTAGCAAAGATCCATGCTGTAGTGGTGATGCATGTTGCAGCTGTTATGTCTGCTTTAGCTGTGATGCTATTTAGCTGTAAGCTATAGCTGTGATGTATGCCATTATTTGTTGTATGCTGTAGCCAATATATATGCTGTTGTATGCTGCAGCTGTTATATATGCTCTAGATGTGATGGATGTTGAAGATGTGGTGAACGCTGTAGGTGTCATGTATGCTGGAGCTGCAATATATGCAGTAGCTACAATATATGCTGTTTTACTGTTTGCTGTTGTTGTGCTGTAGCTGTGACAGATGATGCTGCTGTGCTGTATGCTGTAGCTGTGATGTATGGATTGGTTGTAAATCAGCAAATCTTGTATACAAGACCTTTTTGTCACAGTGCTTACTTTCAAATTCGAGCTAATTCTAAATTTCTGAAAAATAGGTCATTTACAGATTTTTCTGCCATAGTAATGTCAACCAATCATGTTTGCAGAATGCCATCATCTTGTACAAATCTGAATTGCCATTATGCAAAAATACTTTACCATCCTCAAATTTAGTTTTTAAAGTTATTTCAAGGTGTTTCTATTCTTAATAACAGTGACCATAATTGATAACTAATCAGCATTGTCATTGTACAAAATTAAACATCCTATATTTCCAGAATGAGTCCATCAAGTTGCATACACTCTTCTTCAGCACTTTTTAAAAAACATCTGCAAGATTTGTTTCTATTTTTAGTAACGGTGACCATATTTGATGATGGATCTGCATTATCTGTACAAATCTGAAAGGCTTTAATATCAGGTTGCTTTCCATCGATGTTGTTCAAATGCTGTGTGATTAGTAGTTTTGGACATGTTATTTAAAAGATTTCGCTATTTTTGGTGATACTGTCTATATTTTAATCACAATTCAGCATCAATTGGTAATATCTGAAAATTCTCTATGCCAGAATACTTTGTCAAATTTGGTCCATTTCTGAAATGAGCTACTTTTGAGACATCATTTCAAAAACCTTTATGCCAAAATTCTCTATGCCTCATTTGAATGAAAATGGTCAAAATGAGTTAAGTTGAGTAACTTGATACACAAAATTTTGCTTTCTTGATTCTGTCATCTATATAATTAACTTATCATTAGCTTCTTGGCATCTATTAATATACAGAATTCATTGTATCATGTCTGCTCAGAGATATTTTAGATAGGTGCAAGAGATCATTGCTTTCTGTCGTAAGGGCTGTTCCATCTCAACATACATGGTACCTGGGAAAGGCAGTTTTCAAAACAATATATGCCAGGGTACTTTGATTTCACCAAGTTCATATCAAAATAATAAGAAACGTATTAACTGCATCAATGGGTGAGTACTTCACTTTAAAATTGACTTCCCTGTGTCCCATGTATGTTTTAATGGAACGACCCCTAAGGCATAATGAAACACTGCTTACAATAAGCAACCTTTCAACAATGCTAAAAACATGGCACTAACCAACTAAAAATATTCCACAAGACTGACTTAACTCCTGAAACTTTAGACACAAAAGCCTTGTGCTAAAATTTAAAAAATCTGGTTCAAGATACTGGCATCAATTCCAACACATCTGCAGGCTTTCTCAAGATTTCGGAATGTAGCCTGACTTTTATCTCTCTGTACCCATTCTTGCAAGATCTTAAAGCACTGTGTGGGGATGCGAGGATTTTCCATCTGTATCTGCTCAATTCTGGACCAGGGGACATCCAATTCAATGCCTAACTGAACATACTCCTTGCCAATTTTCATGGAAAGTCGATTCAGGTGCTTCTCCAAGGGAACTTCATCCAGGATATTGAGGGCAAGGCATGAACTTGGACCATCTTAAATAAAGCATATATATATATATATATATATATATATATATATATATATATATATATATATATATATATATATATATTATCTCAATCATACAGACTTTAAATGTGACCTTGAAACAAGGTCAAAAGGTTAAGTGAACATGTCACATTACGTATTGTCTTTGCCTCATACTGATCCATTCAATCAATCAAGAAAAATTTATCCTAATTTTCAGAAATCTAAGGAAGCAATTACTCTATGAAGGGCTCATACAATGACTGCTAGTAAAGGGAAAAAACTTACTTCATGTGTCATCCTGTAAAAGTAGGACAAGAGGATAAATAAATGTCACCACATTTTGGATAGTAACCACTTATCAATGTTAAACTCATTTGCATAAATGAAATTGATGCAATACAATTTTGGTTATTATAAGAAAAACTTTAACATTTACATAACTTCACTGTTTATTTAATTAGTTTTAATAACTCTTGGCTCTGATGTTAAAAAGCTGCATAAAGTGAATGTTTTGAAAATGCTCGATTTTGATGGAAACTCATTTATGCATATTTTCTATCCACTTTGCCATATACTGGCAGGGTAGAGGTCACTTTGTCCCAAATAAAAAATTGGAATCCTGCATGGACCCTGAAAAATGGCCAAGTAATCAATTTTTATTTTGGTCATTGATTATGGTCCAATTTAAGTTCTGCACATTCAATGCTATTGGACTCGTAACCGTGAAACCCCTCCCCCCCAAATCGTAATTATTGTTACAGTAGTCCCACTCTTGAACAGGCCCCTGACCAGCGGCCACCCGCATCTTACCGCCATAATCCCTTGGCACCGACGAGTTTGTATTCAAAAGTACCCCTCAATAACACCCACCCTTCTAACGCAACCAGCGGCCAGCAATTTAATAAAAAAAATGTAAAATGTCCCCCTCATGAACGGCAACTTGTTTCTTCAAATGTATTCAGAACCAATAATTAATTCAAATCTTGGCGTAAGGTAAGCAATTTTGATTATCTCTATCGTAGATACATGTCTCCAAGTGTCACGTTTCTGTTAAAAGTGTCGACTAAATAGTATATCATTATCTATAAAAGTCGATGTTTACAGGAAATGGGCTCAATAATGTTATGACAGAGTTTGGGGTTTAACACCTATGTCGAGTTCTTCTCTTTGATGATTATAAGCAGGCGTAATTGTTACAATCATAACAGGGTCAGCACAGGCTAAAAAATAGATTTTGTACATTGGCACACACAGAACCTTGAAAAAAAAACAGGATACCAGGCAAAGACCGGAAAAATCACATGACAACACATTTATGGCTTCCTTTACGAAGACTGTATTTCGTACACTCAACACAAGTTTTGTCTGCATAATTAAATCACATACAGTCAGCATAACCGAATAAATCATTACCAAGCATTAAAATGTCATCACGTTAACGGATACATTATTTTAGAAGAAAGTCGGTTATTCTACTCGACGATATCAGGGAAGGGAACTTGCCGAACAATTTTATATATAAAAGGCTCGAAAAAACAAGTTTATGTTGAAATAATCTGAATAAACAAAGTCATAACCGAAAAGGTTATTTAGCAGCAGTGGGAAAATGGAGCAAATGGAAAGATAATTATGTATGTACCAAGATGTAAATGACGTTTCTGAATCCATTTGCATTGTGCATGACAACAATACCCGCTCTCATATGACACTTACACCAAGAAAGAAAAAAATAGTAACATATATTCAGTTGAAATAAATTGTTTATTATAACAAAAAGAACCTTTTAATGATTAATGTAACATTTAGACAAAGATATTTAATGTTTTGAAGTATGTAGCTTTCTTACTACGTACTTCTCATAATAAATTTAGCCCCCCTCTGAAAAGGCCACCCGTCTTATAAGGCCACTTTCCCGGTGCAGAAGGGGTGGCCGTATAAGAGGGTGACTACTGTATTTGAAGTGTCCAAAAAAGTTTAATTCTTACATAGCAGCCATCTTATTATGAACATTCTCAAATTTATATCAGTGGAGTTATGCTTTAGTTTTATTTTTTTAATGTACCAGAAACCTGTAATCCCTATACATGCAAGCACAAAATGTAATTTGGTGCAAAAAGCATAAATGTAATAATGATGCCTAAAGCGTAATGTAATAATGATGCCAAAAGTGTAATGTAATAATGATGCCTAAAGCTTAAATGTAATAATGATGCCTAAAGCATAATGTAATAATGATGCCTAAAGCTTAAATGTAATAATGCCTAAAGCATAATGTAATAATGATGCCTAAAGCATAATGTAATAATGATGCCTAAAGCCTAATGTCCATTGTAAGATGTCAGATGGACAAACTCCTTGATTTAATTTGATTGGTACTGAGAAACAAAATACTGATCATGAAATTTTATCAGTTTTAATTACTATATATCCTACATGTAAGCTATATGGTCCAGAGATTCAACTTTGCAGTGGACAGTTCTATAAACACAAGATCACTAACAAACAATCTAACATACATGCTCATGTATCTACTTTCTGTTTAATGGCAATTAGTTTGTACATCACTGACTGCAAAGCTCGGCTTCTTTACCTACCTCTCCATTGGACAAGATCATAATCAATTTTCCAATGAGAGTTTACAGTCTGTAAAGGCAAAGTCTAAGAAACATTAGAGAAAAATGGCTAAAAATCGACTCACCACTTTTATCTTCCTCTGAATCCTGTAAAAATAATGTATAAACAAATTATATACATACAATGAGACCAATCATTTACAAGCTATACGACTGCAAAGAAAGTCAGTACCATCTACAAATGAGATAACTTTGAATAAGAAGAAAAATGAAGTTTCACCATCTGATCCAGTTCATGCCTCTATGTAATCTGAAAAGTTTAAAGGTCAATTTAAATGATAAACAGCAAACTTCATGGATTATGATTGAATCATACAATAATATCTTAGTTGAATAGCATCAAGAGCTGAACAAAGAAAATTAAAAGTACAGCAAACCCTGTGGAGAGTTTAAGAGAAACTAACTTACAGAACATCAGATGGCCTCAAATCTCTAGGTATATTGCTATTCATGGCCCTTCTGTTATTGTAAACTCTAGGTATATATTTCTATCCATAGTCCTTTGTAATATTGTCAACTTTATTTATATTGCTATTCATGGTCCTTCAAATATTAATTTAGATTTCCTGAAGGAAGTAAATCTTTATTTTAAACTATAACTTGTATGCCATCACATATAGTATTTTATTCTAATGTAAATAGAGCCCCTTATTTTCAGCATCTTTTCATCTGTACTCATCAACATACACCATTTATATCTCCCATTGATTGGGAAGCTTCATAAGTTACTGTTACTAACATCTTACCATTTTACTTTGAACTATTTGGTTTTTGATATCACTGGTCGATATTAAGCATTTTGGTATTTTTAACATGTATACATACAACCTATTGTATGGCGCTAAATAGTCTTAAAGTGCTGGTGTGCCATTAAAAATCAATTAATCAATCAATCAAATATTATAAACTCTAAGAATATTGCCATTCAGGGTCCTTCTAGTTTTGTAAACTATGCATCTTGCCATTCATGGTCCTTCTACTACTGTAACTCTAAGTATACAGATATTCATGGTCTTCATATTGTTGTAAACTCTAGGTTTCTTGCCGTTTATGGTGCTTCTACTACCGTAACTCATAAGTATACTGATATTCATGGTCCTCCTATTGTTTTTATAACTCTAAGTATACTGCCATTCATGGTCCTTCTAGTTTTGCAAACTATGTATCTTGTCATTCATGGTCCTTCTACTACTGTAACTCTAAGTATACAGATATTCATGGTCCTCAAATTGTTGTAAACTCTAGGTATCTTGCCATTCATGGTCCATCTACTACCAAGTATACTGATATTCATTGTCCTTTAAGGTTTGTAAACTCTAGGTATCTTGCCATTCATGGTCCTTCTACTACTGTTACTCTTAAGTATACTGACATTCATTTTCCTTCTAGTTTTGTAAACTCTAGGTATCTTGCCATTCATGGTCCTTCTACTACTGTAACTTTAAGTATACTAATATTCATGGTCCTTCTATTGTTGTAAACTCTAGGTATACTGATATTCATGGTCCTCCTATTGCTGTAAACTCGAGGCATTTTGCTATTCATTTTCTTTCTAATACTGTAAACTCTTGCACCTTGCCACTCATTGTCCTTACTCTGTAGATGTATTGTTAATCATTGTCATTCTATATTGTAAACTCTGTATATTTACTATTCATAGACCTTTTTGTCTGTTGTTTTACTAATCTGAACTCGAGGTATATAGTCCTTTTTACTATTGTAAACAGACTGCTTTAAACAATATTTATATTATTCCAACATTCCAGTATTCTATACAATCAATAAAAACCTTTTACAATCAGTACTCGTAGTTATAAGGTCACCACTGATATTAAGACCACTATAAATATACTCCAGCTTATTATAATTCAGTTATATATTAATACAATTAGTTTAATTGGTAAGCCATTCATCTGCAAATGTTTTTTGTCTCTACAACATTGCAATTAAAGCTCAATGCTAATCCTGATTTGTTTAACTAAGCATTAAAATGACACACATTGTGACAATTCTACAACTTGTCTGAATTTATGATGGGTTATTTGAGGGGTCAAAGGCTACTTACATAATAGGGAAGAAGTTATAAAAGCACCTAACATTCCAAAATTTAAGTTTCCTTTAAGACTAACCTCAAACCAAAACTTGAGCAGGTCACTGGAAATGATCACATGACTGGTGTCATGGGAATGGCATACCACCTCTGACCACCCTTGGAGCACAGACACACGTACAATTCGATCAAAGGAATCTCCATCACACCTGGGACACTGGACACCAACCTCAAAGTCCAGTCTCTGTCCAACACCTTTAATAATTTCATCAAGTTTTTCAGTGATGGACTCTCTCTGACTTTAAGACAGAACTTGCCATTTGGGGTTCTCTCCTTGATTCCCATTCTGGTGATCCTTGAAAATATCACATAATCTCTGAAGTGCAGGTATAGTCTGTGAGATTGGTCCAAGTCAAAAACACAGCCTCCACAGAATACTAGAGTCTCTTTTCCTTTCTTGGCAATGGACCAACAAGCCATACACGAAGCAACAAGCCGATGAAAGATGGCAGAAGGTAGAAACTTCTCCTTGAAGACGTAGCACAGAACTGATGTGCTCTCCATTTGTGGGTTCGGTTCTGGGGTGATCACTTCTTTAGGAGTTTTTTGACGAAGCATACAAGGAGCAATTAAGTAGCTCTCCACCTAGAAGTATAAAGAGTTAGATCAGTTTATATGTATTATTTTATAAAAAATGCATATTATTTACATATAATATACAATATATATCATTTTATATACAATATATACCATTTTCTATACTATATATACCAGTTTATATACAATATATACCATTTTATATACAATATATACCAGTTTATATACAATATATATCACTGTATATACAATATATATAATTTTCTATGCAATATATACCATTTTCTATACAATATATATCCCTGTATATACAACATATATCATTTTGTGTACAATAAGTATCATTTTATATACAATATACTAATATATCATGTTATTATACAACATACATAACTATAAGTACAATATATATAATTGTATATATTAAAATGCACCAGTGGCCTAGTGGCTTGAGCATCCGCCTCAGATGCGGGAGATCATAGGTTTGCTTCTTAGCTAAATCATACCAAAAACTTACAAAAATGGTACTAACACTGCTGCTTCACTTTCCTCTCGGCATTAAGAGTTTAGTGTTAGGACTGGTCAGCCTGATGTCAGGATTATGTGACTGGGTGGGACATCATGCAACATGTCTGCGGCCCAGTGCTAGACATCACTATAAACTGCGAGGCAGCTGTTAGTCCCATTTTTAAAAGTCTTTTGGTATCAACCAGCCGGGGATCAAACCCACAACATACCACATCCAAGATGGATTCTCCAACTACTAGGCCACATGACCGGTGAACTCTCGTCAGTTTTAGATTAATAATAGACTATAAAAAAATTCTACATCCAATCTTTTGTTTCAGTTCAAATTGAATGCTGGAGAAAATGAAGCATGTCATTTCTGGAGCCAGAACTGCGTAATACTTTATGATGCCTGCACATACCCAAAGTAGTCCGTAAATCAAGAAAAAGAGGACCATCTGACCTACCCTAGATCAAGATGACTGGTAGCAGTCATTAGGTTTATCACTGATAAACCGGTAGTAGTCATAATTAGGTTTATCATTGATGACTGGTAGTAGTTATCATTAAGTTTATCATTTATGACTGGTAGTAGTCATCACTAAGTTTATCACTGATGACTGGTAGTAGTAACAATTAAGTTTATCACTGATGACTGATAGTAGTCGTCATTACGTTTATCACTTATGACTGGTAGTAGTAATAATTAAGTTTATAATTGATGAATGGTAGTTGTCATCATTAAGTTCATCACTGACACCTGGTAGCAGTAATAATTAAGTTTATCACTGATGACCGGTAGAGGTCATCATTAAATTTATCATTGATGACTGTTAGTAGTCATCATTAAGTTTATCACTTATGACTGTTAGTAGTCATCATTAAGTTTATCATTGATGACTGGTAGTAGTCATCATTAATTTTATCATTGATGACTGGTAATAGTCATAACTAAGTTTATCATTGATGAATGATAGCAATCATTGTTAAGTTTATCTGATGACTGCTAGTAGTCATCATTAAGTTTATCATGGATTGGTGTTTAATAATGCAACAATGCATGAAAGACAACACTGCTATGCACTGGGTGTAATGTGCCTTGAACAGAGACATACCACAACACCTGATCCAGACTGATGTGAACAGGATTTGAATATCTGATCTCTGCCATGCCAAGTCCGGCATGTTACCCACTAAACTACTGTGGCTCACTGGTACTCGTTAGCATAAATTTATAAGGTTTATAAAGCAACAATGTGTGTGTGTGTGTGTGTGTGTGTAAGTCTGTGTGTGTGACTTAGATGTTTAACAAATTGTGAGTCACATTACTACAAGGCGGCTGTTAGTACCATTTTTTAAAGTTTTTTGGTATGACTCGGCCAGGGTCCTCCCGCATCCAAGGCAAATTCTTTAACCACTAGACCAAATGAGCAGTTATAAAGTGAAAGAGACCTATTTATTGAGTTTGATTCATTAACTTAAGACCCTAATTTAATTGAAAAGTGATGTTGCCTCTCAGTATTTTTACTCAAGTCTTGAACCTATCACCACATCCCCATTGCAAGCTCACTAACCTTGACCTCATCTCCATTGTTGCTGAACGACCTTGGCCTTGCAACAATGTTCAGCTGCTCCATTAGAAGAAGAATATGCTCCTTGTTATCATGGAGCTGTGGGTTTTTCTGCTTTGTCCAAACAGCATCTAGAACAGTGAGAGAGAGAAAAACAATTCAATAACTGAGAGGTTATTGCAATATGTGACACGATGTATTATTAGTAACTTATATTTCATAATAAGGGGTCATGATACAGAGGTCATGATCTGACAATTACTAATGAAAACTGTATGGTGAGCTTCATAAACAATATATACTTTGGGTTCTAGGTGCTTTGACCACAGGTGCTTTGACCATAGGTGGTTTGACCATAGGTGGTTTGTCCACAGCGGGGGTTTCACCACCGGGGTTTTGTCCATAGGTGGTTTGTCCACATGTGGTTTTTATAATAATAATAAACTGTTATTTAGAGTTTAAAATTATGGTTCAATTAATGAAATTTTATGTGACAAGTTTCCTTTGAGTTGCCAATAAGTGAATGCTAAATAGTAATTAACATGTAATAAATAAAAGTCAATAACAGCTTGTTTTCGGTCCACATAAAGGCTGGTGCCAGGCCTACTCGATTTATTATTAAACAGAAAATGAATACAAATTATGCAACAAGTCCAACGTTTCACAAATCAACTATACAAATTTTAGTGAATTAAATGCCGCAACTTATAATCCCTGAAGATATGCTTTTAATCTCTCACTTTAATCCCCAAATATACTTACATCTAATGCTCCAACAACTAATCATAGTCTTTTCATATTATTCTTACCACCTATGGTCAAACCCCCTGTGGTCAAACCACCTATGGTCAAACCCCCGCTGTGGACAAACCACCTATGGTCAAACCACCTATGGTCAAAGCACCTGTGGTCAAACCTCCGCGTACCATACTTTGTACCTATGAAAACGGTATTGTGAGCTTCATAAATAATATATACTTTGTACTAATGAAAACTGTATGGTGAGCTTAATAAACAATATATACTTTGTACTAATGAAAACTGTATGGTGAGCTTCATAAACAATATATACTGTGTTCTAATGAAAACTGTATGGTGAGCATCATAAACAATATATACTTTGTACTAATGAAACTATGGTGAGCTTCATAAATAATATATACTTTGTACTAATGAAAACTGTATGGTGAGCTTCATAAGCAATATATACTGTGTACTAATGAAAACTGTATGGTGAGCTTCATAAACAATATATACTTTGTACTAATGAAACTGTATGGTGAGCTTCATAAATAATATATACTTTGTACTAATGAAAACTGTATGGTGAGCTTCATAAGCAATATATACTGTGTACTAATGAAAACTGTATGGTGAGCTTCATAAACAATATATACTTTGTACTAATGAAAACGTTACAGTGCAGTTTATTGTCAAAAACAAGCCATTGTTTGACAAAATTAGAAGAAAAAAAGAATTTGATATCTTCAAATAACAAAGAAAATTCTATCTTTTTAAAGCCTGCCATTTAATCAACAAAGTAAAAGCTTTTATACTGGTAATATCTAAAAAAAACACTGAGCATGATCTAACACCGACCTTAATTTAGAGTATGGAAGGAAAGATGGAAATATGCATCTAAAGACATGCACAATAAAGAAAAAGGTGATTGCTATTTCAAGCTTTGACTTGATAAAAATCACATCAGGCTGCAATTCCAAGTGTTCCAAATTTTAAAAACTTGCACTAGAACAATTGCAATGGCTTACAATTGCCAATCTCCATGCTTTTGTATGCATAATCTAAACATACTACTGTCATTACCCCACCCAAGACTGGCTGGCCGGGGGTCAGGATAAAGTGACTGGGTCGGACATGAGCCTACATGTATGCGGCATGATGCCCCAGTATTAGGCATAACTATAAACTGCCACACTGCAGACATTGTAGCAATGTGAAAAACTGTAAAAGCTACATTTTACAAATCCAAATCACTTCACTGTATTGCATGAACCAAGATATGGAGTGACAATGTGTTGTGTGAATCATGGCATGGGATGGAAATATTTATATTGTGCGTGTCCTGATATGAGGTTTCAATATGATATATGTACTGTGTGAATTATGATATGGGGTGGCAATATGATATGTACTGTTGTGAATTGTGATATTTGGTGGCAATATGAAACGCACTGTGTGAATTATGATACTTGGTGGCAATATATGTACTGTGCGAGTTATGATAGGGGTTGGCAATATGATGTGTACTGTGCTAGTTATGATAGGGGGTGGCAATATGATGTGTACTGTGCGAATTATGTAGGGGGTGGCAATATGATGTGTACTGTGCGAATTATGATAAGGGGTGGCAATATGATGTGTACTGTGCGAATTATGATGGGGGTGGCAATATGACGTGTACTGTGTGAATTATGATAGGGGGTGGCAATATGATGTGTACTGTGCGAATTATGATAGGGGGTGGCAGTATGATGTGTACTGTGCGAATTATGATAAGGGGTGGCAATATGATGTGTACTGTGCGAATTATGATGGGGGGTGGCAATATGATGTGTACTGTGTGAATTATGATAGGGGTGGCAATATGATATGTACTGTGTGAATTATGATATGGGGTGGCAATATGATATGTACTGTGTGAATTATGATAGGGGGTGGCAATATATGTACTGTGTGAATTATGATAGGGGTGGCAATATATGTACTGTGTGAATTATGATAGGGGGTGGCAATATATGTACTGTGTGAATTATGATATGGGGTGGAAATATGATATGTACTGTGTGAATTAAGATATGGGGTGGCAATATATGTACTGTGTGAATTATGGTAGGGGGTGGCAATATATGTACTGTGTGAATTATGATAGGGGTGGCAATATGATATGTACTGTGTGAATTATGATATGGAGTGGCAATATATGTAGTGTGAATTGTGATATGGGGTTGCAATACGACGTACTGTGTGAATTATGATATGGGGTGGCATTATGGTATGTACTGTGTGAATTATGATAGGGGGTGGCAATATGATATGTACTGTGTGAATTATGATAGGGGTGGTAATATGATATGTATTGTGTGAATTATGATGGGGGTGGCAATATATGTACTGTGTGAATTATGATATGGGGTGGAAATATGATATGTACTGTGTGAATTATGATATGGGGTGGCAATATGATATGTACTGTGTGAATTATGATACGGGGTGGCAATATATGTACTGTGTGAATTATGATATGGGGTGGAAATATGATATGTACTGTGTGAATTATGATATGGGGTGGCAATATTTGTACTGTGTGAATTATGACAGGGGGTGGCAATATGATATGTACTGTGTGAATTATGATAGGGGGTGGCAATATGATATGTACTGTGTGAATTATGATAGGGGTGGCAATATGATAAGTATTGTGTGAATTATGATAGGGGGTGGGAATATATGTACTGTGTGAATTATGATATGGGGTGGAAATATGATATGTACTGTGTGAATTATGATATGGGTTGGCAATATGATATGTACTGTGTGAATTATGATAGGGGGTGGCAATATATGTACTGTGTGAATTATGATATGGGGTGGAAATATATGTACTGTGTGAATTATGATATGGGGTGGCAATATATGTACTGTGTGAATTATGATATGGGGTGGCAATATGATATGTACTGTGTGAATTATGATAGGGGGTGGCAATATGATATGTACTGTGTGAATTATGATATGGGGTGGCAATATGATATGTACTGTGTGAATTATGTTAGGGGGTGGCAATATATGTACTGTGTGAATTATGATATGGGGTGGAAATATGATATGTACTGTGTGAATTATGATATGGGGTGGCAATATATGTACTGTGTGAATTATGATATGGGGTGGCAATATATGTACTGTGTGAATTATGATATGGGGTGGCAATATGATATGTACTGTGCGAATTATGATAGGGGGTGGCAATATGATATGTACTGTGTGAATTATGATATGGGTGGCAATATGATATGTACTGTGTGAATTATGATATGGAGTGGCAATATATGTACGGTGTGAATTATGATATGGGGTGGCAATATGATATGTACTGTATGAATTATGATATGGGGTGGCAATATGATATAATTATGATATGGGGTGGCAATATGATATGTACTGTGTGAATTATAATAGGGGGTGGCATTATATGTACTGTGTGAATTATGATAGGGGGTGGCATTATGATATGTACTGTGTGAATTATGATAGGGGTGGCAATATGATATGTACTGTGTGAATTATGATGGGGGTGGCAATATATGTACTGTGTGAATTATGATATGGGGTGGAAATATGATATGTACTGTGTGAATTATGATATGGGGTGACAATACGATATGTACTGTGTGAATTATGATAGGGTGTGGCAATATGATATATACTGTGTGAATTATGATATGGGTGGCAATATGATATGTACTGTGTGAATTATGATATAGAGTGGCAATATATGTACTGTGTGAATTATGATATGGGGTGGCAATACGACGTACTGTGTGAATTATGATATGGGGTGGCAATATGATATGTACTGTGTGAATTATGATATGGGGTGGCAATATGATATAATTATGATATGGGGTGGCAATATGATATGTACTGTGTGAATTATGATATGGAGTGGCAATATGATATATACTGTCACATATACAAAACAGAAAGAATTAAGCAGATTTTAACAGTAAATACTATTTCTGTCAATAAATAATAATACAATTTTATTGCTGAACATTTCAAAACCCAGCACTTACTCCTTAAACACTGACGATTTAAGTATGATTGAAAGGGGTATTATAAGGGAGATAAATGTAAAAGAGAAAACAGTTAAGCTGGTTTTAACAAACACTATTTCTTTGAATAAATAATGATACAATTTTATTGCTGAACATTTCAAACCCTGCACTTATAAATTAAACACTCTGATTATTTTTACCACATCCATCAAGCCTGAATAGTAACAGACAAATGACAGAAAGACAATGCAACATGACGTTTTCTCTGCTGGTCTTATAAGTAAATAATAGTCAAAACAAAACTCAAAATACTCCTAGAAACATCAAACATGAATTCACAGAATTTATTTCCAAACAGATTTATTTATCTTCCTTCTTTATGAAAGAAATATGATCATAAATTGTGTGATAACAGTATGACCTGTTGCAATCAATTTACAAACCTATCAGTTCATCGGTCAGTTTTCCGTTCTCCTTAAACTCGTTCCACTTGCTAAGAACTGCCATATCTTTCGATACAAATGTCTCAGCTGTGATAAGAGATTTCAAGGCATGTATTAACCACTGCGGGTCCAGTACAATCTTCTCCCGTAATCTCACAGTACTGAAAATTGAGGTAAATCTTTCTAGAGATGAAAGCATAATTAATATACACGGTATCTTGTTTATACACAGTCATTCAAGGTTTTGATGATATAAACCCATTTACCAAGGTTTTATTGAAATTGGATCAGAAAGATTCTATATCTTACAAGATCATCCAACCAGATGCAATATATCTCATTATTATGCACAGATCAGATGCAATATATCTCATTATTATGCACAGATCAGATGCAATATATCTCATTATTATGCACAGATCACACTTGCTGCAGAACAGGTTTATGGCAATAATATACACTTGAACTTGAGCAAAATCCAATGGAAATGTGGTCTCCATAGTGATAGCAAGCTTAGACAATCAGATGATAAGATTACCTCAGTAAAATGCATTGATGGTGCTCATAATCAAATTCATCCAACATCTTAATAACAATGACGATTTATTAAGTTTTATCAAAATCTCATCAGAAAATATTTTGAAAGGCTCAGCAAATCCGTTACATGGGCAGGTTATCATGTATGCATTTCACCCATAATTATACACAACCAAGAGTTTGACCTCACTGAGTCTGATACAAATCCATTTAAAACAACAGCTAATCAAATGCAAGATTTCATAAATATGCATGAGTTTTAATTAAAGTACAAATATCCCATCTTGATGATATGAGCCTATTTCCCGACTGATTAAAGTCTGGTCATAAACATACTCAAATAATATGAAAATCAGATAACACAATGAAAGGTTGCCTCATTAACATGTGTAATCTTGCTCAAATTAAAAACACATTATCTAATATAAGCCTATTTACCATGTCTGAGAAAATTATTATCGAAAACAGATCACAAAGTGTTTAAAGACAATTATTGTTGTAGGGTTTAACGCCATTTTTCAGAACAAGACATGGCGGTCAGTATTAATGGTGGAGGAAGAAACCGGGAAAAAAAACGGAAAGAACCACTGACCCACGAGAAGCTACTGGGAAGCTTTCTCACATACCCACATTGGTCGAATCCGAGATTCGAACCCCACTTGAGGGCCCCTATACAGACAATCAGCTGCAAAATGACCTAATATGAAGTTTTTGCTCACAATTGTACATGTCCGAGATCCTAACAATTAAGGCCTGTTTACCAAGTATGTTCACAACTGGATACAAAATACAGCCTCTAGTAACAACATCACCCAATCAGAGACAAGATCACATCATTAATAGACAATGGTCTTGCTCATTATTGAACAAATCCAAAATCTTGAAAATAAAAGACCATATTCCTAGTTTAAATTAAAATTTAATCACATCTTATTAATATACATGTATCTCAATCACTGGCAGGCAGTGAAGATGAGCTTGCCAACTTAGTGAAGAACCTGGATGAAACATCTTCCAGATTTGACATGGAGATAAGTGCTGAGAAGACAATGCTGATGACAAATAGTGGCAAACGAATCTCAACCAAGATTAAAGTCAAAGGACAGGAAATGGAAACCGTGGGCCAATTCAAATATCTTGGTTCCATAATCACGGAAGAGGGATCAAGAGCAGAAATTTTGTCACAAGCAGCACAAATAATGGCATCTATGTCAAAGCTAAGACCCATCTGGAGAAACAAGAATATCTGTCTGAAAACTAAAATCAGACTATTGAGAGCACTAGTCATCTCAATCTTTCTGTATTCATGTGTGAGGCTGGACCCTGACAGCAGAATTACAACGAAGAATTCAGGCACTTGAAATGAGATGCTACTGAACCATCCTCGGCATCTCTTACATGGACCACATCACAAATAAAGAAGTGTGAAATACCATCAGGCACAAAGTAGGCCATTATGAAGACCTCCTCACAACTGTCAAAAAGAGAAAGCTGAAATGGTATGGCCATGTCACTTGAGCCAACAGTATATCTACAACAGTACTGCAGGGTAGTGTCCAAGGTGGTAGAAGGAGAGGTAGACAGAGAAAAAAGTGGACTGACAACATCACAGAATGGACCAGGAAAGGTTTTACGGAGACACAGGCATTGGCACATAATCGAGACAAGTGGAGGGAACTGGTCAGATGTTCAGCAGCACAGTGCCTCAACGACCACACTAGGTTAAGAGAATGATGATGATGATGATGATCTCAATCATTACTAGAGCTGTACAATATCTCAATATAAGAATGTATTTCACATTTTATCAAAATATTATCACTAATATGGCTTCCAATGTGTCAACATATATAAAAAATTAGATGCATCATTACATCATTAATACATGTGCCTTTTAACTCGTTAAAAAGTTTGTCCAAAAATATTTTTATAAGCATAAATTCCATGCCTGATCAAAAATCAAATCTAAAATATGGCCTATAAAGTGGTAACAAGCTTAGGCAATCAGAAACAAAATAATTTCATTACTATGCATAAACCTCACTGATTAATGAACTCGTCAGAGAGTGTGACAATAAAAATCCCATATTCCAAGTTTGATTGAAATGTTTTGACCAAATCCACAATACTTCTTTTATCAGACTAAATAAATATCATTTGTTACAATAAATGTTTCTCATCAAACACTAATAATTAAATTGAACATTTTCAATAATTGCCTTGAAAATGATCATTTTAAAATTGCATAAGGAAATTAATATAAATCAAGATAAAAGATAAAAGGTAAAGAGTAAAGATGATAAAATGCCATAAAGGTATAAGTAAAAAATATAAAATACTGAAGTTAAATGGTCAGAATCAGTAGTACAGACTGGAATTTAACAACAATTTAAAAAATTGCTTTTTAGTGCACAATATTGCTTTTCTGAAACGTTAGATTAAGAACATTTTAATTGGTTTATACTTGCTTCCAGTGTTCAATTCTGCACCAATATTCCTAAATCTACCAATTAACAAAAATCTTTCCAAGTCTTTTCTGGAAAATCTAAATACTGCTTTATAACAGAACAAAATATGTAAACCCTGCTCTGACCGCACATTGTGTAATGACAAGTATCAATCTGGCTCTACCTAATGTGACTGTGTGCCAGCTACATAGGGGTTTATACGAAACTTCAAATACAATGAGAAGTAAATGGGACATGTGTCCCTATCTCACTTGAAATAGAGTATGGTGCCTGTGTCATGAAGAAATCTGAGGAAGAGATCCATTTCTTCTTTTGTCTCAATCTGAATAGATCCCTTCTTGTTCAAGCTTTCCACTAAGCTGTAAGGAATCACCTAAAATTAATAAGGAATCTATATCACCTTAAATTAACAAGAAATGTAATAATAATAATAATAATAATAATAATAATAATAATAATAATGGAAAGGGTCTTTTTTGTTTAAGCAAAACTACATCCCAAAAAACCATCCCACTCCATTTCTATTACAATCATTCTGTGACCCTTAAAATCAAATATCAAGCAAGGGAATTAAATTAAATTATCTTTATATTGTATTATATGGAAATCCTGACTGTTAATGTTTGGTATTAATGTTCTTTTCATAAAGCCCAATTTAAATTGCATACAGAAAGCTCAAGCTTTCCAAAATTTCAATAACATTGACTTTTTGTTCAACGATAAGGCACAAAGCTAACTGAAAAGCTAGGACAAGTAAAAAAAAAATAACAAAAATGTAGAACAATCTGGAAAATCTCTTGCATCAATAGCACCAAAATCTAACCAGCTCATGTAAATATGTCTGAATGATGAAACTGATTTGTTAACCTCAAGTGAGTTTTGTTTTTCTTTTTAAACTATCTTAACTTTTTTGTCAATTTGTCAAAATAAAGTCCAAAATGTTTTAAAATATGCATAATACAAAATTACCATTGTAATGGCCTGAAAATCCAATTAAAGTACATAAATAAAAATACAAAAATGTTTAGTCAGTTTAAACTGTCAACCTCAGGTGGTTCTTTCTTAATGAAGCTAAGAAGACTTGTTAAATTCAAGACAGTAAAATACATTTCTTTGATTATAATTAATTCACCATAATACATTAGGAGCACATCAGCTACCTTGCATTGGCCTAAGTGGTTAGAGCATCTGCTGTGAGTGCAGGAGGCTGTGGGTTCAGACCCCGACCAAGTCATACCAAAGAAATATAAAAAAAGAACAACTGCCTCACTTGGCACTGAGCATTAGGAGGTTAGTGTTAGGACTGGTCAGCCTGGTATCAAGATAATGTGACTGGGTGGGACATCACGCTACATGCATGATGCCCCAGTGCTAGACATCACTATAAACTGACACAATGTAGACATCATAGTGAAATGACTGAAAATATCTTAAAGCTTGGTTAAAAATCCAAAACAAACAAACAAATCAGCTGCATTCCAGATCAATTCTTTCAAAGCAATGAAAGATGTTCACCATATTTTGTGGCTTCTTTAATGAACTGTGTGATCTGGATTTTTAAACTAATATTAACAAGTTTTAGTCATATTGCTACAATGTGTGTCAGTTTATAGTGAAGTCTTGCACTGTGGTATACGCCACAAAAATGTAGCTTGGCAGTAGTTAGTACCAATCTTTTGTAAGTCTTTGGTATGACTCAGCTTTGGTTCGACCGCGAGATTTCCCACACCAGAGGCAGATGCTCTAATCACTAGGCAACCAGAGGTCTGTTTTAGGAACAGAAGTACTAACAAGAACAATGGTAGTAAAATACCTCCCACCCCTACCCAATGATGGAGATAAATCTAGAACATGTAACCTTTCTGAAAAACTACAGGTACAACATATATATTTCCTGATGACCAAATTATGTATAAAGTTTCAAACAAATCCACTGAAAACTGTCACAACAACCTGTCATACACTGCATCAATCTACAATTCAAAATGGACATAAACTCCTAAAAAAATCAAAAAGACAGAAAGGTTTGTCAACAAGTGCATCTTTAGAAGATGGCCACAAAAGGCAGCAAACTTCAAAGCAATGTATATAATAAATTTAAAAAATGGCAAAACAAACTGTGGTTCTAGTTGAGATTACATAAACTACATTAAACTACAAGACAAAAATGCAAAACTCTAACGAAAATTGTGTGTACTTTCAGGTCATAACCTTGATGTTTACTAAGTTTCATAGCAATCAATAACCAAGAGTAACTTTAAGGAACTGAGTAAAAAGCCAAAATAAATCGGCAGAATGCAAATTAAGACCATTTCTTTCTCAGTGCTGAAACCATCTCAGATACTCCTCTGCAATAACAAGATTTCCACATTAGCTGATGTGGCAGACATATAAGATGTCAGATTCTCAACATTTTCATTTCAGACAACGTAAACATCCTTAATACATTTTTGGTGAAATTCTTATGTCATAATGATCATCCATTCAGGGAAAATAAGATTTAGAAAACAGCTGTCATGGCAGCCATAATGGATGTCTGAGGGACAAAATTTTCAGTAACTATATAAAGTGTTCTGGTGATAACCCCATGTGGATACGTGCAAGCATTTGAGAGGAGTGGAGATGCATTATTTTCAAGATAGTCACCTTCTTCGACCACACTGAGAGTCATTTTTATTGGAATGAACTAAGCACTATAAAAACAAATAAACAGTAATATTTTAAAGCTGACCATAGTGGCAACTAGATTGGACATCAGATCAGCACCAATATCACTTAGGATTAAAAGCAGACATACAAACAATTACGGTGAAAACTTCATGTTAATATGACTTTACATTCAGGACATGTGATTACAAGATTTTCAAGATGGTCACTGTTAGTAGCTATATTAGATCTCAGATTAGCATCATTTTCATTCTGAACCAAGTAAATATTATATTTTACTTTAGGTAAAACTCCATGTTAATCTGTCCTCCCTTTAAAAAAAAGAAGACAAAACAAGATTTTCAAGATGGATTCTGTGACAGCATTATTCAAGATCATACTGGAACCATTTTCATTTTACACCCACTCGAGGTCATAAATTCTTTTAGAAAAAAACTTCATGTTAATATGAAGATCAATTCCAAGAGTAACGATAACAATAACATGACTTCCAAGATGGTTTATGAAGCAGCCATAGTAGATGTCAAATTGGCACCAATTTTATTTAAGGCCAAGAAAAGCAATATAAGGTGTCTTTTAGTGAAAGTTTAATGTTGATATGACCATCCAATCCAAGAGAAGCGGTTCAGAAAGAGTTTCAAGATGGCTCCTCTGTGGTGATTGGTGCTATTTTCATTTAAAACCAACTGGACTTCATAAGAAGTATTTTGGCAAAAGCACAATATCAATATGACTTTTTGTTCGTGAGTGGTGATAAGATTTTTAGGATATGTCATTGTCACCCATGTCACTTAGAAGCAACTAGATTTTGTAAGAAGTCTTTCATTGAAAACCTCATGTTGATCATCAGGAGTAGTGATAACATGATTTTTAAGATGGCTGTCATGGTGGTGATATAGAATGTCCAACCAGCAGCATTTTCATTTATAGCTAACTAGTCATTATAAAAATAACCCCATGTTAATATGACTATCCATGTAAGTGGACTATTTTCATTTAGGATCAACCAGATCAAGGGATGAATGTTAAAGTTTTGTGGCAACCCTCCAAGCAGTTAAGCAGAAGTTGTGATAACAAACTTGTGCTTACAGATGAACATCATATTAAAGGCCATCTCCATTGCTCTTCTGGTCTATAACCAATAAAGCCCAATTTGATGGCCAAGTTTCACTAATGAGATTGCATCACACACATTTACAAGATCAAAAGGGCATAAAATCAGAAAGTCGAACAAAATTGCAAGAGTAAAGCAGGTAATGACCATAATATTTACCCCGTTTCGTGTCAATTCATCCAATGAACTGGCTGAACCAGTAAGCAGCAGATATATGGATGGATGAAATATCTAACAGGTGGACAGACACAGTGACTGCTATATATCCCAGCCTCTTTAGTGGCATGATACACAAAGCTGTCTAGTTGCAGTGCTATTATTCTGCCATATAGTGAGTCTGGTAACTAATCATATCAATCAACAGTTACTAACGGACCAGATGTGCATACTCCTCCAGAGATATAATAGTAGAATGGACCTGAGAGCACATACCTACATGAGGATTTGATAATTATTAACTAATTATGAAAAAAATTTAAAAAACATTTTGTTAAATAAGTTGTTTTCTTCCTCAAATATGCTACTTGGTCATAATTAGGGCATAACCGATTAGCATTTTTCTACCGATTTCAGATTCCGGATTTTGGGCATGAAATTTTTCCGATTCCGGATATGATTCAATTAATCGGAAATGCTAAATCCGTATTTTTTTCTAAAATATTTTATCTTCCGTTTCCGGGTTTCTGGTATCTGGTTTTGCCGTGTCTAGCATGTTACTTAGTACTTTACCATATCCGGCTTCATTTCCGGTTTTTACCCGCCAGTTCAAATAGATTGTCTCACAGCGTGGTTGTGTTGACCATATTGGACTTTTCTGACTTCTTATTTAACTTTATTAACGCACTATCGAATGACACGCAGTGTTAGACACGGTGCTATAGAAATTCAACTTTATTTTTTTTACTATCCGAATCGGTCGTTCCTGCCTTGTCCGACTCAGATTAATCGGAAGTTCATACTATCCGGTGGAATCCGATTTCCGGATCAAAAGTCGGTTATGCCCTAGTCATAATACATTAAAAAAGTAGGTAAGCGACATGATGAGTTACATCCCTGTACACACTGGCTTAAGAAGCTTAACATGTGAAACATCTTGAATCCAACATGATAATATATTTATATGTATGTATGTATGTATGTATGTATGTAGGTAGGTAGGTAGGTAGGTAGGTAGGTAGGTAGGTAGGTAGGCATGCATGCATGCATGCATGCATGTATGTATGTATGTATGTATGTATGTAGGGTTGCTTAGGTCAAATAGATGCCCCCGTACATAATTACTGCATAAAAAAACAAACTGCGTATATAGCCAATAAGCAGACATCATTGATAATGTTTAAAAAATGACTGCAACAATAAATGGAATATAAATGTATAAATTGATGCACGTAAATATGTTGATGTTGTTGTATGGTTTAACATCATTTTTCAGCACATGACAAGCTATACATTGTGGTCATTATTAATGGTGGAATAATGATTTCTATAGAAACTGACTGCAGCTTTGCTAAACAGTTGTTATAAGATTTCGATATATTAACTATTTATCTTCATCCATAATTTGACCACACATCAACATAATTCATACCCTACTTAAAAGCTTAAAGCCATGATGTTCATCTAAAAGTTTCCTCTACTATAATGTGATATAAAAAATGGTTGTCAATTATAAGTAATGGGTGTTGATGTTGGATCAGCATAACTTGATAAATCTTAACATGTTCTAAGCCAGTGTTTTCTCTTACAATTTTGCAGAATTATTCTGGAATGGATTTTTAAAATACATTTTAAGTCATTCTTCTCATTCTTTTTCTTTCAAATTTAGTAACATTCCATAAAGTACTTTTTGAAATAAGTCATTTCATGTTTTCTATTTTTAGCAACGGCAGCCAAATTTGATGGCAAATTGGAACCATTTCTTGAAAACTTAATTACTAGGATGATTTGTGCCAAATTTCGTCTAATTATGTTGAGTGTTTTTTGCATGAGAAGTTGTTTAAAAGTATGTTGCCTGTAAGGGTGTAATGATATACCGATTTACCGGTATATTGAGATACAAAATGCCCGATATGGTGTATCGCGATACGAATATAGTAATACCGGTATACCGTTTTTTTTTTTTCTTCACCAACATTAGCCCGTCCGGAGGACAGGATCTAGCTTTGAGCACACCAATGTCTTGTATTAGGCTTAACGTAGTTACCAAAATGGCGGCTTCTTTGTATGAGCTAGTGAAAAACACAAGAGCAAAGAGTTCTGTTTGGAATAATTTTTCACTAAAAAGGGAGTTTAGCACTAATACAGTTGACAAAACTGTCGCTGTGTGTAATATGTGCAAAACTGAAATCAAGCACGCAGGCGGTATGACAGACAAACCTCTCAACTCATTTACGACGTCACCATCCATCAGTACTTTCAATAAGTACTGTGCAACAGAGTGACACAACCTCTAACGCAACAGCCGAAGGTTCCATTAAAAGTGTACGTATTATTTCAGATCGACAACCAAAGATTGCGGATATGCTAGGTGCACAGAATAAATACAAATCTTCATTCCCAAGGTCCACAGCTATCACTCGTGCCATTGCTAGTTTCAGCATTCACGATTTGCGGCCGTACAGTTTCGTATCAAACAAAGGATTTCTAAACATGGCATCGCCATCGGTGCTTGATCCACGATATGTTGTGCCATCTAGACAGGTCTTCTCTGAGAAAATTATCCCAGATATGTATTTACAAGTCAAGGAAGACGTAAAAACATGCTTGCGCTTAGCATCTAAAGTTGCATTAACAACTGACAGTTGGACTTCCAGAGCAACGGAGTCATATGTTACAGTAATTGCATGTTTTATTTCTCTTGATTGGAAACTTCAGAGTTATGTGCTACAAACACGGGCTCTACATGAGAGTCACACAGGTGCAAATATTGCTGCAGTTCTGTTGTCAGCTGTTAATGAATGGGGAATTCCATCCAATCCTCCACTGGTAACTGACAATGCTTCAAACATGGCTGTCGCAGCATCATAAGCAGGATGTAACCCACATATTGGTTGCTATGCACATACTTTAAATTTAGCTGCCCAGAAAGGCCTGAAAATCAATGATGTTAGCAGACTTCTTGGCAGGATCAGAAGAATTGTCAGCTTTTTTCACCGCAGTGCAGTTGCTGCAGAAATAATCAGAGACAAAATTTAGCTCCTAAATTTACCAAAACACAAACTAATTCAAGATGTTTGTACCCGATGGAACTTAGCAGCTGACATGATTGAAAGGTTTCTGGAACTACAACCAGCTGTATATGCTGCCCTAACCAGCAAAAAGGTGCGCAGTGTGAACAAAGATGTAAGTACCTTGTCGGAAACTGATATTAGCAATGCTGAAGAAGTATTGGCATGTTTGAAACCACTACGGACAGTCACAACAGTGTTGTGCACAGAAGAATCACCCACCATATCCAATATTCTTCCACTGCAAAATCAACTGTTGACTACACTTATGGCACCCTCAGATCATGATTCAACATTGGTGAAATACATGAAAGCAACTATTGTGAATGATCTTTCAACCAGATATGAAGGAAACAAAGATTTCCTCCAGATAGCAACTGCTCTAGACCCCGGGTTCAAAAACCTCCCTTTTCTGACTAACAACAGTCGATTTGAAGTCTTCAACCACTTGGTTCTGGCTGCATCCACTTCTTACGAACAGAATCAGCCAAAGAAAGTTAAACAGGTATGCCAACAGGATTCAGCTACTGATGTTCCACCTCATCCTGCATTACCAGCCTTGTTAGCTGAGGATATCGGCACTACATCTCACCAAATGAATAGAATAAAGACAGATGAAGGCACTTCTGACTCATCCACATTAGCTAAAGTTGACTCTGTTTCTGTCTTATCTACATCTGCTGACGCTTGCATTGCTGTAACAGATGCAGGTTCTTTTTCTCCAAAGATAACTAACGCTGGTCTTGCTTCCATTTTTGGAGATGTATATGTTGTGAAAGTGGAGACAAATACTAGGACTGTTCTTGAAAAAGTAACTGAAGAAATCGAGAGGTACAAGGATCAAGAGTCCATTCCTCTTGCCCAGAACCCATTACAATGGTGGCGAGATCTTCAACATCAGTTTCCTGTGTTATCCAGTTATGCAAGAGAGGTGCTCTGCATACCAGCAACATCTGTCCCTTCTGAAAGAGTTTTCAGCACTGCTGGAGATATTGTTTCAAGCCAAAGGGCAGCAATCAGTGCAGAAAATGTTGACATGCTACTATTTCTGAAGAAGAACATGACTATACCTTAATGTCTCCTTTGTAAACACAATGAACTCTGGACTTTGATAGATTCACTTAAGACGGCTAGGACACATAAACAAGTTTCTCTAGAAAATGTTAATTTGTTAATCCTTTGTTTCAAACACAGCTAAATCAGCTGACATCTTCCAGTTTTGTCCAGTTGTAAAAGACTTTGTTTTATCTAGTCACATTAAATATTTTGTGTTCTTTCTTTTATTGGAGAAATGTATACTTCGACAGTGTTGCCAAGTTATAGATGAAAACAAAGGGTTTACATCAGCGATCAAATTATATTAATAGTTTAATTCTGATAGTCACAAAAATAATGTTTCTAGTCAGCCAAATTAGGTTCTTCTGTGATTTTATTTCTGCTGCCTGTTAAGCAGTTAGTCTCTCAGGTTCAAACCAAGAAGGTTTGGAATCACTGATATTATTAATTTATTATAATTTATAATATCATTCCTTTTTTAAATCAAAGTAGGATATTTATCAATGTGATAATTTGTGATTATGTGTAGTTTTTCTTGTGTTTATCCCTTGTCATGATTGTACTGCAAGAAATGAATCTTAGATCATTTGATTTGAAGATTTTCTAATCAGGCAAAATAACTATATAACTCTTTTCCAGCATTTTTGTTTCTTGCTTGTAAAAAATTTTCACATGTTGATATATATATATTGTTTTCTGAACAACTGATGTTATTATTAGAGTTACTGGGTGTTTTGGTGGAATTAAAAACAAGATGGTTTCATTTTCTTCTTCATATTTTATTAAATGCAAGGACATTGCTCATTATTTTAGTACAAAATATGCAAAATCAACATTCAAGTCATATATGATAATAATGACCAATATGTATTGATACGAATCGCAATACAGACATGCCATATTGCAATATATTGCAATACGTTTTTTCCTGGCAATACTCACCCCTAGTTGCCTGACCCCTCACTTTGTACCATCCTACCACCCATTTACACACCACTTTATACCATCCTTCCACCCATTTACACTCCACTTTGTACTGTCCTACCACCCATTTACACACCACTTTGTACTGTCCTACCACCCATTTACACACACCTTTGTACCATCCTACCACCCATTTACACACCACTTTGTACCATCCTACTACCCATTTACACACCACTTTGTACTGTCCTTCCACCCATTTACACACCACTTTGTACTGTCCTACCACCCATTTACACACCACTTTGTATGTCCTACCATCCATTTACACACCACTTTGTACTGTCCTTCCACCCATTTACACACCACTTTGTACTGTCCTACCACCCATTTACACACCACTTTGTACCATCCTACCACCCATTTACACACCACTTTGTACTGTCCTACCACCCATTTACACACCACTTTGTAATGTCCTACCACCCATTTGCACACCTCTTTGTAACATCCTACCACAGATTTACACACAATTTTCTTGCTATATGTACCTTTACACCAGTGTCTCTTAGCTTCATCAGGAGCTGCTCTAAATGAAGCCATCTTGCAGGAACCCCTTCTCTCCAAAAGGGCTGCTGAGAGGCCAATTCTACTATTTTCTTCTTCAACTCCTCCAACTTTGGGTCAAAGACAGTGTTATCAATCACAAAGTCTTTATCGGCAAGATGAAATCTAGTTGGTTTGTCCTGCAGCTGACGACGAATCTGAGCGAAAACTCGTTCACAGACCTCTTGGCGAGAGTCCTTTACAAATTTCTTGTGTCTTTCTTTCCTTTCTGTAAGTTTCTAGATAAACAATTTTGGAGCAAATAATAATGCTAATTATTATAATACTAATTGATAACGTATGCCTGAATTCTTTAACTGTAACCTAACTTAACTTAACCAAGAGAAGTCACCCACTGCATAGATGGAATAGCACCTAATCCTGTCATTCATTTTTACTACTAGAGAAAAGCGCAGAGTATTCTTGGGATATAACGGCTGTGAGTTCTTGGGAAGGAGTGACTGTATTATGATCATACATTATCAAAGAAACATTTATCCAGCACTAAAAAAAACAAATTGTTTTTTATATACATTACAAAATCGTACAGTGTTAGCAGAACTGGTCAGAGGCTGAGATAGTTGCATCCCTTACCTCAAAAGTTGGCACTGGCTCTGATGCCCTAGCAAATGAGCAGTGTGTGTGTCTGTGATTTGGATTTTTAACATACCTTTTAAAACAAACTCAGTCATATCACTAAAATGTCTGCAGTGCGGCAGTTTATAGTGATGTCTAGCAATGGGGCATCATGCAGAGGACATGTATCGTCTTGTCCCACCCAGCCATATTATCTTGAACCCAGGCTGACCAGTCCTAACACTAACCTTTTAATGATGTGCGGCTATCAAGGCTGCTGTTAGTACCATGTGTATAAGTCTTTGGTATGATTCGGCTGGGATTCAAACCCGTGATCTGCATCCAAGGTGGATGCTCTGACTACTTGGCCACTGGAGCATTCCAACGTGTGAGCAGCAGATTTAAGTCTCATATCATATGTGAACAGTGGATAGCATAGGTCATTGAGGATACATTTTAAAAAAAAGCATTATTTTCTGACAAAGATCAAAGGTCTCCCTTCAGACAAATCAAAATGAACTTGAAAGTCAAAGAGGTCTTTGTTGTGACCCTTAACCCTTGACCCTTAACCTCTCTTTTACACTGGAAATACCTGACACAAATTACCAAATTGTAGCACTTGATAGAGATCTAGGGCAATTTCTTAACTGTCCAAAGGTTTTCTTCTTCCAATTTTAGTGTTCCAGATACACAAAGAGATGCCAGAGTTGGAGCCCTGGGAGAGATTGAGATTGAGAACATGTGCAGTATGATTTAATCATTAACTGGCTGAATTAAAGGACTTGAAATAATTCTTAATTTATTTAAGTTATGTCTCATTGTTTTCCTTCTAAAATTACAACATACAACTAATCTTTATCAGTTAATTTATTCATCATCTAACAGACTCGAATTATCCATATATGATAAAACTGAGGGGGAGAGGCAAATATATCATGACTATTCTAAATCAATCAATAAAAGCATTGACTGACCAGACTATCAATCAAATCTGAGATATGGCAGACATCGACTTAACAATTTCACAACAACGGAGTTCAATATGGGTCTACTCCAACTGTTCATGTATTTGGAAAACAAATTTGAAATTTCCAGATCTGCAATATATGATGACTAGGACTTTGCTTTGGACAACTTGCATACGAGTTTTGTAAAATATGGGGTGAAGTTAGATGGGATTCATTGCTCAAGAAGAAAGGCCTGTATATAATAGTATCCTGTACTTTGTCTCTAAGCAGTGAAAGATGTCTATGAATCAACCAGACTGCAATAACATTTTGAAAGATTAAACATAAACGTATGTTGTAATTCAGTAAGTGGCAATGACAGAGTGTGAGATGGCATACACAACTCTGGAGGCAATAGCCAGAAGACTTCTGTTGTGATACTGAATAACAAATCTTTCCTGGACATGACCCAATTAATGAGAGAAGATGGGGTGTGTGAATATGCATCTCAGATATGCATGCGAAGCAACAACAAAAATACATGGTTACATGGATTTTCTTGGTATGAGGCCAGCTAGTGCGGGCTACCCAGATCAGATTTCTGCTGATTAGGTATAGGTCACTACAGTCAGTGCCAGATGGTAAGTGCAGTATGGTGTTCTCGATATCTGATGCATATATATTACAGTACACATTTGTTGAACAAAAAAGTTTGCAAAGTTTACTTAAACCGTCATTACCTCCAGTAAGTTTCACTGCAATTCCAAACTCAATGGAGATCAATGGTTTCTTGGTAACTCTCAACCTGACATATTCCATAAAACAATTTCCTAAGGGCCCTGGCAATCATTTCTCCTGCCATGTGACGTACTCAACACAAGATGTCCATCCACTGTTCATAACTGTTGCTCTTAAGAATCTCTGTGTAACCATTTATTCTGAATCTCCTTGTAACCATTTATTCTTCTTAACTATAAAATGTTTTCAGAGCTTTATTTGTCCCTTTCCTTCTGACATGTCACTTGATGGATGCCGATAAACAACAAAAAAATCTTGATCAAGCAGATGCTTTGCATCACAAAATATGCACAGTTTAAAGGTTTTGAGGTACTCTGGTAAAGTTGGTGTGGTTCCCTGCCAAATTCCTCTGAATCTAATACCTAACACGGACAATCCAGTGTCGATGTTTTAAGAGACATTTCTGTATGATTTATGTCAAACTTGTAAGGATTGGCAGATCTGCCTGTCTAATCCTGTCCATTCTTTTGTACAACTGTAGTACGAATTTACTGTATATCGACACAACAGTGGCTATATTGTGATAACTAAAGGTAAAGTTTGACAAATGTAAAACTAACGAACTGTACAAAACTTTAAAAAGATGAACACTTCTGCAGAAATGTTAAAATAAAGTATATCATGAAGCAAATATTAATCTTGTTTAAAAGACATAAAATAAAACACAAAGGTCACACAAATAAAATCTATATACCATATACAAACCTGCCAACCCTTAGAGATGTATTAGTATAATCTATGTAGCCAAAAGCATAATCTGAGCATAAAAGTGTCATTTATATTTAAATACCATAATTACAAAAAAACTATATGAAAAATGTACAATAGTTTTTCTACAAGAACGATCCTACAGCTGATTCAAATTTTTGTCATAAATGGACAAAATCCATGTGGATTAGAACCAGAGAATCAAAACCGTATTTACAAATTATAACCAGAACACAGTTTTAACTAGTCAAGATATCTACCTTGCTGAAATACAAGCATCTACCTCTGTTCATCCACTGAATTAATTTCCTTATTTTTTTAATTATTATGACTAGCTGGTTAAGTACAAAAAAGGATGAATTGGCTGTCTCAATCATAATTATTTAGAAGAAAAAAATCCCAAATATCTTAAGGAACTTTGTTTTATATAAACTGATACAACAATTGTGAAGTAATTGCTGAACATTATTAAAATTGTATACATACAGTAAATGACTGTCAAAATTGGCATGAAAAGTGGATCATATAATAAAACATTCTTTTTTATGTACTGGATGACAGCATGCATAACTGAATAATGAATATAAATTTACTTTAGATTTCTACTTATAGGGAGATTGTACTGTAACTACTGTATTAGCTGTATAACTGACATTCTATTAAATGAATGGTCATTTTGCTCCCAGAAGGCTTGCACAAAAAAGGCATGTTTTAATACATATGTGGCAAGTATGTATTGCGCCACTTCCTCCGAATTTCATAAATAAACCTCTGACACTATCATGTGTCATTAAACGTTTCTCCCACATACACATGTTCATATTAGTACAATCATAATCGCTCACTGTGTCAAACGCTTGTCAATGAATAACACTGGACATAACACCATTTGTTAATACCATCATCAACATTACCACAGCAATTCCCACTAAAAAAGTACTAGGGGCCACGTGTGGACGAGTGGTCTAAAGCGCTATCTGTTACGGATCACTGCCATCTCACCTCTGTGTGGGTTCGACTCTCAGATTCGGCCAATGTGGGTATGTAAGAATGCTTGCTAGTAGCTTCTCTTAAGTCAGTGGTTCTTTCCGGGGGTTGTCCGGGTTCTTCCTCCACCATTAATACTGGCCACCATGTATAGCCTATATTGTGCTGAAAAATGGTGTTACACCCAACAACAAAAATTTAAGAAACAGAAGTTATTAGCACAATGACAAAACCTTAAATGAATATAGTAAGATTAATACCTGTGGAATCTGATCTGCATGTGTCCCCACCAGTATCACAGCTGGGATGTGGGGTTCATCGGATGGCGAACAAGTGTGTATGGAGTTCAACCATACCTCGATAAAGTCTGAAATGGACAGCAAAAACACTGGAACACTAAAGAAATAGTTGTTAAGCATACACTCATCAAAGTCAATGACATATGATCTTTTTTAAAGGCCCAGTAACAAGTAAAGAACTAGTACAGGAAAAATGAAAGTTTCAATAACAAAACCATGTAACTCCCTGAAGAATAATACCAGTCTTATGGTATAATAAAAATCTCGACATTATGGCTAAAAACAATCTGCAAAATAACAATATGACCAAGGCAAAATAAAATAATAAAAATTGCAAAGTTCTAATATAAAAGTGGATCACTGTGTCATGAAATAGTGTCAGAGAAACAGAAGTGAATGCAAATTTGTAATGTATGAAAGTGACATATTTTGCCTGTGATATTCTAGGATACATACCATTAACATTCATGCATTAAACATTCAACCTAATACACCAGACACAAAACAATTAATAAAGGTGCAAAAGTCATTCATTCTATCTTCAAGCCATCTCTTATTCCTTTGCTAAACAGTTATATAATTATAAGATTCAGCTTTTTCACATAGAAGGATTAATTTATCCATTACACATTCATTTCTGAGTTCATTACAAGGTGAATATACACATCACGTTTCTGGTAAATACAACAAGAGTCTCAGAGAAAATTGATTAAACGTTTCTGGTAAGTACAAAAACTATATATATATATATATATATATATATATATATATATATATATATATATATATATATATATATATATATATATATATATATTGTACATTTGTTAACATTTTAGCCTTTAACATTTATTAAATGTACATAGGAAATACATTTTGGGGGCTATTTCTATTTAATACATCAACTTCCAAGCAATTTTCCATTAGCCTAACATCTAGGTGTTAAAAACATTGTTTTCCATTGTTTTTTTTGTGCTTGTGCATGAGCAGAAGGGTAAAAGTTGGAGTTCTTTTTTCTTTTCTTTTTCTGTTGTTTATTCGACCTATCATGTTCGTATGGAGACAACTCTTTATTCCAAATACTCGAAAATCTGAAACCAAAATCGGATTCTGACCATGGACAAATCTTAATTGAGAAGAAAAAAAAGATCCCAATAATTAGGTTTCTCCCTCTGTATTTTGTAGTGCTACTAAAATGTCCAGATTATTTGGTATCACTGTAGACCTAATTATGTCTACCCTTCCACCCACTCTAGTGTATCCTACATGACCTTGAGACTACAGAGCTTGGCAGTAGTCTACTACCTCCTGCCTATATAAACGTGCCGCCATGGGTTATTGTGTTGAAGAAATGATAAATGACAAGCACAATCTGTTATTGTTTTGTTTTACTTTTAATGCATCAGAAAAGCATAACTCATCTATTGGCAAGTGTAAGGTTTAATCAGGTGACAAAAATGCTTAGTGATTATAGCAAAAGCACAATGTTTGGCATGTATACAAATCTGATGAAAATAATATCAGAGATGTGGCCTTAAAACTGTTTCATAAGCAGCAATTTCAAGTCAAATTCACCTCATTAAAATGAATGGAGATATTGAGTTGATCAAGATCAATATCTCTTTGATCAGAAAGTCATCCACAAAACTAATCATAAGCCCTGAAAATCTGATCACCACATTAACATGTCAGGATGTATTTCATACTGAACAGTGCATCGGCGTAAAGCTCTGATAAATAATATGTCCTCAAGGGTATCCGTCAATCTAATACAAGATAATCTCATTAACATGAATGGATGTCCTTCATAACTGAACAGCGCAAGGGAGTAAATCTCTGATAAATACTATGTCCTCATAAGTATCAGCCAATCCAATGCTTGATAACCTCACTAACATGGTGTTGTTATTGTACGATTTAACGTCCTTTTTCAGCACACGATAGGCTATACATGGCAGCCAGTGCTATTGGTGGAGAAAGAACCCGGGAAAACCACTGCAAAGAACAACAGATCCATGAGAAGCTACTTGCAAGCGTTCTCACATAACTACTTTAGCCAAATCTTAGACTCTAACCCACGCAGACAGAGTGAGATGATGCTTGATCGAAAGCTGATCACAGACATGTGGACAATTAGGTACTGACATGTTGTGGATGTTGCAAATCATCAAACTTATCCAAGATCTTGATGGAAAAAGTCTGAATACCAAACCTGATTAGAAATATGGTGTGCATTCTTGCACTTAACTCTCATTACTATAATCTTCATACTCTTACGAATGCATTGATCTCAGTTTATCCAGTCTTGTCAAAATATTAAAGTTGTTACCTGGATAAATGTTAGCAATGTTGTCTTTACCATCGATTGAAATAACAGTGTACAGAACTTGAACTTAAATATGGTCATCATACCTCCCCGCACATGCTGAGAAAAATGAAATGTTTGATAACAACAAGGATTTTTATAAACCAAGTGATGCAACACTAATTTCAAAATGAATCAAAAGTAACATGCCAATAATAAATGCATTACTGTTTTTAGTTGTGTTCTAAAATTGAAATTGGGTGTGGCATGATCCCCTTTTGATTTCTCTGCTCATTAAAGGAAAACAAATTGAGTGGCGATTGACAAACTCACCATGAACTTTGCAAACCTTCCTCCCCTCCCTGTCAAAGAAGCACTCATCATCCTTTACATCGTCTGTGATTTGTTGACTGAGGTCAATAACCAAGAGGTACACAGCTCTTGTTGTCAAAAACGTCTGATGAGTGGTGTAGAAAACAAACTGACCTGCAAAGTCCCATAATGACACTCCCGCTTTAGCAACTTTGACTCTCTCAAGTTTACCGGCATTTTCCACTAATATTTCAAGAATTTCCATTGCAGGATCATTCTTCTCACTCCCACTTGGAAAAAAATCTACATGCCTTGAAGCCATGAAATGTTTTCCATCTGAATGAAAATTGTTTCCTGTACCATGTCTCATATTCACCTCTGATTCCTTTTGTTGAGACTTGAAATCAACTTTTGTTCCCTCCATTTGTTTCAAATTTACAACTATTTTAATATCATCATCATAAGGACCATTGCTCGCATATGCCCCAAAAGTTTTCTCCATTTCTTCCATCATCTTATTTCCATCTTCTTCATCACTGATATTAGCCATCTGTACTTTCTCATTTATCAGCTTCATAAGACGCTGTAATCTATTGGTTTTCTCTGCATCTGAAATGAGTCCCAAAACAACTGTGATGATGCATCAGCAGAATATTAACATTGACCAGAAAGTACTGTTAAGTCTGAAATTCAACAGGTGTGTGTGTGTGTGTGTGTGTGTGTGTGTGTGATTCCATGCTTGACCAGCCAATTTTCAGTCCCAACAATTACAAATGCCTTAGAAATGACACACTAACTCTCCTGCATTTCATCATGGCTTTACCTTTGTCATCAGTCAATAACTGTTGATAAACTGAAATGACAAATAATTTACACAACACATTATATGAAAGGGTCATCAGTAGATGCAAAACATCACCACTGATATGATTCACACACTGAAAATGCTTTTATAATGTGCAGTGTCCACTATAGTGGTTAGGTATTTTATATGCATGGGGACACAACTCAAGAAACTATCTATAGTTCATTGTAGCATTAAAATGTATTGTACCAATTCTTCACGAAATTGCTGACAATCAACAACTAAAATTAAATCCTTTAATCATCTTTGATAATCATCCTAACCTTTAGTGAATTCCATGAAATGGTTCACAAGTTATTTTGTTCACAAATTTATGTCCATTCAGTGCCTTATTAAGCTTAATAATCCTGTTAAAAATTATGTCTGCGAAAGGACTTCTGTAATGAACTACTCTTTCTGAGGCACGACTTGTTGTAAACTGGGATTTTAAATATAGCCATAATGGACAAAGAAAACAAATTCTTGACAATATAACTTACATTTATTTATTTAATTTGCATTGTTTATTAGATTTTTTATATGCTGTGGGAAGTATTGTATCTAGTAGCCGACACTGTCCAAAATCGCTGACAAATTTGAAAACAAATCTATTTTTCTGTCACAATTATTATCTTAAAGGTCAAATGAAACGATTTTTGATCTTCAAATTTAATAAGTAAAATGATTGATTATTATTTTGGAAGTAAAAAAAACCTAATGAAATTAATTAAATCAATGTCGGGTGCACGTACCCGGTCATCAAAAGTCGAACTGTGCGCAAATATGACCTGGCTTACTTCCCCTGATTTACCTCTTCTGCTGACGTCATACGTGCCATACAACTGTAAACAATATACGGCGTGGGTAGCAAGATAACAAAATGGATTATGTTTCTGATGAAAGTTCGACAGATTATGAAGAAACGTCAGACTTGACTTCGACGAAACCGTCAATAACACCATATATGTTTGAACAAAGATTATCTTCGGTACAAAATGTTTCAAACAGAGGCACAAGCTCCGAGTCTGACTCGGACGACAGTCACCTTTCGACCGAAGAGAATGAAGACTCCTTACTTGACGAAGAGGTTGATGAAGTGAATCTTTGGTAAGATTTCTAACAAATACTTATATTAGGAACAAAATACAATCGTTTTTTTTAAAGTATTCGGTTACTGTTTTGCTCGATTCAAAAAGAGTTTAAAAGGGGGGGGGGTGATGTTTTGTTTTCAGACTATTTCCCTGCATGTGTCTAAGGACCTTACATTGTATATAATGTGCATATTTTTATTCACATCTGCTTGAAAAAATTTAACTTAAAAAGTTCATCCGTATTGTCACCACAAATATAATGTTGATCAATTTGTTAGTGCATTGTACAGTTTATATGTAGATCTTGGAAAAGGTAGATTTTTTAATGAGATTAAACTGATTTGGCACACTACTTTAGTATATTCTTTTAATTGTTGCAGGTGTTCTTGTCAACACTGCATGACAATGCAGACAAGAAGTGAGTCAAAGTGTTGCAAAGACACGAATATAGTGGATGGAAAAATGGAAGAAGCAGGCATTTCCTGCATAAGAGCATGATGGTTTCCAAACAAACTGTTTGAATGAACATGTTTTGGAAACATCTTATTATGAGTATTTGGAGGAACATGGACCAAATGATCAAAATATACATGAGTAAGTGTTTTTACATTTGTTTTATTAAGGAATAACTCTTCAAGTTAAATAGTTTGTTTGATTCTTCTAGTAAACACTAAACACCCGGTCTCTTCCCCCCCCCCCAATCAAGTTTTACCCTTTTATGTATAGTTTTCTTAATTTGTAGAAATAAAACACAAAACAACAGCTGTTTATAGAGGTGTTAATAGTAATGCAAAATAAATGTAGTAGTAGATGATGAACATGACAGCAACAATAAAAATGAAATCAAATCAATTTAAAATAATATATATACATGTATAAATGATTATTCATCTGTACATCTATGTGCCACATTCAATTTTAATACCTCTTCAATGATTTTAAGAACATTTTTTTTTTTACAGACTGTACAGATATATAGCTTATAGAAGATTTGTGCGATGGATTTACCAAAGACTGGGTAAAAAGTAAAGAAAGATCTTGCCATCATGTGTTGTGAAAGCGATAAGAGATAAATTTCCATCACAACAATATTGTGGATTTAAATATCCTAACTAAATTCTTAAAGAGGCAAAACTGAACAGAAATAATTTTAATTCTATTTTAAATTGAATTTTGAAATATGTCTATCGACTATTTCAATTTTTGACTGTCTTGGCAATTCCTGTGCCAGAGGGGCTGATCTAACTTTGTCTTCTCTTTGTCTGGCATCAAAGGCTTCTGAATAGCTGGTGTACATTTCCCGTCTGATCAGAAGTTCATCAAACAAGTCATCAATATATCATGCAAACAATCAAATCAAACTGTTTATTAATTGAAACAAGAAGAATAGATTGTTAGATGTGAATGCTACATTTTTTGTAAAAAATTAAACAAATAACTTATTGTATGTTTGTCTGGTTTTAATTTCTTTTGCAACTCCTTCTCCCTTTCGCCATTTTGGGAAGGACACTCGATACTGGTGACTGCCATCTAATGTCACCGCCTGACCTCTATTTACATTCTTATTGAAATGCAATGCGGCAAGATAAAACCTGCAATAAAAAAGATAATTTGAAGTTATGGAAATGTTGAACGAATACAACTACTTTTTGAAAAGTATGACTTGTTGAAATGAACAGTATACTGGGTATTTATGACTTATGACATACAATTGTTTTTTTTTTCATTTACTATATCAGTAAAACCAATTTGTGGTGTCTCCTTGCCTTCATTAATGTTACATGTATTGTCATTCTGATCACTATCAGATGAATCCTTCAATACTTGTGCAAGTGTCTGCAAAAATTTTTAAAAAATAAAATAATTTAACATCTTTATTTAGCAACAAAATAAATAAATTAGAAAGGAATTTACTAAAAAAAATCTTTGTATTACTGAAATTGTTAATTGTGTGGATAGCAATTATTCATGCTAATCATAATGAATGAGCAGTTGTTTACTGTATTAATTAGTGATTATATCTTTAGACATAGTCCAGACTCTCCTGCTGTGCTTATCTCATACATACAAACCCATTGTTCTTGGGTAAAATTTGAGAGATAAAGTTTATTTATAGATTCATATTAATGTTGAAAATACAGTTTAATTTTAAAAAATAATGATTAGTAAAACAATTCAATTATAAATTTAAGAAAGGAAAAAACAATTACTTACTTCAATTCTTTTTCTTTTGGCTACTGCCCCCAATTGTCGTTTTTCTTTTGAGTGAATCCGCGTTTTCACATCCTTGTTTTTTCGATTCAAAATCGAAAATTGATGGTATTGCATCTCGTTTTAGCTGTAGTTTTTTCAATTTGTATCCAATTGTCATTGCTAATGAAGGATCAACAACAAACTAGTCGTTGGTAAAGTGCTTTGCACAAAGCCTCGCAGTTTTCGATGGACTAAAATCTTTCGTTTTTATTCGGGAAATCCAAACTTTTCTCCGCTTTTCGTCTTTCGGAAATTCAAATAATCCTACCCCTTGACCTGACTCAGTTTTACAGTTAAAAGTGACGCAATACACCATTTCACTGCTTATCGATTCACACAGGTAAACTTGCTTGTAAACAAAGCTTGTTGTGGCACAAGTGACGTCATCAGCTAAGGGAAGTAAGCGATGTAAATATTATGACGGGAAATATGTACCCAATCATTTTGATCGATTTAAATGGGGTATGATCATATTTTTCAATCGGGGAAACATTAATAATGATTTTAAACACAAAACTGTACAACATTTTAAATAAATCGTATAACTCGTATAAAATCGTTTCATTTGACCTTTAAGCCGAGTCAAGGACATTTGTATTTTTTAATAACTAAATGTGATCATTGTCACATGCTTTATTTTGACCTTCAAGTTGTAACTAAGATCCCTCTAGAACAATGTACTTTTGACCCTTGTTTGGTCTCTTTTTTATGTCTTAGTTCCAAATATAAATCTTGTTTATTTTGAACTTTAGTCATTCACACTTTAAGATCTTAACATAATCAATTGTATTTTTGTAGTATCCATTAATTCATTTGGGATGGAATTTATTTTTTCAAATCATTTATTTAAACTGATTTTTCTTTAAACATACATATTAAAATAACAATCTTGATAATAAAGACTTGAATTTATATTTCAATTAAAAAATAACAATCTTGATAATTAAGACTTGAATTTATATTTCAATTCCAAAATTAACAATCTTGTTAATAAAGACTTGAATTTATATTTAAATTCGAAAAATAACAATCTTGATAATTAAGACTTGAATTTATATTTCAATTTCAAAAATAACAATCTTGTTAATTAAGACTTGAATTTATATTTAATTTCAAAAATAACAATCTTGATAATTAAGACATCAATTTATATTTCATTCCCATATAAGGATTCTTGGATTACTGTGTCAAATCTGCTGGCACATCACCACTACATGAACCACCACAGGAACATCAACTCTTCCAGCATTTGGATTCATTTTGGAATACTAATAATTTATTCAGAACTTTAATCATTAGGATCTGTGTCTGTAAAACTAGGATTATTTGGGATTTGATTCACAATAATATAAGTTCCTTTTTTTATACTTTCACTTGTATTCTAGTGAAATAAATTATTTGTTGAATTTTACAAGGCTTGTTGCTTCTCACTCTGTCTATTACTGATTTTAGGACCATAGTCATAATACACCATTCCCTCGATAACTTGCGCCCCGATTACTCGCAAACCTGCTTATAACGCTGGGTCAAGCGTGGATTCTATTTTCTAAACCAGAAAATACCCCCAAAATTGATACTTATTTGTCGAACTTGAAGAAAATCGCGATGAAAATTGGTAATAAAAGCTTTGATATATTGCTCGTTTTATCAACGAAAACGGTAAATAGGACCTGAAAATTTTAATCAACATTATGAAATATCAAACACAACAATAGGCCATTCATAGTACACCACAATTAACGATCTGTAGGAAAATTCCATCAATGAAAATGTCCTTACGCCGAGTGGAGGGAGTAGATTAATAAATAAATAAAAATTAAATATTTTATTAATTGAGATTTGTGTTCTAGTTCTACCTTTTAGTTCCTTTAAAGTATAATCTTCATAAATGCTATGAACACAACCTTCAATTTCTGCCACACATCATTTTAACTTGTCAAAACAACACTCACACTGGAACAAAGGTCAATCCATTTTTCCTGTCTCTACCGTCCTCCTCCAAGTAGAAAAAACAAGCTGACTGAATCTCTCTTTATGGAGCAGTTTCCAAAATCTTCCAGAGTATGGAAATTCGATAGGTGGTAACCTAATTATTCTTGGAGATTTCAACTTTCACTTTGACTGTCCTGGAAAACCATACATGTCAAAACTCCTAGATTCCATTAATGTTTTCAATCTTAAACAGTCATTTAACCATCCTACCCATAAACTTGGTCACATTTTAGACTGGTTTCTTCATAGACCTGATGATAATATTCTGCAATCCACCCTTGTATCCCACGAACTTGCATCGGATCACCTCTGCATTGTATGCCATCTCAACGTATCAGTCCCTAACCCTCGACCTTTATTCGCTATTAAGAGAAATCTCCATATGATAAATAGAACCAATTTCATGCATGAGATCCAAGAAAACCTAACAACTTTCTTACATCCAACAGCAGAACAACTTGATAACTGCCTGCGTTCATTGCTTGAAAAACATGCCCAGCCACCAAATGCAGAGTATTAATAAAAAAGTGTTCTCCATGGTATAGCAGTGTTAGGAACCAGCTTCGGCTTTGGCTTTCCACCAGACTCACTATTCATAAACAAATCTATGAAGCCACTAAGATGAACGTCACAAACATAGTCCATTTAGCCAAATTATTCCACTATGGTACTAAGATCATGGAGAGTTCCAGCTGCAAAGAGCTCTCTCTTCGAAATAACAAACTAATGTCAAGGAACAAATGTACACCACTTCCAACAACCTTCTATCCACTAGACCTTCCAGACCAATTTGCAAATTTCTTCCGTGACAAAGTACAAACCATTAGAGATTCGCTTGACAACACAATTTCAACTGACTCGTCACCATAGAGTTATGATGCAGAAATTCAGCGACAACCATTAGGAGCATTTGAACCTGTTTCTATTGATTTAGTACGGACAATCGTGATGAAAAGTGCACCAGTCTTATGAACTTGATCCAATTCCGACATCACTGCTGCTTGAGTGCTTTGACCCAATATTGCCTTCACTAACTGATGTTATTAATATCTCTCTCTCATCAGGGGAATTCCCATCATTTTTCAAAACTGCCATCGTAAAGCGTCTGCTGAAGAAACCAACACTTGACCATAACGATTTAAAGAACTACCGACCAGTTTTTAATCTCCCATTCATATAAAAAATCTTAGAAAAGGTTGTTCTAACTCAACTTGAATCTCATTTGAATTCAAACAGTATTTTTAGCAATGTACAGTCTGCATATCGCCCTTGCCACAGTACGGAAACTACTCTTCTGAAAGTATTTAATGACATTCTCTCTGCTTTGGATAGTGGAAAGATTACAGTCTTTACTCTCCAGAATTATATTACTTCACCGTCTCCAGCATGTATTTGGCATTCAGAATATAGCCTTACAGTGGTTCAAGTCCCGACGTAGTCAACAGGACACATATTATATCTGCAAATGGAATACACTCCAGCCCAGTTAACGTATGTTGCGGTGTTCCACAGGGATCTGTTCTTGGACCTGTTCTCTTCATTCTGTACACTCAGCCACTCACAAGTGTCATAGATCATCACCCAGTGTCACACCAATTGTATGCTGATGACACCCAAATATACAAGTCTAGCCACCCAACTGAAGTTGATGCTACCATCCATGGATTGGAGCTGTGCATTTCTGATGTGAAATCATGGATGACATGTAACAAGCTGCAGATGAATGCTGAAAAATTGAGGCTATTGTGATCACAACACAAAGACTTTCTCATTCAAATCCTTTACCTCAGACAATAAATATCACCAACACCAACATTAAATTCTCACAGTCAGTACAAAAAACCTAGGCGTTACTCTAGACAGTACTCTCACAATGCACCAACATGTCATGAACATATGCAAGGCTGCATATCTTGAATTGAGATGCATCAGTTCCATTCGTAAATATCTTTCAGTTGATGGCAATAAAACACTTAGGTGTTCATTAGTACTTTCAAGACTGGACTATTGTAACTCAATTCTGTCTGGTTTGTCACAATATTTACTCCAGAAACTTCAAAAAGTTCAAAACACAGCTGCACGGATCATCTTTAGAGTACCTCGATCAGAGCACACCTCACCACTGCTCTGTACCCTATACTGGCTATCGATTCGGTACAGAAATCAAACACAAAATTTGTTCTCTGTGCTATGTTTCAATGACAGACTCCAGTCCAACATACCTATCCAGCCTCACCCATGTGTATACACCAGCTTGACACTTGCGCTCTTCTTTTGATAATCGTATATTCATTGTTCCCATGGTGAAAACATAGTCATATGGACAACGTTCTTTTGCATACCAGGGACGGCGACGTGGAACGAATTGCCCATTGAAATTAGACACAAAGAGTGCTCTTAAAACTCACCTGTTTCGACTGCAGGGACAAACATAGAGACCTAATCATGTTTTGTATCTTATATGTTTTCAGCATGTTTTTATATTTTCCAATTTCATTGTTTTTATCATTTGTTTCTCTGTAGTGTAGTCATATCATTATTGATGGTGTAAGGCACTTAGAGCTTCGAAACATTAGGCTCTATACAAAGTCCTCCTCATCATTATTATTATTATTATTATTATTATTATGTGTCCTCTTGTAATTAAACGTAAAATGTGTCAAATCTACTGTAACAGCTATGTTCGCATGCATTTCTATGAGACCTTAATTAAGTGCCGTGTTTTTATAACTGACTTGCAGAAGTATTTGTTGTACTGTTGCAATGAATTAAAGCTGGCCTCTTTCGTGTAATAACTTTTTTTATGTCGTTTGAACTAAATAAAGGATGTAGAATAGGAAAAAAGTTAAAAGGAACAAAACTTCTACAAACTTAAATTCCGTCATAAGTCGGGTGAACTCACTTCATTTGATCAATCGAACACCGTTAAAAACAGTTTTGTGTATCTAACATAAACTACCTTAAATTAACCAAATCTTTCATAACTGAACAAAGATAGCAAGGTAGCCAAGCGAAATGAATACTTCGTAAAATTGATAGCTTGATTTCACAGATACTGACCATTGTCGGCAAGCAAGTTTCAGAAAATGCTTGAACTGTCACTTTGAGATATCCTCAAGGATGATAAGAAGTTTCATTACCACTTCCAATGACATCACGACATCAATATTGTACTAATTGAACAATACAAAATTTGAGTTTTGACACAGACTATTGTCTCACGAAATAAATGTCGCCTGTTTTTGAGAAAAATGGAATCTTGTTTGGTGGTGTATCAACAGTTAGTCTTGTTCCCTGTTATGGGACTCCTGATTTGGCAGGTTGCTATTAAACACCACTATGGGAACCAGGCTCATCAAGAAAATAAAAAGCAGTGACAAAATACACAGATTTGTCACGTATACAAGATTGTTGTTATAACCAGTTGAAACGATCTTTCACATGTTGGACATTTTGAAAATAAATGTCATTTCATTTAAACAGAATAACGAACAACTTTATTTTAAAAAAACGTGTTATTAACAAATATAATCGACGTGATTGTAAAATGAGGATTCAGTCATTAAACAGTTCAGTTCCCTAATGCCACACACACACACCCCAATGGTTTTCTCGATGTCAAAGCAACTTTTTTCAATTTTTTGAAGTCCCTCTGTAACTTGTGCCTCAATTATAGTGCGGTCTATGTCTGTGGACTTTGTGCACAAATTATTGAAGGAGAGGTGTACTGTGCCCAACATACGTTTCACTGGTGTAAAGAAAATTAAGCAACCTTGAGCTTTTGAAAATGAAATCACTTAGGACTTATCTAAATAACTGAACTGCCCACTGACTATATGAGACCACCCGTCTTGAGAGACCACATTATCACTGCAAAAATGTATTGATTATATAGCATTGTGACCCATTATGAGAGACAAACCTGTCTTGAGAGACCACAATTTTCTGGAAAAAGATGTGGTCTTTCAAGACAGGTTCTACAGTATAACATCTCTTGCATACCTTTTTCTTGTACAGTCCATTCCTGGCTTGTTAACGAAACATCGAAACAATGCCTATGGATGTCAATACCTTCTGTACTTGTTCTCTCTGAAATCTTTACATCTTTTCCAAGAAGACGTTGCACTAAGGTTGTTTTGCCAACACCGTAATGGCCAACTACCATAACCCTTATACTGTAAACCTTTTCTATGCCATCTTTCAATGCCTGTCTGTACAACTCGAGAGAGCCTTCATCCATTCTTAAAATCTCTGCTGGAATGACTGGGCCTAAAATAAGGCAAATGAAATTCTGTATTGTGTCTAATCAAGGTTAATAAATAAAATTATAACACTGGATATTTAAAATACAGAAAGGGCTATAAACTATAAAAATACTGTTCTTAAGACATATATCAAATTTCTGTCTGCCATATATTAAACAAGTCAACATCACCTGGTACACTAACTTACAGCCCCAAGAAACTTATGAGTAACACTGTTACTGTGCCCCAGCCACACTAAGCTGTGACTAGCTGCTTGTGCCCCAAAGTGTTTTACCAGTTTGGAAAATTTTGTAAAATCCTGCACATGCCATCACACTGACTTTAATTTATCTTCTCGTATCCAATATTAATCCATGAAATTTTCACCAATTAATCCAAATGAATGTCTACACGGTGATGTATTTTTCTTTCTATTGGTCCAAGTCTTTCACAATTTATTTATACACTTTTTACAAAATTATGTGCAACATTGTTAGGAATATCACATCATCAGCACTTACTTCCATTAAAATAAACCAGGAAAATTTAATGTGATATGGTTTGAAACAATTTGTACATACATTTATTTGGCAATGTTCACATCCAGTTTTTGGTTCAGATAGAACTTTGTTCAATAAACACATTTTGCAGGTTGGATACCACGTTTTGTTCAGTGATACCAATAATACAATATGCATTTTTAGGCATATGGATTGGTTTCATTTGCGATGTCCGTGTACAGTTTCTCCGCAAATAATAATAAGTGAAAAAAAGATTTCTCTTTTTTTCCTTGTCAATTTGTCGATTGGTTTGTTGTAGGTCCAGGATTTGGTCCACTAAAATCAGACGATCATTCCAATCTGCAAGATCGACAAAAACTTTCATTTTCGCTATCGGCATCCTCTTATTCTGACGATTCAATCTCAAGAATCTTCAATGTCCCATTCAAAATCTCACAAATTATCCAACTGTCGAACTTATCTTTCCTATACTTACTCAATATTTTCGAGATCAAACCAGAGAAACAACTCATTTTCGCCCTCACCGCCATAAAAAATCACTCTTGGTTCTGCCGTCATTTTACGATTTTTCAAGAAAAGAACACGTGTATTGAAACTGCTCAAGTAGTAGTCCTTGGTATCCGAACATTTCAAGTTTGCCCAAACGAAAGTAAATTCATTTCTGATTGTTTACAAGTGGGTCTAATTCTTGGAAAAGCCCTATTTGTAACCAATCAGAGACTTTCTCTCGACTACACATTCGGACCGTGGCTCAGCGGGACCGGCCATTGAATGCAGTCGAGAAAATTCGCGAAATGATGGTATCGGCGATTGAATGCAGAAACTGGATTAAGCGCAAGCGCGTTATCAGGGCCGAATGAGTTAACAGTGGTTTATGTCCTTGATGTGTCATTGTGATCTTTTTCTTGATAGCCGATTTAAGATTAGGGTGATTATGGAAGGAGACTTTCATGCATATCCTGTGGGATTCTGGATGGGAGACGATATGCTGTGTTCCGCCTAGTCAAGACCCCCATATGTATTAAAACTAACTTGAAGTCCACAGTCATGATGTTGCACAAAAACTGGCATGTATCGTTAAAAGTATTGAATCTATGTGTGCTGAGGATACTTTTGCAAAAGATGGATATGATGGTGTATACAAATGAATAACTGGCATGTTGTACTTTTAGAACCACAGACTGAAGTTAAAAGGAAGACTTTTTTGCAAGAGTTGTTTGATGGGTGGGTCTTCCTGTTGACGAAAGGTGTAGACCAGACTGTCAGTACTCTGTATGACTGTATTTGGTTTAGTGTATTGCTTGATGTCACATTATCATAAGTAGGGTCAATATTGCCATGGCAATAATAGTTATGCACGTTGCCAAAGGAAACACCTAGGTAACTGACACGAGCAGTTCCAATGGTAAAATTCAAATCCACACCTTTTCAGTCTGGCACACTAACCAATGAGCCAACGCAGCTCCATCCAGACTGGAAGTAATCTGAAAGTTGATTCTACCATTCGAGTCAATAAATAACTTATTGCCAGCTCGATAACATGCAATTGTTCTAGAGGGAGGACAGAACACATGTTGCAGAAGGAAGAAAACTTCTCCAGTTGAAGCCTGTGTTTACTAATCAAGTCATTTATGATAATGGTGAGGGGGCAAGCAAGTTTTATCATATATGGATAATAGCATTGAAGTCACTATGTATGCACTAAATTTGAGGTAGTTGGTAAAGAATGGCAAACTAAACTCAAAGAAGATCAATCCGTAGTTAGATATGGTGTCTTCCAAGCTGACACCATCATCCCAGCACAGATGCTGAAGGTAGTTGATTAATAGCCAGAAATCCAGGACATTATTTGTTCCTTCTCTTCACTCCTAGAAGCAGAGATAGCAGGTAAATGGCTTAGAAGTTTGGTCTTTGAAGGAAGCTTCACTCTAAGTTTTTTATGCTGTATTTAAAATTCCCATAGAATATAAGAAAGGTACTATATTATAATGCAATTATGAGTATGGAAACATTATATGAAACTCAATATATGCTGATATCAAGAACAAGGTGATATCAATGAATGACGGACTAATACAGAATTTTAGTGTATCAAAAAAGGTTGCAGTAAATAATACAGAAGTATCTCTTTCTTTTAAAAGCGAGATAAGAAAATGTATAACTGCAGTAAAAGTGAACACATAGGAATGGTTTTATCTGTTACATGACAAGTGCCAGAGAATTGCAGTCCTATGGAAACCACACTGCTCATCAATGAACCGTTCCAGTGTGTCACAATAGACGGATAAATCTCTCAACGGGAATCAGTATATTGTGACCATCATCGATTATGCTACATGCTATCAGCAAGCTATTGTGTTGCATCTGATGGATGGAAAACGAATCCAGCATAATTTACCCACAATGAAACTGAAAGCAATATTACCATACATGAAATGTGTCCCAGATAGATCAGCCAAGGTGTAACAATGTCTGATATAAGGGACAAAGGTACCATGCATAAAACATGTCCCAGATCAATCAACCTAGGTGCAACATTGTCTGATATAAGCAACAAAGGTACCATACATAAAATGTGTCACAGATCCATCAACCAAGGTGTAACAATGTCTCATATAAGGGACAAAGGCACAATACATGAAATGCGTCTCAGAACAATCAACCAAGGTGTAACAATGTCTGATATAAGCAACAAAGGTACCATACATAAAATGTGTCACAGATCCATCAACCAAGGTGTAACAATGTCTCATATAAGGGACAAAGGCACAATACATGAAATGTGTCTCATAACAATCAACCAAGGTGTAACAATGTCCGATATAAGCGACAAAGGTACCATACATAAAATGTGTCCCAGATCGATCAACCTAGGTGTAACAATGTCTCATATAAGGGACAAAGGCACAATACATGAAATGTGTCTCAGAACAATCAACCAAGGTGTAACAATGTCTGATATAAGCGACAAAGGTACCATACATGAAATGTGTCCCAGATCGATCAACCTAGGTGTAATGTCTGATATAAGCGACAAATGTACCATACATAAAATGTGTCACAGATCAATCAACCAAGATGTAACAATGTCTGATATAAGCGACAAAGGTACCATACATAAAATGTGTCACAGATCAATCAACCAAGATGTAACAATGTCTCATATAAGGGACAAAGGCACAATACATGAAATGTGTCTCAGAACAATCAACCAAGGTGTAACAATGTCCGATATAAGCGACAAAGGTACCATACATAAAATGTGTCCCAGATTGATCAACCTAGGTGTAATAATGTCTGATATAAGCGACAAAAGTACCATACATAAAATGTGTCACAGATCAATCAACCAAGATGTAACAATGTCTGATATAAGCGACAAAGGTACCATACATGAAATGTGTCTCAGATCAATCAACCAAGGTGTAACAATGTCTGATATTAGGGACAAAGGCACCATACATGCAATGTGTCCCAAATTGATCAACCAAAGTGTAATAATGTCTGATATAAATCATATCAGTCAATCCATGTTCCATTTTATTATAATATTGACATCATACAAGAATAAATCAGATGGACTTTATGAAGAACAGATTTCTGTCATACCAATTCCCCCTTACTGTCAAACATCATACAAGAATAAATCAGGACTTTATGAAGAACAGATTTCTGTCATACCAATTCCCCTTACTGTCAAACATCATACAAGAATAAACCAGATGGACTTAATGAAGAACATATTTCTGTCACACCAATTCCCCCTTACTGTCCAACAGAAAACATACTTACTATCTCCAGATTGTTCCTGAAATTATAACAAATCACATTTTGACTAACAGGTTGTGGTATATATTCAACATTTGTTGTATTATGTACAAATGGTTACAGGTTCTTGTATGCATTTGACAGCTGTTGTATTATGTATCAAATGTATGTAATACAGGAACATAATAATCTTTATATTATTTTTTCTACTGAGTAATGTTTATTTCTCAGCAGTAAGACACAAAATTAAAATTCAAATCAACATATAGCATTCTTTTGTAATACTTCATCATTGTGGCAAAATATAAATTAAAAAATTGCATTTTCTGATATTTAACACTCTTCTGATTAGTTCCACCCATTCAGTGCCAGAGACTTGGGTAAAATGTAGAATTCATTTGTGATATGTAATATGTAAATCTAAGTGATATCAAATAACATGGTGCTGACTTTTTAGCCATTAGAGAGCATAATACTGTGAATTTTTAAGTCTTAAATTCAGTCTCCTATAAAACTTCAAATACACCTTAATTTTCTAGCACTCACTTTTTCTTCGAACCAGAAATCCAAAACTTTGCACGATTCTATTATGTGGTCATGAAATGCACAGTGTACTTCTGCTTCTTCTTTGAGTCTGGATACAGGAATCAGGCTGTTGATACGGACATCATTGTATTCAGGACATTGTATAAAGTACTCAAACTTCAGACCCATGCCTAGGTAACCAATAATCTTGTGGAGGTTTCTGGTTATGAAGTTTCTCACCTCAATGCACAGCTTTGAAGATGGAGTCTTGTCCTTAATTGCCATTCTTGTGACTCTCAGAAAGATAACATGCTCTCTAAAATGAAGAGTCAGTTTGTGCTGTTCGTCCAGCTGAAAAACGCAGCAGCCACAAAAGATCAGATTCTCTTCTCTATGCTCTTTCTTCTTTTTGGCAACTGGCCAGTGAGCAATACAGGCAGCAACAAGTCTGTGAAATATTGGACTGGGTAGGAAGTTGCCTATGAAGACATAGCACAGTACTGGTGAACTCTCGATCTGACTATTCAGTTTTGGGCTGATGAGCTCCTCTGGCGTTTCCTGCTGAAGCATGCATGGAGCAAGGAAGTAATGCTCCTCCTATTAAATGAATGGATTCATTTTTAATGGGGATACAAGGCAGAGATTAATTTTTTTTGTCTACAATAATATACAGAACACAAGTGTGAAAAAAAAATACTTTAACAATTTACAGATATTATCGATGATAATTTAGTTCATTTTCTTTAAAAATGTGTAATCAAAATAATAATTTAAGTGGCAAAGCTTGTTTAAAATAACTACTACCAACATCTCAAAAAGGTATCCACTGATCAAACAAACTGGTCTTGAATGGTGGATTAAACCGTTACACATTCTTACATTTTTCAGAAAAAAGAAAGCAACCAAATAAATAATACAATGTTTCATATGAAGTAAATTTCATAATTTGATGCCATTCATAAATTTATTCAAAAGAACAAAATGATTTAATTAAAAAATCATATATCATACTTGGATGCCTAGTGGTTAGAGCACCAGTCCCAGACGCACGAGGGAGCTGGTTCGAACCACGGCCAAGTCATGCCAAACACTTTTAAAAATGGAACTAACAGCTGCTTTGCAAGACTGTCAGGATTGCTACATGTCTGAGGCAAGATGCCCCAGTGTTAGGAGTCATTGTAGACTACGGCACTGCATTCTTTCTAGTAATCATTTTGTTACAACAATAATTCACAGGAGATAAAACAGAACATAACATATAAGACTTTTCTTGTTTAGAAGAAATGAAAGTTGAAGATATAATCTAATACTCTAAAGTACACTGCAAAAAACTGAAAGAGATTATGAAATCGGATTGTAGGCGTGGAATGACCTAACAACTCGGGAGTTTTTTTCTTTCTTTTGGCATGAAAGTTCACAGGTATGGTGTAAGGTCACTTACATGAAAGCTAACTACAACTCCGCTTTTATGGTTTTAGTATAATTTTGATGCATTTGTTCTGAACTCCATTATTGCATTTTGGAAATATCATTTAAGTTAAGTGCAATGGTGCCCATGATTCAACTCCAAGAGATGTACGCAATACAGTGCGTAATCAAACCATATAGAGTACTAAACAACATGGCCTCTTAAGTAAACACAACCAACCCGTGAATTATGAAGTCTGTATTTACCTTTAATTAATTTACTATTGAAATCAGAAAATGTGCTTATGCAAAATATTAACAAAATCAATCATAGTACTTCATAACAGTTTAATAATTGTTGGGTCACAGAAAGCTATTTGTTTTACACACCTATGTCTTAGGACAAGAAAAAATGATCTTTTTGTGTCCCAAGATGTACAACCATTAAAGTAGTCTACAAAAAGAACTAAAACATGTCAAGTTTAGACTATGGCCCGCAGATAAGATGACCCTCTTTTTCAAGACCTTTATTTCTTCCTAAATTATTTGGCATATATGCGAGTATATATGGTATTTTCATCAAATTTCATTATTCTATGCAGCTCTGTTTGCATGGTGGGTGCAAATAACAGCATGGTAATAAGCAAATACAAAATCTTGACCAAGAATGTATCACACATATAATGCAAAAAACATGATAGTCTCAGCCATATGCTTCCTAAAAGTAATTTCCAAACCTTTACCATCATTATTTATATATTTTACCCATGAGTTGTGTCTTGTAAAAATCTGCAATTTGTCATGACTGAGCGATCGATAAATGTACACTATTCCCGTGCTTCACGAGTATTAAAATCAACTTCCAACCATACTAACAAAAAGCTTCTGGCATTTCTACTCTAGTTCTTGAGACAGACAACACCTCGAGCAGTACAAGTCATGAAGATGAAGAGCAATTGTCTTTCATGCAAGTGAACGACCAAGGATTGAACATAATTTGGAAAAAATTATACCAATAGTCTAGTACGGTATAATTTGTGTTTTTTCTGTGATAAAATTTTAAATGCCGGTGTGAGGGTTGTGTATTTTGCATTGTATTTGTGTCTGTTGTATTCTGTATTGTATTTGTCTTGTATTCTAAGTATATTATTTGTATAGTTTTAGGATTTTTTCGTACCATTTCATCTCACTGCTATAACTTTAACCCTAAATGAGACAGAGCTCACACTTATAACCAAATGAATTTAACGCTGAAGGCATGCTGTACATAAACTTGCATTGGTTTCTTTTCCTTCTTCACTAATAATCATATGACTGAAAATTTATTAAAGCTATGTTAAAAATCCAAACCACAAACATCACACACACTATCGTGCATGCATTTCTACTGGTCATGAACAGCTAGCTGTAGATAGGAACTTTATTAATGATCTGCTATCATCAACACAAAGACTAGATCTAAAAAAGGATATAGTGACGAAAATCTAATACAACAGCCATGGCAATTATATTGCATTCTAACTAAATCATGGTGTACATAAACTTGCCTTGGATTCTTTTCCTTCTTCGCTATATATCCTTGGGATGGCAATAATATTGAGTTGCTCCATCACATGTAAAATGTGATTCTTGTTGTAATAGAATTCCGGGTTGTTCTCTTTACTCCAGATGACATCTAGAAAGTAACAGTTTGTCTAATCAAAACAAATGAAATTTATGTTGCTTTTCATAACGGGTTTAAGTCCAATATTATAAACAATTGTTGTCTTGACCTTTTAAATAAGGACTTCACTTAAGGCATCTGGTAATGCATCTTTAATGCACTCAAATATAAAGGATTATCCATTAAAGCCACTGGTGAAATACCTGCTTGATACATAAAATAATTCATGAATAGATGTAAATGATATTTAACTTATCAACCAGAGTAATGTATTTCATTAGAACTAGAGTTTTTCTTCAAGTCTACAAATCTCTGAAATTCTTTCTTTCAGTCGTAATGACCTTAAATCATTCTAAAGAAAGCAGAATTTCATCTTTAATGAGAGCAAGTAGAGTGCAACTAAGAATACCCGCATATCCTTCATGTTTGCCATGAAATATTGGTAGTATCTCTTTAAGTTTACACCTTACCCAGCTGTGTTTGCAGTGAGAATTTACTTGTTGACTGCTATAAGAAATGTCAAATGTCTTGTGACATACATGAAGAATCAATTATATTTGCAAACCAATTTAAGGCTCTTGACATGTGGAGTGATTATTTATCTTCATATCAGTTCAATGAAATGATCAGTTTGACATCAGTGGTCCAAAAATAAATAAGACAAAATGAATAAGATAGCAAAAATCATTTGCTATGTGGCAAAATATGAATGATTCCATAGATATCACCAAAACAGTGACTTAGAGACATGGACTAGAACTGAAGAAATGCACTACCATTTCCTTACACACTGATACAGGAATGTTAAAAGCAGATCCTGATTGTTATTTTAAAGCAAATAATTACAAACCTATCAGTTCATGGGTGAGCTTTCCTGTCTTTATGAATTCATGAAATTTGCTAGTGATGGCAGGATTTTTGCTGATAAAAGTCTCGGCAGTGATGAGGGACTTAAAAGCATCAATCATCCATTGTGGGTCCAGAACAATTTTCTTCCTCAATTCTTCCACACTGAAAACAATGTAAAAGGATATGTTCATCAAACACTTAATAAAAATTATTTCTCTTGTTCCATATAAGACACCAAGTAGTGATATACATTTTTATTGCAAAAGCCTTTAAAAAAAATAACAGGGTTGATCGACTTCGATTAATGTTTTACATACATCTACTTTTGTATGATGCATACAAGTTGCTTGAATCAATTTACATGCAAATACATCCAATAGTTTTCTAAATGTGCTTAATTCAGAGATACTAACACTTTGTTGGCATCAGCCTCAATAGTGCTACAAATTTTTATATGTCAATGTTAAAGATGATGCAATCAAAATCGCGAGTCTCAAAATGCAAAGGCAAGTATTCCACAGAATCTTTATTTTTCATATAAGAATCAAATGAATGACAAATAATTTATTGTAAGAAACTTTTTTCAGAAAATCCCTCAAAATGGGATGAATGGAACCAAATTCAAGTTTTTGTCTGCGAGAAGGTTCTGATTTATTGACAGTTTTTGCAGATGTAAATACAATATCCTTTTGTAAGAATCTATGGGCTGTGTGAGAGAGACAGAGAGAATGTAACTATTATTAAACATCTATATGGGTGTGCAAGTGAAAACTTGTCTTTTGTGGTTCTCTTTAAATTTAGTGAAATATTCATACAGTTAAACAACGTATATGCAAAAAAAGTGTTTATTTATATTTATTTAATCCATTACAGTCCTACCCATTTATATCGACATTGCTTATATCGACAAGCTGCCTATGTCGACAAAAAACCAAAGTCCCAGTCCCTTTGTCTACTATTACTATCACATTGTCATGCTTATGTCGACGGCGAGATAAAAGATAAACATACATGTCGAGAGAAGCCCTTGGTCCCGCTTGAACAAATCCTTTGTTTTCTAATCATTTATGTTGACAAGCTGCCAGTTCCGACCCATAATTCGTTCAACAATTAGTTGATCTTGCCGCTAGGTTTTAATGTCGCAGTCGGATAAAATAAAACAGCCACCCTAGGCTTTTGTTTGGGCACATAAAGCTGGCCTCTCACGGCAACTTAAAAGTAGTGAAATCTGATAAATTCTTGCATTTTCCAATGAATGCACAGAGGTATTGCTAGGATTTTAAAACTAGGAGTTCAAGAGTACCACCAGTAAACGTTGCAGTCCCCTACCAGAAGCAAATTGGGCATACCTGAAATGGCTATATTTCCAGACTAGTAGAAACAGCAGTTGCCATCGAGTTTATTTTCAAACTTGTTTACAGCACTGTCATGTAGCCCTTGTTTGTCCATTAGAGTGAGAGTGAATTGTCAGGTCAAGAATAGGTGTTATTCCAAGCACCAAGTTAGGCATCATCCATAGTGTTCCACGTGAAATGTGAGTTCTAGCAACTTCTTACACTGTTGAATTTCATTACAATCTTCGTCAATTTGCAGTTTAACCCTTCTTGTCAAAATTTGTCTAACTCTTAACATGTCTTGATTTTGAGGTCACAAGCACTACTTAGTTTGCAATAATAATAATAATAATAATAATAATGCTTTATTTATAGAGGGTGACTCATTAGTCAAGGACTATTCTCCCTTGAGGCCCTCTTAATGAAAGTATAACAAATGCACATTGTGTGAAGAAGCAATAATTAGTGCTTATATTAGCATGTTTCGTATTAAAATACTAAATTCCATTATCTATTAGAAACACATGCATGCTCCTGATATCTCTTCTTAAATACTCTAATATTTTCAGCCGATTTTACATGTAATGGAAGCTTATTCCACAGAACTGTACCAGAGTATTGAAAACTCTTTTTGAATTGCTCTGTTCTTGGTTTTGGTACTAGAAGATTTCCATGTGAGATTGATCTCAACTGGTATTGTGTTGAAAAAGGCCTGAATAAGTCCTGAAGATACTCTGGTGCAGTTCCATGTAGACATTTATATAAAAGAACTAGAAGAAGAAAAGACGTGGAGGAAGCATCAACACATGGCAATGAAAATAATAATGAAGGCAATCGTTCATTTGATGTACTCTTCTAATACACAAGTACATTAATGGGCCATTCTACCTCTGAAATCAGTTATCAGCACATTTTCTCACCATTCTGCAGCTAGTCAAGTCTTTGATCTTGCCACCTAGCTTGTGGGTCATGTTCTTCAGATGTACTCTTACAATAACATGTACAGCAGCAGAGAGGGTGAACAGACCACGATTTCGAGCAAAAATAAGGCTTCCAGATAACGTTTTCGAGCAAAAAATGGCCTATACACTACGTTTTCAAGCAAAATATAAGACTTCCAACGAAATCTCATTTAACCAAAAAAAAAGTCTCCATTTTTGCAAAAGGGAGATTTTACGATTTTGCTCACAACGATGTGGTCATCCACCCTCTCTGCTGCTACATGTTAATAATTCTTTATAGATTTTAACCGAATATTTGATCCAGTCCGATACGATATCGTGTCCGAGGATCATGTAGATTTATTGTTGCGAATCCGTGTGGTTTTGACTGAGCATGACTAAAGAAGTTTTTAAATTGATTGAAGTCCATATCAGAACACCATGTCTGCCATATATTTCTAAGAGTATGAGTATCAACTCCGTTGAATACAGCAAGAATATTGCAATTATCTCTGATCACTTTTGGAATCTGAGTGTAGCGTTGAGTGACATATATCACATCAGTGTTTTTATGCCTGCCTCTGGAAAAGATCCTAGCAGGATTTTTTTGTTTATCTAACATTATATCGTCGTATACGACTAAATTGTTAATATCTCCATCAATATCATCAATACTCGGTGCTTCATCGATATCGGTTATAAATTCAATAATACCCTCTCCGGATTTTTCTACCGCGCTGTCGTTAAAATCTTTTAGCACTTCATAACATCGTTGGTCGTCTACGCTAGGGGCAATTAAATACAACTTATCCCACTTCATCCATCTCATTATTAAATTGAGCAACAATTGCGTTTTACCGGATCCAGATGGCCCGATTATAATCATCCGGATAGAGTTTGGTAGCGCTGCATGATGCTTAATTGGTTCTCTTGTTTTAGTCGCCGAAAAATCAATTATATCCATATTTATATACATAAATTATGGATCTATATTGTGTGAAGTGTAAAACGCGTACTGGCACAGATGATGTGACGACGGTTACAACTAAAAATAACCGATCAGCGCTTTCTGGTAAATGCGTGCAATGTGGTACAAAGAAATTTAGATTTGTGTCTATGAAATCTGATTTAAAAAAAAACGAGGAGGTGATATCGCAGCCAAATTGGCAAAGCTCCCTGGAACCCCATGGGCAAAGTACCCCGGAGAAAAGCACCTCCCAGGATATAGCTACTGTGGACCGGGAACCAGACTTGATATCAGACTCAATAATCAAAATCAACCCAACCCCGGTGAAGAACCAATAAACGCCATTGATAAGGCCTGTCACCTTCATGATGTTGCTTATAAAAGCAGCAATCTGCAACACAGACATCTAGCAGATGTGAAATTAATTCATGCGTTAAATGCTATTCCTGATAAATCCTTCAAAGAAAAATTGGCTTCCTTTTTGATAAAATCGGCTATGAAAAGTAAATTGATGTTAGGTGCCGGTAATTAATAATATGGAATCAATTTATTATTCCCCAAGAGGATACTGGAGGGGTAAATCAGCAGTCCATAAACTCGCTAGTGCTGCAAAAGTGAAAAAAACCACTGCGGCTAATTGGTTATCCAAACAGGCACTATGGCAAATTTATCTACCACCGCCTAAACAAATTCAATTCTCGCATTTTGATGTGACCGCTCCTAATGAAGTTCATCAGGCTGATATATTATTTCTGCCTCATGATCGTGGTTACAAATACGCTTTAACCGTAGTTGATATTGCAAGTCGATACAAAGAAGCAGAACCGTTAAAAACAAAATCAGCCACTGAAGTTGCTTCTGCATTTGAGAGGATTTATCGACGAGGTCCTCTGCACTGGCCAAATCTATTGCAGGTTGATCCTGGCAAGGAATTTCAGGGTGCAGTGTTATCTACAATGAAACATCATAATGTCACCATACGACGAGGGCATACTGCGCTACATCGCGATCAGGCCATTGTAGAACGATTTAATCGGACGATTGCTGAGCGGTTATTTGGATATCAATACGCAAAAGAATTCATTCAAGAAAAGCGATCCCGTGAATGGGTTAAAAGATTACCATCTGTGATTACTGCACTGAATAACGAGATTACTAGAACAATCAACATGAAACCTATCAACGCGATTAAAAAGAAGTCTATACCCGTACAACCACAAAAAGATTCTAGCGTTTCCCAACCAATTCTTGGTAGTAATGTCATTGTGAGGTACTTATACGAACCAGGAGAGCTTGAAGGTGGCAGAAAAAGGGCTACTGATCCTATTTGGAGCGTCACTACGCATAAGATATCTAGTATAACACGATCTACGGGTAGACCAGCAATCTATAAACTGGATTCAACTGCCCCTCAGCGGGGTTTTACTCGACAACAACTACAGGTAATTCCCGAGGATACTCAATTACCACCGCATGGTCTTAACTAGCACCGTTGCGTCTATTGCACTCAAGACAAGTCAACATCACATTATTTCTGACATGACCGAGACTGTTATTTTTTCTGTCTACGGTGAATTGGCGAGGATCCCTATCCGAATACTGCCAACGCATTATACAATTGCAACTCGCGCAGTGATTATTCTGTTGTTTCTTCAAAGTGATTATTAATTCAGCATCAATATCAAATTCTCGTTGTTTTTTTTTGTCCTGTTGTTTGTAACCGGAGAGTTTTTTATTAATGATGCTAACATCAATATCATTTATTGTGGTGTCATTATCATCGAGGACAATTCTTCGAAGTTGATTTATGTTTCGTACTCTGGATACTGCGAGATAGACTAAATTCGACCATTCGATGTGATTATCCACCATCCAAACAATTGTATCCGATATAGTCAATCCCTGTGAAGAGTGTATTGTTGCTGCGTATCCTAGAGTCCACGGGGATTTATTAGCACGCAATGCATCTTCAACGACATTGATATCAACCAGCACAATATCATTTAATACGAGAATTTGTTTTTCACTCTGTCCTGGAATATCAACTTCAGTGTTCTGTTTTCGTGTATCCGATGGCCTATAACAAAGGGGTACTGGAAGCGTTGCAAATTTTTCTTTATGTAATTCAAATAACTTCATCTGAAGTGTATCCCTGACTATTTTTCTACTTGCAATTATCAAATCATTTGGTCTCCATGTTTCCCAGAAATCGTTTATTTGAGTTTCTGAAATCACTTCACGCGCTATTTCGCACTGGATTCTATCCGGTTGTAATCTAATTAGTTTCTTAAATTCTCGTAATCGTTCATCAAGTGATCTATAATCAGTGGTGATTTCTTCATAGTAGTCTACAAAACCCCTTAGCCATTCATGTGGAGATGCACCGACAAATGGTGGTGGTTGGCCGTGATCACCGCACATGACGACTTTTGTGTTTTTGTTTAACAACCACTCGAGAAATATTTGTAATACATCTAATGACACTGTGCATATTTCATCCCAAATTATGATTTCAGGAATGAATTTATCACCCATACGCTCGGGAGTCCATTTGTCACCCTTCCATCGAAAGAAACTATGGTAAGTACAAGCATTTACCCCTCGCTGTATCATCTCTCTGGCGAGTCTGTGAGTCGGTGTTAGCACAATCATGTTTGTGAAATCCGTAGGATTTTTACTACGATATAATTCAATTGCACGAGTTGTCTTTCCTGACCCACCACAACCGTTTAAATAAACTGTTTTATATCTACAGATTGGATCAGATACCGGTGGTGCATTAGAAAATTCTGATTGAATTTCAATACGGTTACAACAAAGATATTTATCATCCATGGCAACGTCTGCGGATTCACAATACTCATGTAGCATCTCCTTTTTAAATCGCCAACACCCCCAATTTTCTTCGGGATCTGTGAATTTAGCTACAGCTGATTTGTACTTATTGTGTATATACATCGAATCAGTGGCCACTCTAACCGCGGTATTAGGAAATCTATTTATCATCGAAAATAGATTAATAGAAGCATAGGCTAGCATTGAACTTCTCAAATGTGTGTACTGGGAATTATATCCATCACAGTAGGTAACAACCGTACCCATTTTCTCACCATTGGATAGAAAAGCATCCTTACGGGATACAAGTTTTCCCTGCTTCATTAAATCCGCTACAATAAAATCGTATTCAGCGACATCTGTGATCAACCGCGAAGAGTATTTTGCGTTGTCGTATCGTCCACCCTGGGTAAATTTACCGATTATTCTTCGTCCGAGATCCTTTGCTTGTTCTTTTTTAATTTCAAATAACTTCTTAGACCAATTCATGATTTGTTCTTCATTGAAATCAGGGAATTGTTTTCGCAATTCGTTGATTATACGATCTAGATCGGGTTGTGGTAGCCAAACTTCTTTCTGAGCTCGATAGCATATAATAGCCTCGGAAACAATCAACGATATTAGCATACCACAATCAATCATATATCTCAATAGCACTATTGGCATCCAGGCCTTTTCAGATAGATGTCTACCGAGCCAAACATAACTACACGGATGTAACCCTGTAGCTAATTCGAATGATATCACACGAGCGAATCCGGTTAAATCAAAATCAGGCAATGGTCCATTAATCGCAACACGAGTCATTTCATGCGTGGGATGTCCAAATCGTTTGAAGTACTCAGCGCATTCCCCATATCCGAGAAAACTTCCGGGGTAACACGCGGATATATCAATTGAAATCATACCATCACGTGAGTAATTCGTATTCCACAGTCCTCCATGACCAAATTCGACGCAACTCAATTTAACATCCTCGAGAAAATCACTTCGTGTTGGACGCCATGAGTTTTTTTCTCTTGCGAAGTGAGCTACCACTGATGGAATAGTAAAACTATCCGTGAAAAGTTTTTCATGGGAACTATCTGGTGAAAAATCACTAGTGATTTTTCTCATTCTGTTATCTAATTCTTCAACGCGATATAATTCACCATTTGGTTTTACAAATTGATCAAATCCTATTTCGGGATCTTCATCACTTCTAAGTAACCACACTGACACAGGATCATCTTTACACAACGCATGAATAGCATCAAATAATCTCTCTTCATAGAAAACATCCCGGACGAATTCCTTAGGGATATATTTCACGGTTCGTTCTCGTGGAAATACTGTTACCGCAGGTGTCCACGCGTGTTTGTTATGATCAATTATCTGTATTGGTGCTCCTCGCGATTGATATTTCGGTTCGTATAATACTTCTCCGGTTATTGTTGTTACTGATATTGGGAATTTTAATGATGCTTCTAATTTAGCTATATCAGAAATCTTTGCACCATGCTGTTTCACTGTCAGTTCCCATTCGGTTATTTTCCTACGTCGCAGATCAGTTAGTTTATTTCCTCGGGATGCATTTGTGAAGTGTTCTATTATTCGTTCTGCTACACAATTAAGCCCTGACGAATATTTCATAGGAGCTAGTTTTGCGATATCGGGTTTATCATTTAACGGATATATCCCATAAACCATTGCTGTTACGGGATAAGATCTTTCGTAGTATGGTTTGTCAATGCCGGTTAGAATCCCTGGTTTGGAATCTCTACTCACAATGACAGCTTTTTTATTCTTGAGGATTGGTTCAAATTTATCCCTAATAATCCATTTGCCATCGACTTCAATAATGAATTTGATTCGGAAAAAATACCGTTTTTCCCCAACACGTGAAATTATCACTGCTGCTTTTTCATCATTCATGGTAGCGTCAACAACACCATCAATTCGAAATGTTGACCAACAATAGGATGCTCCATCACGCTTAAATTCATTGAAACAATCTCTGATTTTACTAATCATGGCTTTATCAAGAATTGTATTCTTGGGTGTATTAGAAACTATATCGAGATTGAATTGAGCATCTTTCCAGGATAATTTCTTGGACGTTTTTTTTGGTTTATCGAGATTGATTTTGTTACGTTTTTTTGGTCTATCGAGATTAAATCTAGGACTGATTTTCAATAATCTCTTAAACTCTTTCATGTTTCCGTCTCTTGGACGTTTGTTACGTTTTTTTGGTCTATCGAGATTAAATCTAGGACTGATTTTCAATAATCTCTTAAACTCTTTCATGTTTCCGTCTCTTGGACGTTTGTTACGTTTTTTTGGTCTATCGAGATTAAATCTAGGACTGATTTTCAATAATCTCTTAAACTCTTTCATGTTTCCGTCTCTTGGACGTTTGTTACGTTTTTTGGGTCTATCGAGATTAAATCTAGGACTGATTTTCAATAATCTCTTAAACTCCTTATCAGCATTGAATTCAGCATTTTTCGAAGGCTTAATTTTGGATAATCTGTTGAATTCCTCCATGTTATAATTAAAACAAGTATTTAAATAGAAAAATATAGTATAATGAATCACTGCAAGTGGCTAATGATTGGATCAACAACCCCGTGTAACAAATCATGCAGAAGCGAATTCTGTGGGTATCATTTACAAAGCGTTAGGCGAGGAAGTTTTGGCCCTCTTCCATGCCTCCAATGTGGGGTGGGCGTTAGAGGAAAATCGCAGTTGTGTCTTGCTTGTGGGGGTAAACGATACAGGGAACTAAAACGCTACTATGACAAACGAATCATTGACCCTAACGTCCTTGATAAAATCAAGGACAAAATCATCAAAACCCCTCAAGACTACATTGATAGACTTATAATTAAAGCAAATAATAAATTAGACAAGTAATATTATTATATAAATGAGCCAAGATTTCAGACCTCATCCAGTGCTCGTTAATTACGAAGCCTCCAGTGATGGTGTTGTCAGGCACCGCAGACTAAAAAACCCGGTTGGATATCTAAATAATATGGGGTATTTGTTGTTTAGTGCTAGAAATAAAACATATCTCTGTCACAGAATTATTTTTGAATGTCATAATGGATTAATCGAAGACGGATTTGTGATTGATCACATAAATGGCGTGAAGACTGATAATTGTCTTGTGAATCTTCAAGCCGTCTCACAAAGTCGGAATGCAAAATTAGGTGGAACTGGCAAACATGCAAAACCCCCTAGGAGAGTTAAATCGTTTGATTTAGAAAATAATGAAGAGAGAAGCTTTCAATCGATAAATGAAGCCAGTAGATACTTTGACATTTGTAGGGCTTCAATACGATTTGTTTCAGAAAATATAATTAAAACTGCTCTGTCTAAAAAAAATGGTCATAAAATAAAATTCGTATACACCTAAACGATTCAAGGTTGCACGATGTGGTCATCACCCTCTCTGCTGCTGCTGCAAATGTTTCATTTGTGGGTTAATAATTCTTTTACGAGTTCAACCGAAAATTTGATCGAGTCCGATACGATATCGTGTCCCAGACCTTGTCTGGGGGGGATGAAAATCCTTTGTTGAAAATCGAAGATTTTTAGGATTTCACAAACAAACTAATCGCTAACACCTCTTCTTGTAAATCAATCAGATTATTAGATTGGTCTGTGAGTTTGAAATTAATTCTCGTTAACGAATTATTATGGCATCGCATGTAGACAGGATTAATTGGGTTTTCAATAATTAGGAATCCTGGAGGAGCTGTTGGTGCAAATGAATAAAGAATATATCCTTGCTGAGCTTGATTTGATCGTTCGAGATTAATTTGATAGCTTCCTTCAATTGCATCACATACTAAATTGAGCGCAATCACTGAGGATATATTCACGTTGAACGGAGCGATATGCCTACCACCGCCATCTGGGTCATTATTATGTTTGAGGAGGACAGATGGATCTTGTTTTTGTAGCGCCTTGATATCGGTTTTAACAATTCTTGCTAGTTCATCAGCTTTGTACCCGGGAAACTTGAAATTACGCAGATTGTCCTCTGTGATATTGTAATCGGTTAGGAATCGTTGTTTATTGTCGCTGTTGTCATTAATTATTGTTTGAATAATTAGTTCATAGATATATTCCATGTCCGATATAAGTTGATTTATTATTTCAACGTGTTTTTGCGATTTTGTTTTCCGCAGTTGTTCTAGTTGTGTGTCATATAATTGTTTAATTTCATTAAAATAACCACGGACGTCAGTTAGCGTAAATGAAATAGTAACAGATGAGTCGGTTGTTCTTTTAATGATAAAATCCCATTGCAATGTGTCTTTGTTGGTAAATATAAATCTATCGGCGATTCTTCCTTTTCTTATATCAGATAAATTATCTCGATAACTGGGATTGATTTCATGATATGATTGTACGTCCGTGGTTAAGTCGGCGGTGGAATTTTCCGGTGGTTTTTCAGGCCATCCTAACACTGTTCTTAACGAGCTGTTATATATATCTACAATGTATCCCTCTGTGCTTATTTCGATCGACGACGAGAGAGTCGGTTGATGAAGATTAATAGCTATTTTTGATTCTTTTCCAGTGATTGATTTTATTCTACGCTGAATTTCAGCATTGATTTGCTTAATTTGGTACGACCCAGTTGGTAACGAAACAGTTTCCCACTCTGGAGTACCATCGGGTTTATTCTTATACGAGAACACCAGTGTGTTATTGGGTTGCTGACCACCAAATGCAACCGATCTGATATTAGGCCAACTGTGGTATACTCGTAGTTTTGCTAACGCTATCTCCTTCACTGGAATCGGAGAGGGGAAATTCACACTGAATTCTGGATTCGTTGATGTTATTGATATCATGCTTGTTTGTACTGGGTTCGTGTTCTCCACTATTCGTTGAAGTAATTCCTGCGGTGTTGTCATTGTTATTATACTCATGATTTATTTCTAATTTTGGTATCGAGGAATCATAAATACTGACCATCACTGAGAACTCACAATCTGGTAATGTTGATATTATTGAGATCATTTTGGTTTTTTTTGGGTTTGTGTTTTCTGATTCCATCGGTGTTGTCATTGTTATTATATTCATGTTGTTGCTCTAATTTTGATATCGCTGAATCAAAAATACTGACCATCGCTGAGAATTCACTATCTGATATAATTGTATTATCGAGTGACGATGATATCATCAATGATAACTGCGAATATGCGGTTGATGCAATATGAAATTGAAGTAAGTAATTCTGCAGTTTACTCTGGCTGCATGATGATATCTTTTTTGTTATCCCGGTTGATATACCCCCGATTGTAGCCACCGCAGAAATGCAAATTGGAACTACGACCGGGGCAATCATTGTAACCGATGCAAGTATTATTCCGGCGCCAGCGAGAACGCTTGACACCGAGTACATAGTAATATTAATTGCGGTGATTCTTCGTCGGTATTTTTTTATTTTTATTTGATACTCCTCAGTGAGGGTTTTGAGTCTATTTTGAAATTCTCTAACCTGATCATAGCGACATTGAGTTGATGACAAAGTCATTGTTATTTTAAAAACACTAGTGTTTTCAATTAATTACCATCGTTAGCGGGAATTGCTAGTACTTCAGTCGGAAAAATGAGCTACGAGTTCTAAACACCAGGCTATTTTTGATCTAATGATGGAGCTATCAACCGCGACGACATTAAAGTTTTTTCTGCGACCATCCATAATTAACGTCGCGGTGCCACCAGAGTAGGTTTTACCGTCCGCGATCATATTAAATTGATCGATAGAGATCCACGTTAGCCTGTAGATACCATCGGCCAATGTTGGCTTGTAGTCAGGGCCCGCTATGCCGGGGAGACCCAAGATACCGATGGATAATGTAGTATAAACGTCTCTTATCCAATCCATGGTTCCATGATTAACCGTATACACGATATTTTTAACGCCCGCGTGGTGATGTGGAATCTTTACCTTTTCAGATATTGTTTTCAGATTAAAAAGATCGTCGTAAATATCGAGATAATTTACCGTGATTCTGGTAGGATCTATTACCTTCCTTGTCTCCCTGTTAGAGAAGAATAATGAAACCAGAAGACCTTCTGGTTTAAGCTCTGCTTGGTTTTTAATATACCGGTCGATGTTAGAAAATTTTGTCGTGATATCTTGGAGGCTACTGCCCTCAAAGAACTTATTAACAATTTCACTGGCGGATTTTTGTTCGTCAATAGCGCTTTTAATTTCAGCGAGGGTCGGGCCTGTCAACGATGTGGTTTCAGAAACAGGTGTTCTCCCTAGAAATCTATCAACGATGGTATTAAGTGTTGTTTGTCTCACCATAAACATATTAATATCTTTGAGAGTCATCGTAGATGTAGCCGGGACACCAAAGAAACTATTAGCGATGTAGGCATTGTGAGTGTGCTTGCCGATAAACTCACTGATTTCAGCGAGAGTCATGCCAGCCACAAGCGGGTTTCCAAAGAATCTCCCAACAATGTCATTAGTGGGTTTTTGATCTTCTTTTAGTTTAAAAATCTCGAGATAATTTGCCTTGATTTCTGAAGCAGTCATCATCCTTCCAGCTTCCTTGTTAGCGAAGAATGAATTCAACAAGTCTTTAATTTCAGCTAGAGTCATGCCAACCACAAGCGGGGTTCCAAAGAATTTATGTACGACATTTTTGCGAAAATTATTATAACCTCGTATAAGATCATTCAGCTCACGTTCGTTGGTAGCAATCGCGTCGGTGATCGTAGAAATAAGATTACCAGGTTTAAGTTGTCCACCGTTGGAATAAAGCGCAATAGAGTTTTCAGCGGCATCGCTCTGCCGTATCAAAATGTCATTCACGGATATATTACTGCTTTTCAATTTACCCTGTTTGTCTTGAAATACAACTATTTCGTTCGGGTCAACACTTGTTAAATTTAACGTCTCAGCGATTTCATCTTCAATTATTTTTTTTACATCCTCGATAGAACCCGCAGATGTTTCCGCGGTGGGTTCCGACATTGACAGAGATTGTCCCCAAATATCAATCATTATTGTTATCGTAACTTGTGTTTTCAATTTATTGATCCTTGTAATTTCCCACTCGTGTATTCGTTTACAACCAGATGAGGTGGTTTCCACGGTGGAAAATTCTTTGAATTTTCACTAAAGGATTTTAATGAAATCTCCGCGAGGACATTTAATACTTCACGGCCGCATATCGGTGGATCATTTAATTGTTGTGTTGGCAGCGTGGAATAAAAGATCGGAAACTCTTTGAGTTTCATCGAAGAATTTATATACCGCATAAACTCGCTTGGTGGAGCTAACCCATATGAATCGAAATAGACAATCCCACGTGGATCAATCGCGTATGCAACCCAGTGAGTTCCCGATCCGCTGCTGTTATCAAGATTGATAATACCGGTTTCAACGTTATTTGGTTTTCTCGGTAATTGATCTCTCATAAAAACCCCTCTGAAGTTTTTTATCGCTAGTTTTTTAGCAGCATCAATTAAATCAAAATTGGACATAGGAACCATAGGTTCGGAAATCGAAGATTCGGAAATCGAAGGTTTGTAAATCGAAGATTTTTCAATTAATAAACCGTTCCTGGTATTCTTCTTAGACCCGATCCGTTCACGGATTTCCCGCTGTACCATGAATACGGGGTTCCTGGTAGGTACAACCCCTTTCCCTTTTTTTTATATCCTCGTCCCTTCTTCGGTTCATATGATTTAGCAATGCCTTCTATCGCTTTTGTTCCCAAGGCTCCAGCTGCCCCCAATGCGACCGCTTTTGCAACTGCTGGTGCGGCCGCTGCAATTAATCCTGGAATCGCAGCAAACAATGGAAATATACCACCTGATTTTATCATGTTCGCGACTGCGGCTTTTGAAAATTCTATTTGAACTCCTCGCCGTTTTTTCATTGCATCATTGAAATGTTTTATTTGACGATCCGTTAATGATATTTTATGTGTACCGCCAGACATCTGCGCTGGTTTTAACGTTATTGTGGTTCCACATTCTTTAGCGGATTTTGATTTTAATTTCTTGACCTGACCATCAGTCAGCTTGACACTAACAACACTATATGGCATTTTATTGTAAAACACATTTATGCTTTCAATTGATCTAATTGTGAAAATCGTTTACGATTTCAATCATAGATTTTCTACTGGTGCATCAACGAGTCTCATTCGTCCGCCAGCCCCTTCTAACAACATTGATTTATCACTGAGAATGACAGCAATCGCTCTATAATTAACGCCACCAGGAGCTATACGAGCTCTGAAGTGTATATCAACGACGGATTGCCTTGTTAAATCAAGATGTTCCAGCGAAAAGTAATAAATCGGATACAAGTTCTTAAAATCAAGTTGCGATATTTGCAAACCAGTATCAACATTTTGATCACGACCCATATATGACAGCATCCGATGATACACACGTGCTATGTGGTTAGTGTCGTAATCAAGCTGAATATCCTCAGATGGTTCTTGTTGTCCGTTTATTCTCAGTGAAACCTCCTTGACTCCTAACCGATCAAATATCATATGACTGCGTTCTTGGGAGCCTAATCGATCCCGATTCTGCAGCGCTATAAATATATGACGTGGAGCTGAAACGCCTTGTTTTGATGCCAGGTGCCATGTAAATGTATCAGCAACATTATCCTCTTTAGCATCAGTCGTTGTTGTTAGCCAACTTAGCAATGATTTACCACCTGTTTCCATAAATGAGAGCAGCCGCTCTTCCGTGGTAATTGATGGAGTCATTACTGGCATCCATAATACTATTTTACTCAAAACGACTTTACCATCAGCGGCACCAGTACGCCAAATTGCATCATTGTCATTGCCTTTTCGTACTAATGCGATTGTGTGTTTGGCTCCATAGATGACTTTTCTTACATTTCTGCAGAATCCAAATATATGATGGAGTGGAATCGCACATGAAAAATATCGCTGCTGTTCTTGCAATGCTAATTTTCGTGTTGCAAATCCTAAATTGAAATTACCATTAACGCCTCCAAGAATATCAAACGCAGCTCCTGGTCTAGCTCGACGTTCTGGATTAGTTGCTTCTCGTTGATTATCAACTGAAGTGTCTTGCGGTGTTAACACTTTAATGTATTGAAGGTGGTCAGCGTTATCAGAGGTATCCTTTGCAAACATCATAGACGGACCAGCCGATCTTGTATAATCATCGGAGTATCTTGCTAGCCCGATTATTGTTGTTGCAACATCAACTTCACGGTCTATTGATTCAATTTCTTTTCCATCAATGAGATATCTTGCACTTTCAAATAACGCCATTATACCATTGTTGACGAAACCAACTCGGATATTTGGATCATTTGCATATAGGGTATCAGCTGCAACATTTGTTACAAGTTTTCCCTCGATTTCAATAAATGCTTCACATGGCAAAAAGTATTTACTGGTATCTTGAACTTGAAGTTCAATTCGCGATCGTAGGTCGGGTTGTATTGCATGATAGGAATAGTATTGATAATCGCGGACGGAATCATCCTTGCGCACTGGGGCTTCCATATCTAACGCGGGATCAGCTGTTCGTTTAAACATTTTATTAAAATACTAGTGTTTTCAATTGGTGAATTGCAAAGCAATAATTATCGTCGTTGAAAATTTTTCGAATTTCTTTTTTGTTTCAAACCACTTCCTGCTATCGCGTTCATGATAGCGCTATCTGTTACCGGTGGTGACGAAGTCAATTGCGCTAGTTTTTCTTCCACTGCACTATTTATTGCTTTGCTGATTTTTGCAGGCATCACTGTAGTTGATGGCAGCACTAGTGGTTTCACCACCGACGAAGTCATTCCTGGTTTCTTTCGTACCAATGATGCTATTTTATCTTTCGCGGCAGAAAATGCCTTTCCTGCAAGATTTCCAACGAAATTGATTCCCTTATCACGAATAGCATCAATGGCTTTCATTGATAATTGTTTAGCTAACGGCGCTACCTTGGGAGCCATTCTTGTAAATAACCCCGCAATGGTATTGCCGAAACCATCTCCGTAATATGCTCTATAAACAGGCAATCGTGAGTTCACCACGTAGACGCTTACTGGTTTATCATGGTTGTAGTGTATAATCATCTTGTTATAAAACTAGTAGTTTTTCAATTAATGATCAATCGCTTACATCCATAAGATTTTCATCATAACGTTGGGCGTCTCTGTGATTTTCAACTAATTCAGCAATAAGTTCTCGATATACATCAATGTCCATGATACCGCCGGCAAATAATCGTCTACAGATATCAGCTGCTTCATTAATTACTTCCGGTGAATTATTTCCGGCTCGTTTCCCTCCGATGAGAACCTCTAACCTTGATATATCACTTAGAATGTTACCAGGGCATGTCACTGTAGAGTGAAAGACATCCTTTGGATTTTTAATCGAATATCCTTTTCCGCTTGTTTTCTTAGAACCGGCTTCTGCTTTTATGTCTATTTGTTCCGGGATTGGATCCTCCATATAAGGTGGTGGTTGTAGACCGCCTTTAACCACAGCTAGAAAGTTATTATAACCAGGGTGCTGCAACGCTGTGATTTTATTCCCGCCATGTTTCGCTAAATATATTTTTGATGCCCAAGTGTCTTTGCTTTTTATAAAACTTTTAAACTCGTCTTTTAATAAATTCTCTCTTATACCCTTTGGAAAATTTTCTCTAGCAAAATCAGCTAATTCGTAATCCGTACCGAGTTTTTCAATTCTATTTAATGCTGCGATTGTAAATATACTTTCAGGTGAATAGTCTCTTCCTGCAGCTGCTTCTTCGCGTTCTTCAATTTCGCGTTGAGTTTTTATATCACTGGATAACTGTTGTATCCCTGCGCGTGTTTGTCCGGTCTCTGCTGCTATCTTTTCAAGCACACCAAGAACAGGCACTTCTCGTCGCTTGCCTTCCTTAGGAATATCTCCGTATATTGCTCGTTCAGTTGCTGTTTTCACATCTTTGGTCGCACTTGTTATCGGAGTAAACAGTTGTTCACTTGACACAGAAAAGTCAGTCTGCGCTTGTTGTCGTTGTTGAAGTTTCTCGCGAAGTCTGTCTCGAACCGGTATAAACTTTTTAATTGCTGCTAGCCGCTCTCGGGCTAATCTAGTTGTAAGCGATTCACCTACCATATATTGTTTATGAACTAATTTTTCAAATGTAAAACTATCACAATTAAAAGCTTAGTTATTAAATAACTTAGTTATTAAATAATGTACCATCAAGCTAACGTATTCATCTTCGACAGGGTTAAACTGTACGACGCTATCCGCGAGTGTTTCAGAAATAACATCGCTGGGGATTTCAGAATTGTAATATCTGAGAATGGCGATGAACGATTTGTGTTAACGACGCGGCAACAAGAACAATTACGTGAAAATGGAGGCGTCGCGGTGATTACTTGCTACTACGACCAGATCATCCATTATGCACATAACTGCATGAGCAAGTCCAGACTGATGAGTATCCTTTCAGGAGAAAATCCTATGTAAGTGTTACAAAAAACGCTAAAAAAAATTTATTTTTAATAAAAATTACTGAAAGCCTATTTTATAGTAACGCTCACGTGGTTAAGATACGGGTTTTTCCTCGTTTAACATTTTTCTAAGATCACGAACCTTAGAACTAATTTCAGCTCGTTTTTGATACTCTTGGCCGAGCTTTTGACGTATTGCTTCAACGGTGCTAAATAGCGTTATGAATACATTAATGTCGTTACCGTACAAACAAGCATTGATGGATTTTTGAATTCCTTTCACGAGCCTGTACATCCTAGGTAAAACATAACGACCCTTACTAGACTGATACTCAATATCTTCATATTCCGAGGTAATCTTGTCAGCGTCGAGACTTTCAGATAATAATACCCCTTTATTTTTTAAAATTGAAATTTCAGCAATTATAGCATTTACATCATTGATATCCATTATTTATAGTTTTATATAAATATAGTATACTGTATCTCTAATTATTAAAAAAAAAACATTACATATACGACAACACATCTTGGAACTCCTTGGGTGCCTTCGCATCCAAGTAAGCCCAAGGGGACCCGAAACATACATCTCCGGCGGGAGGCCTAAGGTGGCAAACGCCATCTTAGACCGCCCAGAAGATATGCTTGGGGGGACGTCACAACATGGACGGCACAATGCCATATATATCTCCGCTCGAGTGTTGCGGCAAATTTTAGGCATAACATGTACTTAATTAACTTAATTAAGGATGGATTATAATTCAATGGAACGATGATGGTATGATGTGGGCGTGGTAAACCAAACCAACATGGCAACCCATGAAATCTAATTCATGGTTGCATGAGTTGGAAAAAACACCAACCCACGCTACCGAGAATGCGATAGCATGAGTTACAATGTTGGTTTGGCTGAGGGGGATCGCCCCTCCCCCCCAATTAATAGAAAAAAACATCTTCCGTTTCGCCATCAAATAATGTATCTGCTATGGGGACCGAACACACGTAGTTGATAGATCTATGTTTACAAGACAAACACGATATACCATTACACCACGGAGCTGTCATACAGAATAGAGATTTTTTAATATATATATATCTTCTGATATACTTAACAATAAGAGATTTTTAAAATAGACAATTTTATGCTGCAACATTTTAGTTGTTAAATAAAACAGCGTTTTATATACTCTGTTATAATTCTCTAGATAAAATACATTCATAAAGAGCTGTATACAAGGAATTTTAACCACGCCCACCTACTTCAATGAATAGGAAACACTCGCGTTCCGGCTGAGCGAACATAGGTAATGCGTAGATTATAAAGAAATGTCTGTACTGAAAAGAACGAGTTAGCTGTCTGCTTTACTGCTAGTCCACCCACCCCCACACATGAGATATGTAGATAAATAAAAATACAGCTATTTAAATAATTCAGTTTTAGCCCACAAGCGACAATAAAAAGTTTTATTCTCGAAACTCATGTTCTCCATTACAGTCACGTGGGCGCGCCTAGTTACAGGTAATATAGCAGGCGACAAATTCCTTTGACGTCATAATACAAGGGAACTTAGTAGGTAAATGTTATAAGTTGTGGCAGATTAATCTATAAAGAATTATTAACATGTAGCAGCAGAGAGGGTGGATGACCACATCGTTGTGAGCAAAATCGTAAAATCTCCCTTTTGCAAAAATGGAGACTTTTTTTTTGGTTAAATGAGATTTCGTTGGAAGTCTTATATTTTGCTTGAAAACGTAGTGTATAGGCCATTTTTTGCTCGAAAACGTTATCTGGAAGCCTTATTTTTGCTCGAAATCGTGGTCTGTTCACCCTCTCTGCTGCTTGTACATCTGTGGGTCTTTCAGCCACTGAATTTTGATTGTAAATATCAGCACAGCTAAAATGATCAATTGCTCAACACAATTTCCCACTCAACAGGTGGTCAAAGATGGACCAGCAAGCCCTTAAATTTGCCATCCAGGAAATTGATGTGTACAGAGGACTCCTGTATACATGATTTTCTGAATCCCAGATATAAAAATTGGGTCAAAATACGGATTATGCGTTTCCGAGACCTTTGAAATTGATCGGTGATTAAAACAAGTTTATTTTGCTGTGAAAGTTTCATTTTTATATTTGTTTACATTTACGATGGCTACAAACATCAGAGTAAAACGCAAATTAAATTTACACTATGGAAACTAAAAATCTGGCCGTTAAGGAAGTTGAGGGATGAACATCTCGCAAAGAGGTCTGAAATTTTTTCACTAAAAACTAACACCCATTCAGGAAGGATGAAAGCTGCAGAGTCTAATAAAGAAAGACTACCTTGAAGGTAACTGTGCTCCCCAAAGGAAGAAAAAAAAAACCTGCTACATTTGATGACGTGGAGGAAGCATCAAAGTGGTTCAATGAAGCATTTGTGAAAAAAACTTGTGTGGAGAACTTTGCTGCAGCAAATGGTGGGTTCAGTCGCTTTAATGTTTGTCATAACAGCGGATACAACAGTATTTGTAGAGAATACATGTACTGTTGAGTTTTTTTTAATTTCCCTGTGAATAGCCCAATCCCCTTGGTAGCCTCAATATCATGGGAACAGACTGACCAAAATCTAGGCCAATTTAAGTACATGTACATGAACCATGTAAATAACTATCTAACCTAGTGCTGATACCAACATTGAATATCGTAATGTTTTTCGTATCAGGATGTGATCGATGCAATATTTTAATTTGGATTTTACTACACAAAGGTAAGTAAGATTTGTCAATATGCATGTTTATTTCACACTGATTCTGTCTTCATGTACTCTAAATTTCAATTGTTTTCTCAAAGTGTAAATGCTACTCACTGACGACGGGTCGCCCTTTGTTGACGAATTTAAAGTGGTCTTTTTTCAGCCCCACCCCACCCCCAAACACTTGTCTCAACATCCGCCCATGTCGACAATATTTTCTCGGGCCCGAGGATGTCAACATAAACGGGTAGGACTGTATAACAATAATGACTTAGGGGTGCCTGTAGACAAGATGTAGACAGTTTTATAACAACGGTGTTAAGCAAGACCACATCGCAAAAACAAGTAAATACCACCAATCTTTAGTTAATTCTTTGAAGCCATCACCATTTATAAGAGAATTTCCTAAAATAAAAAAATTGTTGACACTGCAAGTCCATTAGAATTATGACTGATAATCCACAATGTTAACATAAACCGTTAACTTCATAATGATCTTATTCCAAATTCTTCTCAGATTTTTTGTTGATGTCAAACCATCTTAAACATTTTGACAACATTACACAACATAACAGCTACATAGGCTCTAAATGCACACGAGCTTGCACACTGAGACAGTCCTCTCTCTCTCATTCATTAAGAACAAAAAAAATCTTCGAGCGTTTTTATTTTTTATTGTAATTAGATTCTTGAGTTGGGAGCTGAATAAGACAGAAAATATGTTTACTTTGCACACTTATTTTTCGTACATGGTCCATACCTCCAAATGATAATTATTTATTTTACATATAATTTTCATCCACTGATTTAATGATGCTTCTGAAATGCACATGTCAACCGTACCCCAATCACATTACATGCGCAAGAACTATTAATTTAACTTCAATGAAGTCGGTTCTAAAAAAAATAAAATAATGCTAACTTTTAATACAAATATAAAGATATTAAATGCTTTGAAGTTATATCTACCTTTCTTTATGCATAATACATGCATGCATATAGATATATATACACAAACACACCTCACAAATATAGCCCCCTCTCTGGAAAGGTCATCCTGTACCATGGGAAAGGGGTTGCTGTATGAGAGGGTGACAATAATAACTTGCAGAACTAATCTAGAAGCATTATTTGAGCATTTAAAGGTCTACTAGTGCACTCACACAACCTTCGTTTACATTATAAATTTGAACTTCAGGAAGCGATTTTTATAGGTAATATGTCATATACCTCATCAATAATGCAAATAATGACCACAGAACATTGATTTTTTATCGTTGTTGACAAAACGCTCCTAGCTGATTCCGCGCTCGGTAATTTCCATAAGGTAAAGCGGAAGTGACACGGTTTAGGGAACACTGCTTTCCAATTGAGTTGATTTCAATGAGTGTATCCGTGTGTGAAAAATGGTAAAAAGGTGTATTGTTGGAGGTTGTAGTAATACAGCACGAGAAAGAGTGAGTTTGCACTCATTTCCTACTAATCCTGTTTCAAGGAAACAATGGATTAAGCAGATACGAACGACAAGAAAAGATTGGACTGACAGGCGAGATAGTCAAGTTGTCTGTAGTGACCACTTCAGAGAAGACGATTTCGATCCCACCTCTAAACTGAAACAGTCATTTTGGATTAAATACCATTAGACGACTCATGCCAAATGCAGTTCCATGTGTATTTTCTCACCATATAACACAGAGTGCATGCACACCAGATCAACATAAATCAAGGGTTACGGCAGGCCTAACAATACATAGCCAGAGAGGAGCTTTTCAAAAGCGAGAGTGAGCAAAGGTAAATAAATGTTTACTGATTTTAGCATGCTATATTATTTGTTGTCAACCCTACACTCTTGCCACAAATATACCTAGCTTGCGAGCGATTAATGTGAGGTTTTTTTAGTGGGAGTGTGTTTACAAATCGTAATAGGTAGGTCCACCCATACCCCCAAAATTATGAAACCTGCTTTATCAACGTGTGTGTGTGTGTGTGCGTGCGCAATGGTGCAAAGTCTAAATCCACAGTGTGTGTGTCTATATTGCTCCCCCCCCCGCATTGTTCGGACCTTAGCCTAGACAAAATTATTGTGGATGCTGTAGCCTCTTTCCTGTTGCTGTTTATAATAATAATAATAGTCTTATATCACAAGTGTTCATCTCATACTTAAATGGTGTGAATAGTTGGTGTATTAATTGTTTTTAATTGTAAGGACTAATTAGTTCTGAGGATCTGGGAGTATATTACCTTCCTTGCTTAGTATACATTATTATGTCAGTGGATCTCGCTTTAGGTCTGATTCACACCCACAACCCATTGATTGCAGATGTAATATCGATGTTTGTTCGATGTGATAAGTATATTATTATTATTATTATTGTTATTATTATTATTCAGATTGTGTACAGAATCATACAAGGCAATATAAGAAGAATTATGCTTTAATATTGTTTATGATGTAAACTTCTAATGCTGCTTGATTAACTTGTATTTTTTTGTTAGATGTTGAAATAGATTTTTCAAAACCAGCATCCAGAAGACAATGTACAAGAGAAAACCCAAACTACACCAATCACACAGTCAACAGTAGATGGTGCGACATATCCTGGTTTGCATACTGATGTCACAGAGAACTTTCCATGCATATCCTGTGTTCAAATGGTTGGTATAGCTTAATATGATTTCATATGACCTCATATATGAGAGCTTACTAGTAAATCAATAAAGATATGTTATTATTTATTGTGGGAAAGCTATACAATGTGTTGGTTATATGTCAAACATTATGACTAGTTAAGAGATCCAAGAGAATTCAAGCATTAGTGAGAGGAAAACAAATTGATTTTGTAATAATAATACACGTCATTGTTATAATCTCACCATTAAAAGTCAACAAGCAAATGACACATGTAACAATATATTAACTAAGTTCAGTATGATAGTGTAAGCAATAGTCTGTATACCATACACTTGTCCACTTTTTGTTACTGAGCAATATTATACTGTTATTGATAAGCATATAATATTCATGAGTTACTCTACTGTGTGAAAACCATGATAATCAGAATGCACATGTATGATATTTCACAGGTTTTCAGGTAAATGTCAATGTGCAGAGAAGGAGCAAAGGCATTCGGTGTTCTTTAGACATCCACACAGGTAGTGAAATGGAGAACAAAAATGACAGTTTTGATCAAGTGGACACAGACTGATGCTCATGATATTGAAGATGAGTATTCCATGATAAGGGAGTCAGATGATTCAAGCTACAAACCAGATGAGAGTAACCGTATGGATTCAAGCTTCAACTCAAATACCTCTGTAAAAGGGTAATGTAAATTGCATAACTTCAGCATGTATGAACCTATTACCGATTTGATGGTGCAATCAAATTCTTATATTGCTATTCATGGCCTCTAGAATTAAGTATGTTTCCAGTCTTACACATCCCATTTGCACGCAAAGTACAAGTCCTTGTAGTGAGTGTAGCTAACACTTTCACTTGGAAAGTTCCACCTGATTGCATACACTAAAACTGATGGCAAAGCAGCCTGATTTATTTTATATTAATCAAAACAAAGTCCTGGATTGTAATCAAAATAATGTCGGTGCAGATTTATACATGTATTCAAAGTCATATAATGTGACAAAATAATTATAAAGTCAAATATTAGTTATGTTTGTTAAAATGAATACCATTTTAACTTTTATTACTACATGTACATTGTTTACAAATTTCAGAATATGTTGAAAGGTTGATGGCATCACTGGAGAAAATGGTCAGGAAACCAGTCAGTTATGTCACCATCTTTATGCAGCCAATCCCTGACGCCGGACAAGTCGATGGCTGTCTGCATGATAACTACAAGTGCTTGAAACCTGTGTAGTTACCACCTTCACTTGAGAACCTTCTGCCTGATTGCATCTACTACACAGGATGGCAAAGCAACTCTAATTTCACGGACACGATATCCCCAGCACCATCTTACCAGCTGCCTGTATGCGGTGTATCTCTTACGACTGAAAATATAATATACAACATATTTTAGACTTGAATAAAGTTATATTGTGTCACCTATTCTTGTCTGAATTTATTTATTTCAAGTTTTCTGAGTCAAGGCCTTTAACATAAAATTATATTTTAATACAACCAATGGTAGGAAGCTAAATGAATATTAAGTGAATAAAAACATACCATAATATGTTTTAAATATCATAGTGCAGAGTCTGTTTAAGAAATGGAAGTGTTTCTCGATTGAAGTTAGCTTTTCGTGATAATTTCCAGTATAATAGACAAATGATGCTAGCTAGGTTTATTCTTGAAAATTTTGGCGCCAGCACCATAACTAGTGTTATAGATATATATATATATATATATACATATATATATATATATATACATATATATATATATATACATATACATATACATATATATATATATATATATATATATATATATATATATATATATATATATATATATATATATATTTGTGTGTTTCTGTGTGTATTTATGTGTGTGATAAATGGTAAGACTTTTTGGGTACTTTTTGTACCACAATATTTCTGAAATGCACCTCCCGTCATAAATGTATTATATTTATCTCATTGTTTGTTTCCCCACAAATAGTTATGCATTATTTTTTCACTTTCCTAAACCGACATGGAAAAAAAAAACATTAAAGAAAGAATACTATATTAGTAATAATTGCAATAATAATAATAGTAATTACCAGAATGTAGAGCCCAAGTGCTGCTCAGCTTGATCATCTTGATCATGGAATGTTCGCTTCGGGGCCTTGATTCTCGTCTTGATCGAGCTGAAATTGTAACGGCCTCACTTCATAACGAGTAGAATCTTCTTCAGATTCAAAGAGTTGGCCATCTTCAAGGGGTTCACCTTCCTCAAATGACGAAGCTGAGCATGTCAAATTTGACATAAATTCGCTAGTATCGTCCCTATCAGCCATAATCACCACATATGCTAAACTTAAGGGACTTCCCCAATGCGCGTCACTTCCGGAAATCTGATTTTTCACCGGATGTGTACAAATATTTCCGGAGCATTTTCCGTAAAACATCGATTTATGCTCAAAAAATCATAATTTTCTCCTCAATGAGTTAAAACCTAGATCTAAAATGTACATTTCTGAGTTATTCAGCGAAAAATGAACATTTTGATGTATAATGTGTATTTGACGCTAGTAGACCTTTAAGCATACCAAGTTTAAGATTGTTCAAATTAATAATCATTAAAACATTGTGGATTCTAATTCATATTTCATCCAAGTTGTGTTAAAATATCTCCATTTTCCTCAGCATCTCATGGTACAGGTTTCATTAAAAAAACGCAACATTTTTACTGTATACTATCACGGTATAAATCAATGTATAATAAACTTTGATTAATTTACTTTTTAAAAAATGGGATAATGTAAACATACAATTTCTTTCCTCCTTTGCACACCAACGAGTATTAATATTCATTGCCACACTTGCTTTACCTGAAATAGAGGACTGTGCCAATGTCATGATGAAATTTGAGGAACAGCTCCAATTCATTTCTGTCCTCAATCTTAACAGATCCAGACATATTTATCTCTTCAATGAGACTGAGTGGTACAACCTGATGGAAAGGAATGTACAAAGCTATTATAATCTAAAATTTAAGGAGTCAGTTGGAACATGTGATGAAACTTTTTGTACATATCCCACTAATATGACAAGTCTTTTAACATATGAAAAGCACATTCAAGTTTGGAAAGCCCTAAAAATTAATATGACAACAGTCTTAACATATGAAAAGCACATTCAAGTTTGGAAAGCCCTAATTAACAGTCTTCACTCATAAATTTCTCATAGTCAATATCAAATGAAGTGTTGAAAAATGAGACATTTTCAAATAGTCACTTTTCACCTTCAAGAATGAACATCACATATAAAGAATAAAAATAAAATACTGCTAACAGAACTTTTAGTTGCCTTTTAGTGCCCATAAGCATTTTTTACTTTAAAATCTTCATTTTGCGCAATGGATGAAATATCTCTGATCAATAAATGTGGATTGATGCACTCAGTTTATGAAACAAGTTTAGATTTTGGAACGTTTGACTGAAATGGGAAGACATCATACTTGTCTAGATTGGGAATCAGTCAACTACTGATCACCAGAGGCGCAGGTCCTTCGGATAAGTATCTCCTGAGAAGTTCATCAACAATTCATCAAAATACTGTAGGAATGGGATCTCTAAAGACTTCAAGTGAGATGTTAATTACCGACATTATCCAAGCAAAGACTTTACCGGCAGAGGCAAGACCATACAGGCCCACATCGACCTGGCGATTGATTAGGATTTTTAACGTAGCTTTAACAATTTTTCAGTCATATTGCTACGATGGCTAGCACTGGGGCATCATGCTGCAGACATGTAGCATGATGTCCCACCCAGTCACATTATCCTGATACCTGGCTGACCAGTCCTGACACTAACTTCTTAATGCAAGCGAGGCAGCTGTTTGTACCATTTTTTAAGTTTTTTTGAATGACTTGGCTGGGGATCAAACCCACGACCTCTTGCATTAGCGGCAGACACTCTTAACTACTAGGCCACTGGAGCGGTCTCAACCTGGTGAAGACACTATAGAAAAGTGTACAGCCTGAATATCAATTGAGACTGTCCAGTCATAAGGCATCTTGGCATTCCTGACCAAGCTTTAAAGTGCTCTTCCTCAACATATTTGTTTAAGAGGGAACAATTAACAGAAACAACACTTGTGGAACAAGGTACAAAAACCCTTTGAAAATTAGCAAGGAATGTTTGGAGAATGATATAATTATTACAAGGACATGATTGTACAAAATAAATTTTAAGAACAAAGGCACATTTTCTTTTGTGACTTGACAAGAATGTACTTTTGCAAGAGTCAGAGTAAAGAGAGAAGAAATTTATTATGTTAGCTATGACAAATAAATTAAACTGGGCTCATGTTTTTATAGGAGGAGCTAATTAGATTTGACAGGGACATTAGTATATTGGAACTGAAAAGTAATTAAATATTAACACATAATGTATTACAGCTATAAACTGACATTTATATACAAAAGCAATTTTTCAAAATTCAGTTGCAGCGACCTTGACCTTAGACTTTTTGATTCTAAACTCAGTAGACTTACCCCAAATGCAAGCCGTTTGGTAAATGTAGACCATTTTAAATTGAAATCATAGTACAGAAATGAAAAAGGCAACAGATTTGCGTATGGGTAAAATCATTGCACACTTCTATGCACACATTTTGCATATGTGTAAATTTGTCATAAGATTGTATGTTAACCGCACCTTGGTACCAGAAGCTTTTAGTGTCATGATAGCTTGTTCTAAGGGAAGCCATCGGGCAGGTTTTTTCTCCCCCCAATGAGCATGCCGTTTTGAAAGTTCGAAAATTCTTTTTCTCAACTTTTCCAGCATGGGGTCAGGCTGGGTGTTATCGATGGCAATATCATCCATCAGGTGACGTATGGTTGGCTTTTCTTTCAACATGTACGGAGTTCTTTAAAGTACTTGTCAATGACTTCTTTTCGAGATTTCTGTAAATAAAATAAAATGAATGTAGATGTTTCACATACAGTCTTAGAGAGTTTATTTCAAAGCATGACATTCTATTAGAACAAAAGAAGGGGCTGATACAAGATTCTTAATATGCCAAGTTTCTGGAAGCAATACATAAATGCATAATGTTGAGTGTCATTCTCTGGAGATATTTATCCTCTGAAATGATCTTTAGAATGGTTTTGGATGATCTTTTTTGTAAGTGGTTAGCTTTAAAACGATCTCCACAACTGCAATGCCAAACTTAGAGATTTATTAGCCTGTTTTTCTTCTTTCACAAACAAGTCAATCATACTTCACACCCTGATAATGATAAGAGTCCAGATGTTTAAATCTGCCAATTTGCTGAACAATTATCAGTCTTTGTTAATGAGATCTAATGAGCAACATGCCAAATAAAACAATAACATTTTAAACAAATTTATTTTGATTACCTCTGCTTGTATGATTTTTCTATTTTTACACTTCTAAGGTATGACAGAATTAATGAGAAAACTTCACATTGGAATAATCAAGAATATCGACTTAATGAGTCTGCAAATATAAAGCTTTTTGGTGGGAATTTTAAACAAATCTAATTAAGCAATACTTACCGATAACTATTGCTTAGCTTTCTTTGTCATACCAAAGAAAATGCTCCATCCATATCATGTGCAGTATGACACAATTAATCATGCACCTCGCTTTGTCCTTTGTATGTTATGTACAATACAAGCACAGATATTTATTTTTCTCAAAACGGTTATTATATCAGGACATCAGAGAAGGATGGGAAGAAGGAATATGAAAATTGTTTACCGACAGATATTGTTTAGCTGAATTTGTCTAATTTGACAATAGCTTACTGATAGATATTATTTAGCTGAATTTGTCAGTAATTTGACAATAACTTAACAACAGATATTTTACCCATAGATATTGTTAAGCTGAATTTGTCAGTAATGAGACAATAGCTTACAGATATTGTTTATGTGAATTTGTCAGTAATTTGACAATAGCTTACCGATAGATATTAATTGGCTGAATTTGTCAGTAATTTGACAATAGCTTACCAATATATATTTAGTTGAATTTGTCAGTAATTTGACAAAAGCTTACAAATACTGTTTAGCTGAATTTGTCAGTAATTTGACAATAGCTTACCGACAGATATTGTTTAGCTGAATTTGCCAGCAATTTGACAATAGCTTACTGATATATACTGTTTTGCTAAATTTGTCAGTAATGAGACAATAGCTTACCGATAGATATTATTTAGCTGAATTTGTCAGTAATTTGACAACAGCTTACCGATAGATATTGTTTAGCTGAACTTGTCAGTAATTGACAATAACTTACCGATAGATATTTTACCCATAGATATGCCGAATCAGAGACTCGAACCCACATCTCAAAGCCTGAATGATGCAACTGGCAACTCAGCCTGAATAATTATTCTGTCAGAGAGACTGCATGGGATGAGTCAAGGGAGAAGTTAGATAATGTGTTTGCTGTGAATGAAAGATCCCCGTTGCAGCAACAGAAGATCCCTCCTGTGAAAGACCAAGCTAGAGCAATCAACAGGTCTTGAAAATCACTGAATCATGAACACTGGGGCCAAAAGTGGGGCTGTGATAATGATCTGAGCAGTGACAGCTGTGACATTTTGCAGAACTTGTGGAATCAGTCATTAGGGTAGAAAGGTATAAGAGAATAGCCAATCCTACTGGATACTGAATGCATCCACTGCCCATGATCCTTGGTCCTACAGGATAAAAGTAAAAAAGTCTTTTTGTTCTGCCTGTTTACAGATAGATCAACTAGAGGTCTACTTCACAGCAAGAAAAGGGACCAACATCGTGGTGAAGAGGTCATTCCGTGAGAATGACTCTGCCAGTTAAGGAAAACTGTCCACCAAATGTTCTTTACCAGAATATGCCAAACTCTAAGCATTATGAGTTCGAGATTTCCACAAAAAGAGAAGGGACACCTGTGCCTCCTTGACATTAAAAATAAGCTACAACACATCGACTCTTTACATAAGGCCCCCTGTGAAGCTAAGTATACAGCCTTAATTTCTAGGTTGTTTATGTGGAGAGACAATTTGGACAGGGTGCAAAGTACCTGTAGAATTATGCCCAAACTGGAATCTGGTGCATCGGTGAACAAGCAGGTGTGTGGTTCGGGTGCATTTACTGCAAATGGTGATGAAATACCGGTCCTAGGAAAATCAGTGTTGATGGAGAATTTATAGATTGCAAGGAGGAAAAACTGAGGTCACATATGGAGACGTTATGATAGAACCAAGTCTGCAGTGGCAATCAAAGTTTAAGAAGGGACAAGTACAATTGATCTGACCAAGAAGTTTTATCTGGCAGCATCTTTAAAAGAGCCAGGATTTGATCTGAGCCAGTGAAACAAAGTCTTGTGATGGAGCGAATTCTTATTTCTCGAGGTTAGGCAAAAGATCCCAACTCGATTACCAATGACCATCAATAATGGAGATCCTGATGATGGGACAGAATTTGAACACTATGGACTGACCAGTCATCAGAATACTGGAAAATTGGTCATTTCAGCAACTGGAGAGTACTGTATATACTCGCGTATAAGCCTGTTCGCGTATAAGCCGACCCCCCCCCCCAAACTGAATTGGTAAAAGTGGTATAAAGTGCATGACCCGCGTATAAGCCGACTCATACAAATGGTACATCACAAGATGCACAAAGTGAGTTCTGAATACGTTTATTTAGGTAAATCACATTATTAAATAAAATAAAAGAAAGAAATCTAGTTTATATGTTGAAATAAAAACAATTCTGAAGTGTTAATTCTTAATGGAAATTTAATTAATCATCATTCTAAAATCATGAAATATAAAAGTTTGATCACTTTTAGAATCCTTCAAAATCGGGCTCTGTATCAGACTCGCCAAACAGTTCACGAAACTCTGCTTCTGTTATGGGCGTGCTTTCATCATATACATCGTCCCCCCCTCCCCGTACTTGCTTCTCGTTGTCAACAAATTCGCGTGCTGCAGCACAGTTGTTATTTGCTTCTGCATATTCAATAACTTTAAGTTTGAATGCTGCATCATAAGCAGACCGCTATCTTTTACTTCCAACACTATTCATTTTATCCGATTGAATTGAACATAAACTTATACAGAGATTAAACTGAAATAATTTCTTTCAGTAGTAGTATACTATTTATATACCTTATCCTGTAATTATTTATATGTGTGGTTGGTTTTCAATTCGTATTTGATAATTATTTATCATTGTTATTTGTGTTGTGTTTTTTAAACTACGGGTAGTGTGATTCAATCGATCAAACTATGATTGGTTTCAGCGTGGACATTATTCAAGTATTGTGACAGTTTATAACTTTGAGCAGAAACCAAGTCCACTACCATATCTCATTAAACAATACATCTGAGAGTTGGCATCTATTAGTTAAGTCATTGGCATTGTGCAACAAAACAAACCTATTATCCCTGAGGTATTTACCACAGATTAAGCATATGGTAGCTATTGTACAACAATCTTCCGCTAACAAACCACTTTGCTTTACAAACAACTAAACAATAGTTGTATATAAACTGTGGCTCCCGATTACTTCTAAAACACCTGTCAAAGAAATCCAACAAATTATATTGTTTTACAATTATTCACGCTGACTCGTATATTGCACTGTTATTTGCCGTTCCTAAGCGTGCGCGCAACAAAACCCTATGGAGCCTCTCGCTATTGTTTCTCGAAGACTGTCATACATGTATTTCTACTCTCGATCAAAATGTTTGTCGTATATACCTTCAGTATCGTAATTCTTTTATTTCTTTTTACGTAGATTCTTTTCATATTTACACTGAAATAGGCTAGCGTGCATTTCTACGAAACAGTAGCTTAATTATTACTGATTAGCTGAGGGATAAATACTTGACCAGAGATTATTAATATGGCAGTTCTTTTGGAAAATACACGTATTTCCGTAGTTCAAATAACACGTATGGCTGTATACCTTCAGTATCATAATTCTTTTATTTTTTTTCACGTAGATTCTTTTCATATTTACACTGAAATAAACTAGCGTGCATTTCTACGAAACCGTAGAGTTTAATGATTACTGCTTAGCTGAGGGTTGAATACTTGAATAGAGATTACTAATAAGGCGGTTCTTTAGGAAAATACACGTATTTGCGTGGTTCAAATAACACGTATGGCTGTATTTTCTGGTGGATGGACATCTGTCAAATAGACGTCAAGTACGTTAAAAACATGTTTTTCATTCATTATCCTACCACTTATGTTAGAAAAAAAATATTTGTTTTACTTCACGTCAGGACAAATCTTATCAGCCATGTGGCATCATTAGGCATGTGATCTCATATTCGGCGATCGACGGAAACAATAAATATTGGAAATCGAGGGGAAAAAGCATTATAAATTTCAGGTTTGGAACTTGACCCGCAGATAAGCCGACCCCCCCTTCTTCCAGGCCTTATTTTTGTCCTAAATTTCTCGGCTTATACGCGAGTATATATGGTAGATAGACTTCCTTAATTGAGACAAGTCACAGTAATGCCCCAGTTATGAGGGCAAGATCCAAATGCCAAAAGAGGCATACACGACCAAGGCCCCCGAGATTGACAGACCCACATCCCATAGGAATTCATTGGCATAATATGAATATTAAAGGAATACTGATCCTATCACCTAGCCTGCTAATAGAAAAAACCTTAATTTAATACAATCTTTACTGATCCAATCCCCTAGCATGCTGATAAAAACACCTGAATATAATTAAATTAGCCTGATAATAGAAAAAAACTTAATTTAATACCATCTTTAAAATGAACTTTAATCATTAAATCCCAGCTAAGAATACCTCTGGAATCTTATCTACATGTGTGCCAACCAGAATCACGGGAATGATGCCTCCTGGTGATTTTACACTGGAATGGATGGAATTCGTCCAAATCTGAATCTGATCTGAAAAGAAAAGAAATTAATACTTTCTTTATAATTGTATCAGGTAAAAAACAAATAATAAATTAAAAAAATATTTGTTTTAATTATTTATTCACTTTTTATCTCAGTATTCTGCCATAATATAAATGCTGAATGTCACATTTATTATAACACATTAATTGATGTCAAGTTTAGTTTGGGAGAGTTTTGTTGTTGCAATTATCCCATGTCTGTATCATCAGAATTTGGTTTGGGAGAGTTTTGTTTTGGTAATTATCCCCTGTCTCTATCATTAGAGGTTAGTTTGGGGGAGTTTTGTTTTGGTAATTATCCCGTCTCTATCATAAAAGTTTACTTTGGGGGACATTTGTTGTGGTAATTATCGAGACTCTCATCCAAGTTTAGTTTGTGGGAGGTTTGTTGTTGTAATTATCCCATTTCTATCATCAGAGTTTAGTTTGGGAGAGTTTTGTTGTGGTAATTATCCCCTGTCTCTATCATCAGAGTTTAGTTTGGGAATGTATGGTTGTGATAATTATCTCCTGTCTCTATCATCCGAGTTAGGTTTGGGAGAGTTTAGTTGTAATTATCCCCAGTCTCTTTCTTTCATCAGAGTTTAGTTTGGGGGAGTTTAGTTGTTGCAATTATTCCATGTGTATATCATCAGTTTGTTTTGGGAGAGTTTTGTAGTTGTAATTATCCCATGTCTCTATGATCAGAGTTTGGTTTGTGGGAGTTCTGTTGTAATTATCCCATGTCTCTGAGTCTGGTTTGTGGGAGTTCTGTTGTTGTCATTATCCCCTGTCTCTATCAGAGTTGGTTTGTGGGAGTTTTGTTGTTGTAATAATCATCTGTGGTTAATTTCATGATATTCTCATTATCCTGTCAGAGTTATACATATGATTTGGTGTCTGAAATCAACTCCCATTTAACTTTTTATTTGTTTTCAGCAGTATTACTATAGCTTATATTGATCTATTTGAACTTCAGGGATTCCTTATTCCATTTTAAAGCTTGTACCAATATCTATTTTCTCAGGTTATTATAAGACAAAACAACCATATGTATCTTTTATGTACAAATACTTTTTAAGAACACTTTTTGCTGTTAACTCTGTTGCCATACACTTCAATTCTCTTCTCTCCTGTCTAAAAATTCTGTACTTACCGGTTACATTGGTGATTTGTTGACTGAGATCAATGACCAAGAGATAAATTGCTCGACTCGTGAGAAACATTTGATTAGTAGTAAAGAAAGCATAATGACCAGCAAAGTCCCATATTGACAATGCTGCATATTTCTCTACATCTTTCACTAGTTTGTCAGCTTTTTCATTGACCAAACGGAGGATTTCCATCATTGCATCCTTCGTCTTCTTCTCACTCTCACTGGACTTTGCATCACTCAGTGGAACAGTAAGAATGTCAGTCTCTTTGTCTAAATGCTCCACATGATGAATCTCATACCCCCTGGTAATAGATACTTGAGTGGTGGATTGAACTTCTTGGTCTGACACTGAAGTGGTTGATGGTACATTGCTGTTAGTGGCATCTATTTCAGAAGTAATCTCCCTCTGATAGTTTACCTCCCTGATACCCTCTTGCTCCTGGCTGATGTCTGGTTTTTGATCAAGTACAGGTAAAAGTTTGATCAGACGATTTAGTGTGTGCAATTGATCAGAATCTGAAAAGTGGAAAGCAAACTGCATTGACAGGAGCCCTGTGGAAGGATATTCTACTATCAAACTATAAAATGATCATAAACATTTATTATTATTATTATTAATAATAATCTTCAATCTAATATTCCATATAGCTCAGGGCACAAAATTAGCGGTAGTCTGCTAGTCCGAGGCTAGTATATTTCCTGTCGGACTAGTAACTATCATAATGTTCTTAGTCCGATGGGCTAGTAAGTTTTATGTATCAACAGTCAGCGTTTGATTACTCAATATCCTAATAAAGACGTGTAAACTCAATCATAAAATGTTAGCATGAGAAGTCAATTTCAGCCTCAGAAATGTGTTTCTATTGCAAGAAGATATGTGATTGACACATTTTATGTTCAAAAACAAGAGAATACTTTGCATTTGTTATGCCTGCACACGTAGTCTTCAATTTTGGATCTCTTGGGGACTACAAGTTGATAATTTCAATGTTAATTAAAATTTCCAGGTCCAATCAAGTGATATAACAGTTACAGTTACCATTTTTTTAAACAAATTCCTTAAAGTTCAATGAATAGGGATCAATTTGCTGTTATTGTGTAGTAACAAAAATGTGAATGCCTGACTTCATGTATATATTATATGAAAATCATTAGGGAATAATAAATGTGGTCAAAATTTATCTAAAGTTGAACCCAATAATATCTCAAGGTTACATTTGCCATTTTGATACTGGAAAAGTAATACGTAACATTACACATGCACTTTTTGATAGGCAAAATCATGATATTGTTTTTCTTTATAAATTTTGTGGATAGTGATGGCTTACCTTCATGCTGCTGTATCCATTCCCCTGTATCCAGAGGGAGTTTGCAACAGTGTTTATGCACATCAATTCCTTCTGTGCTTTTCTTCTCATTTATATCAACCGGCTGACCAAGGAGGCGCTTTATCAAGGTTGTTTTTCCAACCCCAGATTGCCCTACCACCATCACCCTTATATTGTAAACCTTCTCCACTCCAGCACGCAAAGCTTTTTTGAACAGCTGAATAGAATAACTGTCCATACTTCGGATCTCCACAGGAAAGAGTGGGACTGAAATAAAAATATTTTGACATGTTAAAAAAAAATCTTGCGCAAATGTCCTAAGTACTGTCACTGCCAAGTGTATATACAAGAGAGTTGCTTCCCTGTGTCAATGTTGTGAGCTCTTCACTTGCGGTGTTCATTGTTGTCCTGCAAAAGCCGACCATCAGGTTTAAATTCTTATTTCTTTACGTATCTTAAGAATATTAAATTAGTTGCAAATTTTCAACTTAATATCAAGCATATTGAAAACCATATTTTATATTTAAACGCTAGTATGCTAGAAACATCCAGATCTGATTCACTTTTTTATTGTATATAAATAATATACTGGAAGTCTAAAAGACATGTCAGATTTCATTCATGTTTGACAATTATACATTTTTATTCCATTCACTTCCTGTTCTTCCTCAAAGATGTTTAACATTTACTAGATGTTGACGGTAATAATTTTTAAAAAAAACATTCATGCTTGATAGCTGTCACTGATCATGAGAAGAATAATAACAAAAATAATACTTTTTTTTAAAAAAACCATTGATTCTGTATTTGATGTGATTTCTACTTTTTAGCACTCTTAACAAATCAGTTAAATAATATATTTTAAATTTAAATTTAAGTTGTTATACATTATTTTCACCATCAATAATCTGTGCTTTGCATGTCATGTGGTTTGACCACAGCAGCACAAGATCATGTGGCTCATGATAGCAATTCCTGGATCGCAATGTTCAAAATCTGCATGTCAATCGATCAGTAGTAAGTTCATATATGCTGGTATGGCACTGGCCAGATTGTGTTCGGCATCTCTGTTTAAGACAAGGGTGATTATGAACGAGACTTTCGTGCATGTCCTGTACGATTCCAACGGGAGACGATATGCTGTGTTCCACCTGTTGAAGATCCCAATAGATATTAGATGTAATTTAAAAGTCCACAGTCATGACTTTGCACAAAATCTGAAGTGTGTCGTTAAATCTTCAATCTATGTCTACCAAGGATGCTCTTGCCAAAGATGGATACAATGGGGTATACAAATGGAAAACTGGCATGTATTTTTTTTTCAGAATGACAGATTCAAGTTAGAAGAAAGACTTCTTTGCAAGAGTCGTTCGCTGTTTGGGTCTTCTAATGTACGATAAGCATAGACCAGACTGTCTGTTCTCTGTAAGACTGGATTTTGTTTGGTTTATTGCCTGATGACACATTATCATTAAGTAGGTTCTTTATTGAAAATGCAACTAGAGATAAAGTAATGTGACTTGCCAAAGAAAACACAATGGTAACTGACACAAGTAGTTCCAATTTTATAATTCAAATCCACACCTGAGCAGTCTGGCACACTAACCAGACTTGAAATAATCTTAAAGTTGATTCTAACCTTACCGTCAATAAATAATTGGTTGCCAGCTCGGAGGACATAACTCGTGTGGCAGTAGGAAGAAAACCGTGAAGACTAATTTTGCTAATGAAGTAATTTATGATAATGGTGAGGGGGCAAGCAAGTTTTATCTTATTTGGGTAATGTAGTTTAAGTGACTATGTATGCACTAAATTTGAGGTAGTTGGAGAAGTGTTTGATCTTCGGATTGGAGATTTTATCAATGGTTGATGATCTCAATATGAAGTGAAAGGGGTTGGGGTGGGTGGGTTGGTGTTAGGGTGATACAAAACCTAAACTCAAAGAACAATCCATGCTAGATATGGTGTCTTCCAAGCTGTTGCTATGAACATCATCCCAACACAGATACTGAAGGTAGTTGATTAGTAGTACTATAATAATGGCATTACGAATCAGAAAACATTATAAGAGACTCAATATCTGCAGATCTCAAGATCAAGGTGATAATATGAATGAATGACTAACTGTTACAGAACTATAGTGTATCAAAAAAGGTTGCGTACAGTAAATAATACAGCAAAATCTCTTATAAAATCGAGATAAGAGGTATAACTGCAGTAAAAAGTGAACACATGAATTGTTTTGTCTGTTACATAACAAGTGCCAGAGAAATGCACAGTCCTATGGAAACCACACTGCACATCAATGAACTGTTCCAGCGTGTCACAATATACTGATAAATCTCTCAACGGGGAATGGTATATTGTGACCATCATTGATTATGCTACATGCCATCAACTCTGATGAGGAGGCTATGCTTGGGATTTGGAGAACATTGCTCGTCAAATTCAGCTCAATTCTAATGGGTGGAAAACTGATCTAGCATAAACATTATAATTTACCCCACAATAAAATTGAAAGCAATGGTACAATACATGAAATGTGTCTCAGATCAATCAACTAAGGTTAACAATGTCTGAAATAAGAGACAAAAGCACCAAGGTGTAATAATGTCTGATCTACAGCATATCAGTCACTCCATGTAACAGTTTCTTATAATATTAACAACATACAAGTATAAACCAGATGGATTTTATAAAGAACTGATTATGTCATACCAAAGAACTGATTATGTCATACCAATCCCCCCTTACTGTTAAACAGAAAACATACTTGAGTAGTTATCCAGAATTGGTGACATCCTGGTATGGTCCCAATTATTTGTCAGTGTTATTTTTTCTGGGATATTATGAGCTTGGAGTGAGAATCAGTATAACCAGTAAAAAAAAAAAAAAAAATTGTATCGATTTTAATCAACCATGTCACGTTGTAACGTAACGTGATGGCAAAGTTTCAATCCCCTAGTGCGGCATTGTGGGCTGTATTGGTACCACAGAAACTGTTTGAAAATAAGCTAAATATAGCAACATGCAAAATTGATACATTTACAATAGAATTATATTACTTGAAGCAAGATGTTCAACAAAAAAGTATGACATGTCACACATATCCGGTTTATGTACAAACGAGATGCTGGGCAGTAAACTGAAACATTAGTCAGTAATTTTTCAAAAAGGTCGGCTTTTGGAGTATTCTTCTTGATTTGAGGTAAGTAAAATATTAATTTAGAACGATACTTATATAAACAAACGATACTTTACAGCTATATTACCATCATCTGCCTTTGTATGCACTCTGAAATTTAGTATTGCCTGGTTTTATGAATGTCGCTTGTAACGGAACGAGATGGTCAAAATTGTCTACAAATACAGTACTGCCTTTTTAGTATTAATTTTATAGAAATTTAGAATTCGTTTTGACACTTGTTTGTCAATCGAATACAGAGTCAGTTGATGTTTTTTTTTAAAGGAGAAATTACATTTGTTTGTGAAAACATCCTGTTCATTACTGTGACCGCCAAATGTGTTGTTCTAAATCTTGTCACGTCTAACGAACGGCATGGGTTGAGCTGCATTTTTAAAGATAAAGAACATTAGCAAATGACTAAGTAGCACATGCATAAAATCCAAATGCCATCACTTTTTACACTTCTTTGATAATAATGATCTGAATGTATAGACTTACTATATATGCTTTACCATTTTCTTTTCCGGTTTCAGTCTCATATGACATAGGCATTTTTGTACATTGGTTGTCACATGTAATGGACAGGATAGATGCAGCTAGTACAGCTGCAAATGTTTCTAAATATTGTTTAAATTGACAGATTAGAATGAAGATTTAAGTTATGTTTATACAATCGATCATTGTACTGTTTATTCTTTGTTTATTTTATTATTTGATGAATTTACTGAGGTTGATGTCACGTGTGTTACTTGAGACAAATGTAGATCACAGTCATTGGCAATAGTCTGAAATTTCTTCCTAACATTCCAGTAGCAGCATGTTATTATTAAGCACACTTGGTCATTTCTGATTAAGCAGTGGTTGCCCCTATTTCACAATGAACTTATTTTGAATCACAAAATAAACTCTTGTACAAGATTGGTGATATAAAACCATGCTCTTCAGTTAAAAAGCATACTTCCAAGATTTGCAAGACGGGAAATTGCTTTTTCAACTGCGGTCCTGGTTGAAGTTAGTGAGAGCTACCAACAGCTTAAGAACTTTAAGACTGCTCACAATGTCAAACAAGCTGTCTTGGCAAATATTTTGTTGAAGGCCAACAAAGGATAAAGCATTAACTTCATACGGAAGAAGTATTGTCTCGGTTATCACTACATATAAAAGTGTCAGACGCAGACATTTGATCGCAAGCTGTCAAGCTGTGCTCTGCCAAAGGAAACAATCCAGAAAGTTGTCGACTTTTTTTAGACGAGGTGACATTTCCAGATGCGATCCATCTCCAGCATCTGAGAGCAAAAAGACCCATGCTCCGAGACGATATATGGAAAAAACCTTAAAAGATGCATACAAACAGTTTGTGGAGGAGACAAAGATAGAAATATCATTTTCAAAATTTGCAAAATGTCAGCCCAAGGAGATAAAATGAGTGAAATTTACCAAACTGAACACTTTCTGTGAATATTGCGCAAATATTACACTGAAGAGGGATGCAATCAACAACTTTCTGGCAGCAAAGTGACATTGACTCATGCTGCCTTCAAAAGTTGCCAGCGTGACCTGACCTTGTGTGACAAGGAAATAAATATTCAAGGTCGTAAGAGCTGCATAGACAGAAAATGTTCCAATTGTGGAGTTAAACTAGTAAGAGCTAAGCTACAGCCAGCAATAGAAATGTATACAGGTGCTGTAGTAAAGTGGAAAAAGTGGGCATTCGTAAAAGAAAACATAAGTGACCGTACTGGAATCAACAAAACAATATGTAAAAGGCAACTTGCAACAATACAGGGCACACTGGACCAAGTTCTTTCAGAGCTGGAGGAAGAACTGCATACCTTTTCATGCCACCTAACAAATGCAGATTGGCAGCATAAAGCTTTTGCCAAAATCTTCCAGAAAACTTTGTATGGATTTTGCAGAAAATTTTGCGTGTTTTTATCAAGATGAGGCACAAGGGGCTCACTGGACTCTCCAACAAGTAACAATTCATCCAGTGATTGCCCATTACCGCTGTTTACAACATCATAACACCATCACAGAATCTCTGATTTTCATATCAGATTACCTGCAGCATGACACACATGCTGTTCAACATTACCAGATGATTGCCATGCGTGAGCTACAATCCAGAGGACTCCAATTCACTAAGATAATCCATTTCTCTGATGGATGTGCCTCACAGTACAAGGGGAAAACAAGTTTTATTGATGCCTCTTACGGGGAAGAGGATATTGGTGCATCAACGGAAAAACACTTTTTTGGCAGTCGCCATGGAAAGGGCCCTTGTGATGCAGAGATTGGCATTGTCAAAAGGGTTGTTTCAACTGCTGTCAAAGCTAGACAGACTCGAGTGTCAATGGCTGAAGAAATGTTCAACTTTTGCACGAGGAGACTAACACAACCAGAATCAGCTGAAACCCCCAGTCACAAAAGGAGAAAATTCTTGTTTGTTTCTCAACGTACGATCAACAGGCACAGACCCGACAGGACTGGACCAGAGATTAAGACCGTGGCTGGTACTAGGACCTTGCACTGTACTCGTGGCTTGGCACCATATGTCCTGAGCATATGAGAAAGGAGCTGCTTCTGTCTGGCCTACACATCTGAGGAGGGCCTGTGTGCAAATGGAGCATTTTGTGGTGACTGGAGAGTGGCACACTTGAAAAAAAAAGACTGCAAGACCACAGCAAAATGGTAATAATTAATGTTTTGTTTTAAGGAAATTGAACACAGTTTTAATTTGCATTGAATTTTCTTTATTTAGTAAAATGAGTGCATTGTTGTGTTGATAACATTCATAATAAATGTAGATGGTATTTGTGCCTGAAGACTTTTAATGGTTATTCACGTGTAATGCACTTCGGTCTTCGAATGATTAGGCACTGTACTAAGCCATGTCATTATTATTAATAGTATTATTATATGTACTGCTTCTTATTTTTGTACAGGAAAATTTCATGAATGCAGCAAGTTTAGCTCCATACCAGAAAGTATGTAGTGTTTTCAAAACCCACTGTAAATTCTATTTGCTTTAAAAACATATTTTGTACATTTGGTTTGACATGCACAAATACATAATTTAAATATTGTCATTTTCTTTTACCAGAGCCAACCAAAATCTCAACAGCAGCATCTGCTAATGAAGAATATCACAAACACATCACCAGTGCCAGCCAGTATCACCGCAGCATCAGTCTCAGTAGCTGCAACGGATGTATTTCAGGCTAATTCAATCAGGTAAATATTTGCAAGAAAATAATTGGAATAAGTGGTAGCTCTGAGATTCTGGAATTATGGGTGCATAACTGAAAATGATCGTTCTACCATTTTGATAATGAGCATATATTCTAACTTATTTAATGCTAGTTTAATTAACCCCTTAAAAAAAATTCTCAATATTTCAGAGCAGGTCAGTATCTTATGGTCAGGGTCGCAAAACCATCAGGAAGGAATATGGAACTGTTGTAAGTATGAAGATCCTTTTCTTTGCCACTATTTGGACAAGTCTGTATAATGATGACAACCTGCGCGACTGACCTGTCACCTCTGGTAATCATCATCTCCACAATTTTAATTAAACTTTTTTCAAATTCAGTGATGTAATAACTAGACTAATTGGTATACATTGATATAGGCACTTTGTATGATTCAATTTATAGTTGGGAAAGCTTTTAGGAAAATATTTCATAATGCAGCAGTTGTAATTAATTTTAAAAGCTAATAATAGCACTTGCTGAATATTGCAGGTGATTCAAGTCCAGGAAGATGATACTGAAGTGCGGTACCTCCGACAGAAGGATGGGAAATATTTCCCTGACACAGAGGATGATGCCTGGATTGTACGTGCTGACATTGTTGGCCATCTTGATATTGCCCAGATGGACAGTAGAGTCTTCCACTAAGTTTGAAACAATAAATACATTTGAAATTACAAAGTTGTTTTGTGTTTTTCTGTAACCTTCTTCATATAGTCTGAATGTCACATGTAATACTGTGACACCATCCACCATATTAAATGTGGCTAAACATGGGAAAACTTAACATCATTCACATACATGTTTAAAATAGGATTCACACACACACACACACAAAATTACAAGAGTAATAATATCATCCTTTCCTCTGAATAAGGCTACATTGTAAAGGCTGAACACTAATGTCTCGTGTGTTACAGTGTAACAATTTTTTGACGATCGTATGAAATGTTCAACATAGATATTTATATATATAATTTATATGTATAATCTTTCTTTCTATTTGTTCTGTTTGATTAAAGACCTATTAATGAGATAACTCTGCTGGAACTAGACAGGGATATGAATTATCTAGTCAGAACATACTTATTTTCAGTCATGTGTATCACATTTTCAAAAAAAAAAAAAAAAAAAAAAATTACAAAATATGATCTATATAGGAATTGCCATAAATTCTTATGTTGCCAAGAGGCTAAACCTTTTTTAAGCACAACAGAAAGTACAACTCTTACATAATCCACCAACCATAGATAGGGTTGTTTATTTCTGAATGCAAGGTTCCAATAACCTTAAGATCCACTCACCTGGACTTTTGCAACTGATAGTTATACCAGATGGTTTTCCGTTGAGCAGAATTTCTAATAATTCCAGGTGACAGTCGCCATATTGTATGGCGGAAACCCTGTAGTTAATAGCCATAGTCTGCTCGTTGCTGTTAGTGTTACTATCAAAATGGATACGGATAAAGAACATTCTTCTCGTGTTGAGAAAAAAAAATGTATCAAGATATGTTTGATAACGTTTCTAAGGACAGACATATGGAGAAAATTAAAATTCTGGATGACAAGAAACCGTACGAGATGGAGAAGAGCGAATGGTGTAGAGATTTAACATCATGGCTGGAGGTCACATATCCCGACATTTGTGAATTATTTAGTATATACACAGAAATTTGCGAAAGAATGAAACAATTATGTGTAGCCATTGTACATGTATGGCAGGTGTAGGAGAAGTCTACTCTCATATTGGGGCACATCTGTTTGCACTGGAGGCTGTTGTAAAACTACGAAATTCTAAGACAGTAACAGAAGAAAAATCTTACTGGTTGCCCTCTCCTGTCTGAAAGGTCAGTACATTTTCAAGGTTTCTAACATTACATTTATATTCATAAGACATTTTAGTTCCTAACAATACTAATTCAAAATAAGGTATCTGCTTATACAGAGAAAGTAAAGAATGTGTTAGCAACATTTCTACAAAGATTTGGGGAAAAAATATTCAATATCCGAACTTGACAATTGCCGCATATAATACCATCTATATGAAATTACAATTGTTTAATTTTCATCTTTGAAGTTAAATGTGGCTTAAATTTATCATCCATATATTGTGACTTCAGGTTCAGTTCAAGACCATCCATGATATTGACTTTATTTACGTCAGCGCTGACAACAAAAACGCCTCAGAAAAAAGAGTCTGGGATTCAAATACCTATGATTAAGACGAAAAACGAAACCCATTGTAACAAACAACCAGTGAAGAATTGTCTGAATTGTGTGCATCACTTGATTTGACAGGTAAAAGGCCTGTATTTGTATCTCTTTACCAGGGTATGCAAGCAAGTATAGACCAAACGCCTTGGATAAAATATATCCCACAGTCCTAGCTGAACTTTATAAGGAAGAATTTCTTGATGCGAAAAAGGAAGATTTAATGCAGTGCTGCGAAAAAGTACTTCAGAGTTTGTGTGACACTAGAAGAAATTACCAACTGTGAGAAGGACACCAGAGGTCAGAGTAGTAATAAACAGTGGTTTAACTTCAGGGATGGTAGGGTGACAGCTTCAGTAATCAAATCTATATACCATACATACTTCAGAACAGACAGAATGGGTATGTAACCATGAAAAGACTGCAAAAAGCGGGTACATTGAAATCAGGAGAAATAGCCATGATAATTGTATTTTGCGCGAGAGTGAACTAGTCATTAATCCCTCTTATCCATTTATGGGAGCCACACCGGATTGTGCAGCATCATGTGATTGCTGAGGTGAAATGTAAGTAGAGATTAAGTGTCCATTTTGTGCAAAAGATTATCCCATTTCAGATTATGTTAATTGTTAAGAGACCGTAGATGGACCACTTAAACATAAAACAACATGTGCATACTATTACCATATTCAGTGTCAATTGGTTCTTTGTGAACAGGAATATTGTGATTTTATTGTATGGACAAATGTTGAAACTTTGCTACAAAGAATTTCATCTTAAGCTGATTTCGATCAGATCATGGTGGAAAAATCTAAGGCTCCTTTTCGATCAGTAATTTTACCAGAGTTGGTGGGAAAATCATATTCAATACCATCAAATATAGTAGAGGGCAACAATCAAACAACAAATGGCACATAACTTGATGTCTATGTCAAAAGGTTTAAGTTTTATGTTCACAGAAAACTGCCACAATTTAAGAGAAAATAATTTTTCTCAACAAGGACTGAATGCTACCTGAAACTATCTGAGCTGCTGCAGGGCAATATAATTATTAACTGTTGTATTAAAGGTGTTACAGTAGTCAAAACATACTTTTGATGTTGACACTTAACCCCATCCCAGCATTTATAGCTGGTTACGACAGAGGTGTCACAGTCGCACCCTGTTTATATCTAAATGTGTATGGTGATGGTGTTCCGTGTCCACCCAACAAGATCTGTAGGTGTTTGTAAAACAATGATGCACATACATATAAAGCATAGTTATGTATACACTGTTCCCTTTGTCCATGCTGACAGTGGGCCAGATTTCAATTAGAGTAGCCTCGATAGGGTTGTACTTTGTCCCATTGGTAAAGATTTACCAAAGGCCAATTTCCTTCCATTCCCTTAATTATTTTATTTTGACTTGCCAAAGTCTACAGTTCTCACTCACTTTCTAGTCTTTTTGTTGTTGTTGCAAGGATTGGTCAAATGTAAAAGTTTTTCCTAATTTCCCATAAATGTATTTTTGTGTTTGTATGTGCGAGATGTCTGTATATAGTGTATTTGCCTTAGCATATTATAGTTAGGTAAGGTACCTTCTGACAATCTATGATATTAAGTTGTATTTGATACATATCTATGTATGTAGTTTATGTAATTATGTAATGTTTCAACTCATTGTATTGGTAAGGTTGTGGGTATTTTAAGTTTTACTTGCTAGTGCCTTGGCACATAGTCGTGTTTGTATCTTGTCAGGATTTGAAATTTTGTATTATTATTTTGAGACTTGTGTCTCAAATTTGTGAAATGTTGTATTGTGTTTGACCAAATATTCGTTTGAAATGTTTGTTTATAAATTCATCGCCAAATATTCCTGGTTGGGAATGATGGTTTCCGCGTATTATATATGGCCAATGATGGTGTGCATCTGAATACAAGAGTTAACCGAACCATTGGTTACTTTGTTGGTTTTAGAGCAAAGTGGCATCTTTCATTTTTAGACTATTTACAGAGATGGACTTAAATTGTTTAGCAGCTGGGGTAGGGACTCCTGAACGGCACAATTTGTCACAGTGCTTGAGCCCCGATCGTAACTATTGCTTATAATTAGTCACTTCTTTGTCAAGGTATTGAAATTTTGTTCAGATATTCATCTGCAAAATTGTATTTATTTAACAGTGCTGGAGCTCCTGTCCTAACTATTGCAGACCTGCCAACATTGAACAAATCAAAATCAGGAGGTTCACCATTAAAAATCAAGAGACAGGGTAAAAAATCTGGAGGTACAAGAATAACTTGTATATATCATGATAAAGACATCTATTTTAATTATTTGAGTCCATTGTATGTTGCAGATTTGCATTTCTGCACAAGTTCATCATTTATTTGCCCTTGGGTGCCAAATTTGCTAACAAGAATAGCTTCCAGGATTGATGCTGACACTGACAGGCTGGCTCTTTGACTAGTTTTTTCTGACCATTGAGAATGTTCTCTCAACATTGCTGTGCATGTGCAGTATTGAAAGTACTGAAAGCATTACTCTCCCAAGGGTTGGAAACAACATTTGGTCAGATCCATCCTTTTCTCCCCTGAGAGTCCGCTCTTTCCATATTCAATTCTGCATCTAAATTGTAGCTTTGGTACAGCTGAAACTCTATGCAGATCACAAGTGTCGATTCCTTCCATTTGACTGGAAAAAAAGGCCAGATCCTTAATTCAGGCTACAGATAGTTTAGCCACATCTGCAATGCTTGCATGAATAAGCACGTCATCCTTTCATGTTTAATTTTTCCTTCATGTTTGACAGTGACTTGATCACAAATGCCTTACAGTGCATTCTTGTCTGTAACTGCTTCAGAATTCATATTTATTAGTTTGTTGGTTGCCTCACCCAAATACAAGTCCTGACAAGGTCTCATCTTTTACATCAATTCCTGTGATGTCTGTCTTGTCAACAATGTACTTTGGTTTAATAACAATTGAAAGGAATTCTCTGTACTTGGATAGTAAAATCTCTCTGGTCTTGTGAATTAGGGGCTTGTCATGCTGTAGAGCTTTGTTTGGTCAGTTTTTTAAAAACTGGCAATAAGCAAGGGTACGTCTTGATTTTAGGTTATCTCATAGTCTTTTCAACCTGGCATTGCTAAGGCCCGAAGCAGGTGACTACTTTGTTTCCTTCTGCCTAAACCAGCTCTCAACAATCACAGCACCAGCATGGAAAATTGCAGTGACCTCGTGTTAATATCTATATTTTTTATTCCATTTCTTTAGTTTAACATCCCATGTTATACCCTGCCGCTATTTCTGTATTATGCTGTTCTTGTTTTGTATTAACTAATGGAAAATGTATTCATATTGAAATGTAAATAAAAATATTGTCATTATATAAACTTACTTGTTTTATTGAAAAGGTTCTGTACATCATCGCTCCCTCCCCACATACCCTTGTATTATATATGAAAAGAACACACCTTTGTAGTATATATATAAAAAGAACACATACCCTTGTAGTATATATAAAAAGAACACATACCCTTGTAGTATATATAAAAAGAACACATACCTTTGTAGTATATATAAAAAGAACACACACCTTTGTAGTATATATAAAAAGAACACATACTCTTGTAGTATATATAAAAAGAACACATACCCTTGTAATATATATAAAAAGAACACATACCTTTGTAGTATATATAAAAAGAACACATACCTTTGTAGTATATATAAAAAGAACACATACCCTTGTAGTATATATATAAAGAACACATACCTTTGTAGTATATATAAAAAGAACACATACCCTTGTAGTATATATAAAAAGAACACATACCTTTGTAGTATATATAAAAAGAACACATACCCTTGTATTATATATACAAAGAACACATACCCTTGTATTATATATAAAGAACAATGCTTCATTCCATATAAAGCATGTAAAAGGCTACATTAAAGCCCCAATGCTAGGAATTGTAATAAACTCACTGAGCAGACATTGTAATAAAATTACTGAATTTTTTAAAGTGCTATGTTAACATTCCAAACCTCTCATATGCACTAAAGCATTCAGTGTTATGTACAAAAAAAGTCTATAATAGCTTCATTTATAACTCTGAGGACCCAAGTCTAAAATTTCCTTTTAGCTCTCTGCCAGTCAAGATGTATTCTTGAGCATTGTTGATAAATTAAAATTATGGCCAATGAAGCGTGACAAAGATGGAAACCTGTAAACAATATGCAACCTTGAATGACTTGGAGGAAGGAAATTGTGTGATATATGAAATAAATGCTATATATTTTTCATTTTTTAACAAATTAGTCAAAAGGCACAACTGAATCACATAAATTGGTCAATGCACAACATACTGTCACAATTTTATCAATTGTTGGAATTGTCACTTCTGCAGGAGATGGCCAACTGGTATTGTACTTTGTAAAATGGTGTACTTGTTTCTGGTTGACAACTGTTGTTTTTGGTCCCGGATTATAAGTGACTTTCAGTATGTCAAAGAAGTGCTGTTGCATGCCTTTTTTTTCAGAATGATTTGTGCAACCGCAAATAACAGGAGTTCACCATTGTTAACGCGATGTCGTCTTTCACTATATAGTTATAACAGTACCAATTGCGCAAGTCCAGGTGGGTGGAGCTTAAGGTGTAGGGAACCTTGCATTCAGAAATAAACAACAACACTAGCTATGATTGGTGGATTATGTAAGAGTTGTACTTTCTGTTAGGCTTAAAAAAAGTTTAGCCTCTTGGCAACATGTGAATTTATGCTAATTCCTCTATAGATCATATTTTGTATTTTTTATGATTTTTTTGAAAATGTGATACACGTTGTGACTAGATAACTCGTACCCCTGTCTAGTTCCAGCAGAGTTATCTCTCTTAAATGCAATGGAGTACCTGGTTCTGTCATTGTCAACTTCACAATCTAAGATTGTTCTCTATTTATTTCACAAAACATTAGCATTTAGGTTTATGGAAAAACAATTGGTACCGTGATACCAAGAAAGCTCGCCATACATCATGACTGACTGGAGTTCTGGGTAATGATGTGACGTCATCGGAAAAACCATCTGGACATAAACCACAATTAATTTTACTACATGTTCTCTACATATAATTCTCAGTACTGACCTTTCCACAGCGTGACAATCAATACAAATCATATGTTAATCTAAAATACCTCCAAAGATGACTTCACAGTGAAATTCTTCTCAAGGGTTCACCGGCATTTTTTTTAAGTGGCCGCACTGTAAACAGAGCAGCATGTACACAGAACACCGATTTCACTTCCGGATCATCACTACGGCCTAATTACACATTGTGTGCTGTTGCTAAAATACATACAGACAACCACTCTCAGAGCTCCTATTCTCAAGAATAAACAATTAACTTTAAATCAATACCAAAGATGCATCAATATAACTCTTCTATCATCCACCAAAAGGAGAGAGGAAAAAATGTTCTAAAAATAGACTAGAACTACATTTTTAAAAAATGTTAATTAAAATTTATTTAAATTAATTTTTTAACTTTTTATTTTAATTTCTACAGTCAATATACACAAGCTGTGAAAATTTCAACTGTCTATCATTAATAATAAATATTTTATAGCATATTAAAGTGTCATCAATACTGCCCTGACAGGACATAGACCACAATTAATTTTACCATATGTTCTCTATTTACTGTACAAATGTGTTCTGCAAGAGATTCTTATTAAACATGCAACAACAGATGGAGATGCACAAGGTGCTGCTGGCTTCCAAGCTGCTTACAACATTCTGCATCCAATGTGGGAAGTAGAAAGACTGTCAGACCCCATCCATCTGGGTCGTTTACAGTTCAAACGGTGCAACTCTTCAGTATTTAGTGACGCAGTGTTTCCAGGAATAATAACAAGAGAAAGGAAAATGGCTCAAACAGAAAATTATCAGTCAAGACATCAAAGCTCGGTGCAGTTTGATCTTCAAGCAACTGACGGAGGATAACAGAGGTGATGTTGTAAAAATTAAAGGTCAACTTCCACAAGTACTGGATGCCACTCTGCGCTGTTATTCAGGGGACTGCTCAAAATGCCGGCATTATTCCAAGGTTTGTTGGGGAGGAAGTACTAAGAACTGGTGGATGCGATCAGCATACCTAGGCCCTCATAAAGTGACTCATCTTAACATGACAGAAAATGATAAGACAATCCTGTTAGAAGTTCTCAAAATGAAACTCTCCTGTGATGCTGTACAAAGATTGCGACTAAACACAAAGAGAAATGTGAGGCTGTGAACAGATCAATCAGTATTTCCTTACACAAAAATGTGAACTATTCCAGAAACTTTGAGGTAAGAGTGCATTCAACAATACACAGACTCAATAATAGCTTGGGAGCATCAATGAAAGCCAAGGTGACACACTTGAAAGGTCAACTATTAGGGCATAACCGATTAGCATTTTTCTACCGATTTCCGATTCCGGATTTTGGGCATGAAATTTTTCCGATTACGGATACGATTCAATTAATCGGAAATGCTAAATCCGTATTTTTTTTCTAAAAAATTTCATCTTCCGTTTCCGGGTTTCTGGTATCTGGTTTTGCCGTGTCTAGCATGTTACTTAGTACTTTACCATATCCGGCTTCATTTCCGGTTTTCACCCGACTTTTCACCAGTTCAAATAGATTGTCTCACAGCGTGGTTGTTTTGACCATATTGGACTTTTCTGACTTCTTATTTAACTTCATTAACGCACTATCGAATGACACGCAGTGTTAGACACGGTGCTATAGAAATTCAACTTTATTATTTTTATTATCCGAATCGATCGTTCCTGCCTTGTCCGACTCCGATTAATCGGAAGTTCATACTATCCGGTGGAATCCGATTTCCGGATCAAAAGTCGGTTATGCCCTATCAACTATCATCAAGGACTTTGCGATCACTGGATACAATGGATAAACGCTGCACTTACCATCAGTTGTATGAAAAGCATCCACAAACTAGGCAACGTCTCCTAGCAAGACGAGGAAAAATGATACAGGCTCATCTGAGGTACAGGACTCGGCAAGACAACAGAAAGTCTGACTACTGCAAAGGACTTCTAGACACCAAGGATGATCACTCCTATGCACAGGTTTAGCCAATGGACACTGCAGAGAGAAAAGATTGTTTTAATTCCATGTGCAACATGAATGTTGTTAAAAAACACAAAAAAGAACACATGGTACAGAAGGGAAAACTGTAGTGGGGAAATCTGTAGGTAACACAACGCATGTTATGTGCAGTTGTGTTACTTACTACCACCTGATGAGACCACTGGACGGGTCGAAACAGTTTTTTTCTGAATATAAAGACATAAATAAAGAAATTAAAAAGCAAAACAAATAAATCTTCAACAAAATATAAATAAGATAGCATGACATACTAGCGGAAGGAAGGAAGGAATCTAAAATAGCACTTTTATATCAGTAGGAATGACCTACTAAAATAAAGGTTACACTCTTTTCTCCTCCTTACTCAATACATCCATCCATCCTTTGACACTTGACATAATTCAACATGGATGTGGGTGGGTGTATAAGATATATCATGATACCTGTATTATACATTTTTATAATTTCAACTTCATCATGCAGTCTAGATACCATTTCTGAATTTATGGAGTAAAAGTTGATTTTTAATTTTTTTAAAAAGTTAATTAAAATTTATTTAAATTAATTTTTTAAATTTTTAATTTTAATTTCTAATTGCTACAGTCAATGTACACAAGCTGTGCAAATTTCAACTGTCTATCATTAATAATAAACATTTTATAGCATATTAACGTTTCATCAATACTGCCCTGACAGCACATAGACCACAATTAATTTTACTATATGTTCTCTACATACATTTCTCAGTACTGACCTTTCCACAGTGTGACAATCAATATAAATCATATGTTAATCTAAAATACCTCCAGGGCCCCGAGTGGTCTAAAGCGATGTCCGTTACGGACCACTGCTATCTCACCTCTGTCTGCGTGTGTTCGAGTCTAAGATTCGGCAAATGTAGTTATGTGAGAAAGCTTGCCAGTAGATTCTCTTGGGTCGGTGGTTCTTTCCGGGGTTTGTCCGGTTTCTTCCTCCACCATTAATACTAGCCGCCATGTATAGCCTATATTGTGCTGAAAAATGGCGTTAAACCATAAAAAACAAACAAAATACCTCCAAAGATGACTTCACGGTAAAATTCTTGTCAAGGGTTCACCGGCATTTTTTTGAGTAGAACACTGATTTCACTTCCGGATCATCACTAAGGCCTAATTACACATTGTGCACTGTTGCCAAAATACATACAGACAACCACTCTCAGAGCTCCTATTCTCAAGAATAAACAATTAACTTTAAATCCATACCAAAGATGCATCAATATAACTCTTCTATCACCACCAAAAGAAGCGAGGACAAATTGTTCTAAAAATAGACTAGAACTACACTGGAAGTATTAATTGTGAGGAGAGTCCATCTATAGGTTGGGTCAGCATGACTTCACGAGCTTAGCGACCTACTTTCCGCCATATTGTGGAGGTGAAAACAATTGCTTAGTAAGAGCACGGTAGTGTTATGTTCGATATTACAAACAGTTTTTGTTTACCTATATTTTGTTTCTTATTTCTGCTTTCTGTTCAGAAATGTTACATGGTCTTCTGTACAAGCAGGATTTAAAACCATATATGCGTGTTTGTCAAATATTTTTTTGACATAATATATTTTAGGTTGACAAGGCAGGAAGGAAATCTCACTTGGAAAATGATACCACCATATAATGCAGACTACATTCATCATCTGTCCGCTTTTCAATACTCCTTCACCCCATCAAGTGTAACAAAACTACAGAATCTGATTTATATTTTATATGTTTGAGTACAATACATGGTCAACATCGTATACCAGACTCTATTACTTTGATGAGATGTTAACCGTCAAGGTCCTGATTATAAATTCGTAGAATACTACGAGTTAGCAGGTAATATCTTTAAAGAAAAACCATCAGTTCTTTAAGTAGATGTTATATTCCAAAAACTCTATACATAGTTAAGAAAATGATATTTGACGTCGGATTTTTCTAACCAAGAGAAAAACGGTGTTAGTTTGTGGGATTTGTTTTGGTATTTCTCCTTTTGCTTGTTTGGGAATTTTAACGACAATAGACTAAGAAAAAAAAAGCATAGTATCCGTATCCAGAATTCACTAAACTTTACAATCTACCTCTCATTTTGCTAGGTCTATCCCTAGTCCTCCGCTATAATGGGGGGGGGGGGTAAACCCACTCAAGTATCCAAACGTTAACGCTTGCATTCATTTTGGAAATGCTTTACGAATGACCCTGTAAATATTCCCATATTTCCTCTCTTTACACATGAAAAAAAAAATACATCTATATTTTTGTTACCTTTACATAAACATGTAAAACGTACATAGGACAATGCAAAGAAGGACGGCAATTTGTATCTTTTCATTTCAATATAAAATGAATGTCATTTATTTTTTAAACTGGACTCCCATCACCTTCGATTCTCCAAACTCTCAAGAATCTGCTTTTCGACCCTTACAAACTTGCCAAATCAATTCTTTTTCCTGCTTGCCTGTAGACTGAAATTTAACATGCGCCAAAATACTTCTGTATAAAATTTTGAATTAGCATATTATGTTGTTAAGCTTTCATGGCGATAATTATTGAATCCCCTTTTCTTGCTTCAGCGAAAATTGCGGGTCCAATGCTATCTTTTACAAAATGTCTTAGCACTAAAAAAATACTTTCAAGTTTTGCGTGCTGTTTATTTTTAAAGTAGTTGGTTTGTTGGCTCGTCGGATAGATGGATGGACATACAGACAACCATAGATAGATAGATAGCAACAGCAATGGCGGTTGTTTTCACCTCGGTGGTCGTATAGGACACACGGTACTAATTATACGGAAGAGCTGTGAACCAGTCTAAAAATGGGTGAAGAAATAATAGAGTATATATGGCTTTGGTGGTCCATAATTGGTTAATAATGAAAATTAAAATTTTAGTAAAAATATTTTTTGAGAGCTTATCCTATCTGTAATTTAAAAAAAATATAGACAAAATTCTATTGATGCAATTGAAGTAAATTTAGAGGCTTCACCTATTAGTACTCAATAATGAAAGTAGCACCGGATTCATTTGGTGCAGAATCAATAACATGTGCTTCCTGCCAATTTATGTCAACAACATGCCGCGGGTCCTAGGTTTTTCTACATTTAAAAACTTACATCAAGGTTAGTTGTGCATGGAAAAATATAGGTCTGATCATCAGCACCCAGAAATGTTAAGTTATTGAATTTTGAATATGACAGTGTTTCCATATGTTTACCATTGGAGTTGAATTAGTACCGTGTGTCCTATAACCATGCACTGAAAATGCCCGGATGTGAAAACGTGCCCGGATTCCCGACCCAACCTATACGCCATTTATTTTCTCCAGGCAACTCCAGTAACCGTTCGCCAAAAAGAACATCAATTTAACTGACATCTGCCATAACAAGCTGCACATCATTTAGACCAAATTTCGTCTTCAACAGCTAGATATCGGTTTCCGATAGGTTATTTATATCTATGAGACTTGACGTCTTCGAATGTCCGACATTTTTTACTTGTTTTGTCGTCATAACAGGCTTGCGTTTTGCCACTTTCTAAACTCTAGTCACAACAGACTTTAATTTTTTTGTCTCTATTATTCTGTTTTTGTGGCTTCATAATTTCTTTACCTCTTGAGGAACTTGCCTCTATTTCACAAAAGATTGCAAAATCCTCAGGCCCAAAACCCGAAAATTCCAAGTCGGCTTCAAGGTCAGTAATTGAGAGGACTTCAGTCCTCTTCAGTAGATATTACAACTAAATAAAAAATAAACTATAACAGAGAGAGCACGTAATACTACGTCCTAAGCTTGCTATAACAAACCTACACACACACACACACATATTACTTACTGGCTTGTACTTACCTCTCCTCTACAATGCCAAAATATCGTGCGGTTGGCTCCTTTATATAGGCTACTTCGAGTGACATCACGTGTCTGACGGGTCTCCCTAACACAGTAATGGACGGTAATGGGCTGTAATGGACAGTAATGTATTGTAATGGACAGTAATGGGGACAAAAAAAGAATATTGCGAAAGAAATTATAGTAATGTACATTAAATATTATAACTTATAATAATATTGCGAAAGAAATTATAGTAATGTACATTAAATATTATAACTTTTTTGTGAGGACTTGAATACATAAATCATAAATAACAAATGTTGTTGTGATATTGTTTTATTAGTGCACATAATACGCTTTAATTAAAATAATGCCAAAACACACTCTCTTTCTCTCTCTCTCTCTCTCTCTCTCTCTCTCTCTCTCTCTCTCTCTCTATATATATATATATATATATATATATATATATATATATATATATATATATATATATATATATATATATACATATATATATATATATATATATATATATATATATATATATATATATATATATATATATATATATATATATATATATATATTCTTTGCTAAGACTGTCCACCTGTCCACATTTTTTTATTTTGTTCTAGTCTGACTCCGCTCAGCTCTCATCCTTTTTCTCTGGTGAGGTTTTTTCCCTCCTGAAGGTGTCTTTGGTATAGTGATTTTACCATTTGTCGACCTTACTGTAAACTTATTTATACCCTTGTCTTTGAGAAACTTTCTAAATATTGCTTGTCGTTCAGTTTCTGTTTCTGGACACCAAACGTCAATAGAAACTCTGTGATGCATATAATTGGATGCCAGCTTGAAATTGCCTCTTCCAATCAATGATCTTTCGGCGTCTCTATACTGGGAACTGACAATCGATTGTAGTACGTCTATCAAATCGGAGATATTTTTTTGCTTCCAGTTGGTTCCAATCTTCATGATATTATTTGCAGACTCTGCATTATTATTTGTCCAGCGGGCGACAACATTTTTTACTCTCGCAGGATAGTTATCATGGTCCTTCAGTATTGGTAGCATTCGTTTTTCGAAGTATGGCTGGAAACCCAACGCTTTTTCCGAAATGACATCTGTTGCATGTTTTATTCTATCTTATCTGCTTGTGCAATTCCTTCGTCACCGAAAAGGATGTTTAAAATTGATTTTTCTATCTTGCACGTTGACGCCGACCCTATTTTTTTAAATAACCAGTGACATTTTTCCTTCAAGTGAAGTGTACAAACAATCTGTGTCGCTCCAGGGAATGACCGCTTTAAACTTTTACGAATCGCACTTTCGTCATCTGAGCCGACAACCATATTTTCTATTTCTTCATCTGTGAAATGACTGGCAATTTGTGAGAAAAAAACATTGTATGTTTCAAAGTCAGATTTACCATGTAGAAAGGAGGAGCCGAAAAAATAGGAGACTCTCCGGTATCGGTTCGTAAAAGTGCTCGGTTTTTGAAAACTGTTGATGTTAAGTACATTTCTCCAAGATTAAATGTTTTGTCCACACCTAATACCGTTGCATCCATCGTACAACAGAATCGTTTAATATCCTGTATCTGTGCGTCAGTGTACAGTATGATGGATGGACCAGAATCAACGTGTCGGACAACTCTAATGAAATGGTGCTGAGAATAAACTTTACTTTCTACATTAAGAATGTGGTCGGCCAGATTTCTGTTGTAAACGTCTTTGGCCGGTTGACGTTCTTGTATTTTTTGTCTGTGTTTAATGTTTTGGACAACCTTGATATTTCTGGGAATGTCATAAACATCTTCTCCTTGGTTTATTTTGTCGTACACATTTTTTGCGGAGTCATGTTTTACCATAATTGCAGCCACAACTTTTACGCGTTGTGTAGTTCTTATGTATTCTTCGTGTGATTCTGGTTTTAATGTATTTCCATGAATTGTCCTACCAGGAAATACACCAACATACTCCATAATCGAGACAAATTTAGATAGTGTCATACAGTGTGGCACATTTCCTATCCAAGCTACACGTCGCTTGTATTTTAGTGAATTCTTGTGCTTGCTATATGCTAGATGCACAACCAACATGTCAGAAGCATCTGGTTGTGATTCAAGTGGACAGTAGACGAGCACACCGTTTAATTGTTTTTCAGTGCAATATTGTCCGTCTCTTTTTATAACGCTGACCAGTTTCTCGTTTACTGTAACAAAGTAATTTGTGCGAGAAGTACCTTTCACCCACGTACCACAGTCGTCCCAAAACTCTCTCCTCTTACCCGTTTTCGTTCTCTCCTCATTTAGTGTATTGTCAACTGTAAAGAACACGTTTTCTTTTATGCCAGGCGGTACACGTGGTAGTGCACTATGATATTCATTTAGGTTTAAAATTCTCAATATTTCTGTTATGTCCATAAACTTCTCATTCTTCAAAATCCCACTGTGAGACCCAGCAAGAGTAACCTTACCTGAATTCCCAAATATTGATGCTGATTCATTATTTGTTACAGAAACATTTTCCCTAAATACCTTGTTTGGATTTATTGATTCCAGTGCGAGGTCATAAGTGTAATCTTTGTCAACTAGGCTGGTATATCTGTTCGAACAATTTACGTATGTGGAATCATTATTCTTGAATGACCACGAGGAGAAACGACGACGTTTCGGAGTCTGCCAGTCACCGTCATCTGATTGACGCTTAGGTGTGGACATTTCCATGCTAACGTCACGTTCAGGTGTGTAATTACTGGGATAGTCATCGATGGCTAGGATACTAGTTGAGGCTGTGAATTTACTTTGAGGGACGGTTGGGTTACTGACTGGAGGTTCTTTGACGGTCGGCTTAATGATTGGTGGTTCTCTGACGGATAGTGGTTCACTGACAGTTTCAGTTTTGATGGTCAGGTTGTTGTTTGGTGGTTCACTGACGGTTGGAGGTTCACTGACGGTCCAGGGACTGATGGTCGGGTTACTGATTGATGGTTCACTGATGGTCGGGTTATTGATATATGTGTCATTGACGTTATTATCAACCAATGCCACAAAATGATTAGGGGTCCATGTTTTTCTTTTTTATTTGCTAAAAGAACGTTAGCTGGTTTGGTTACATTGCTCCACATCATTGAAATCGTCGATCTTTTCTGCTGCATGGTTAAAGGTTGAATTTAAGGCCCTAAATGCCAAATCCTTTGTCCCGTTTACAGCTGGATAAACACTACGTAACGGACGCTTTGTAACCATGGCAAGGGCAATCATAGTCCACGCCGAGGAAAAGCTCCCAATCTGAGCGCAATTTAATGCTGCATCAGAATAATATGGCGATAATAAATGAATACTTATCTATTTGGATGCCCTAAAATCGCCGACTCTTCAAGCACCATCATTAATGTTGTCTTGTAGCGCAGTTCGAAGGACTTGGATTCATTTCCGCACAAAATGATTGAGACGGTGTTGAAAAGACAGTCTCCATCCCCAGTTGTTCTTAATGGTATTCCTTTCTCGGCATGGTACCGGAGCAAGATGTTAGCAGCAATTGCATCCACTGGTAGACTGGGGTATTCAGCGTATTTGCAAGTACAGTACCTATCATCACTAAACAAATTCTCCCGCTCAACTGCAGCTTTGATCTTTTCAAGTCCAATCTTAGAAGCCTGTTGTAATGGGAAAAAATAATATTATAAACATTTATAACTTTGTAGAATATCTATTTCAAACATAGGTTTTCTACCAAGAATTTCTTGAGATAATATTTATTTAAAGATCAAAATAAAATTTAACAAATGTACCGATAAAAATCAAAATAGTTTATGTCAACCAGATATCTAATAAACTGGTAATTGTATAATTTATAAACAGTAGATATATTGATTAAAATGAAACAATCCAATATGTACTCGGCAGTAATAAATACAAGACATTTACATATATAAATATATTTAACTAAGTAAACACATAGACTAAATCAAATTTCAGTGCCAGTAACTTTACAGATTGCTAAAATTACAGATCATTACAATCAAAAATATATCTGGTCTCCTGACTGGTTGCACGAAATTGAGGTTATATAATTACAAGTCTAATAATATGATCATTATAAATATTTGGGAGAAACTTGTCAAACAGCCTAGAAAAATATACAGATAAATCATTATAAAATAATTCATTACTTTTTGAAGTCGTGTGATACCCATCAAGTAATCACAGTTGCCTCCTATCGAATGACACTGACGACAGATGTATCCCTCATCAATGGAAGACCAGATCTTAAAGTCTTTGCTTGTTATCACTTCGCACGTTGAGTGGAACCAAGAATGACATACCTGAATCAAAATGTATAGATTCAAACTGTCGGCTGTCACAAATTGACCTGGGTAAACTATTAACGTTATATGTACGCAAATTAATAATAATAATAATAATAATAATAATAATAATAATAATTATAATAATAAGAACTTTATTTTATGATCCTAATAAATTAGTTCTAGGAAGGTGGTGGGTGTATCTAATTTAGATATATCAGATGGTTTAAGATTTGGCATAAACATAAGAAAGTAATTTATGATGTGGGCCTTAAAAAGAATCGAGCATGTTAAAATAATATACATTATATATTTTATGAGAACTTTATGAGACGTTTTGTTGGAAGGATTATGGTTCGTTCTCATAAACACATGCTGGGAACTATTGTTAGGATAGATTTTTTAGTAAAATTAATAAGATTGCTATTTTCTTTAAATTGTATTAAAGTAATGTTTATTCATTTATATTAAAGTAATTTTCTAAAATATATTAAGATTAATTTCATTTATTTCCAAAGCACAACTATATATTAATGGAATGAAAATAGTTGATGTGCAAGCATAAAATTGGCAACGTACATCACTAGCTATAAATGTACATTGTTCTGTGGAATAAGTGTATAATTTTACTAAAGGCATTGTATGCTGTTTTGCTGATTCAGTAAGAACTCCCCAGCTGTTCTGTAAGAAATATATAGTTCTAAAAACCAGACAAATTTCAAGATTATGAATTGGCGAATACATGCCATATCGCTGATTTAGCTACAAACTCATAGATCATATCAGTAAATACATATAATCTGTAACCCAGGCATTGGCGAATTTCCAATTCGGTTAATAAAAGTAGAACAACCTTTCTCTAAAGAACTTCTAGTGACGCAAGGCAAAATGGTTCTCAACAAACGGATACCCATATTTGGTGTGACGACGTCAAACGAATATAAATAAACCACAAGACTAAGTCTTATGACGTAAAACAAACTGGTTCCTACCTGATGAAGAGCAGCATCTTTTTATGGCTGGTACATTGAGGGTGTGGCCTTGTTTAACCCTGAAACTAGCCGAATGCGTATAAATAGGGTCGCGCATTTGAGCTCAGGTTAGTTTTTCCGTATCAGCAAGAAAATAGATGTCTGTCTTCTTATTACAGGTAAGAACTGTACATGTCGAAAAGCTTCTTTTAGGAATAAGTATTTTTAATGTTTGAGATTTTAATAGTAACATTGTTATGTTAGCAACATTGTTCACTTAATACTTTTATTTATAATATATTTTAATGGGATGCTTAAATGTTTTAAAGAATTCATATTTAATAATATTTATGTAATTTTTATTGTAAAGGTTGAATTCGCTACCAACTTCATGTTTTGATTTAATGTTGAAATAAAGTATTCTTTAAGCAAGAAAAAATAATATCTAGCAACAAATTCTAAATCTATATTCTATTTTAAAATAAGTAAAATGCATTTTTTAAAATTAATTGTTACATTAATTACAGTTATTACATTTTATACTTTGGCTATAATGTAATTGATCGAGAATTAATTATTTGTATAATATTCTAAAATGAATCAATGAAGTTGGAAAGCTTAATAAGGAAAATATATGTATTTCATGAATTTTTATAATAAAGTTTTTAGATGTGTTTCTAGAATATAGTAATATATATGTGTGTTGATTATTTAAATAGAGTCCCTTATACTTAGAAGCTAGCGGGATGTTTGTTTTTTCATTACAGATGTAGCTGTATCTTATCATCGTGGCGACACTTTTTCTTCTCTCTCTCTCTCTCTCTCTCTCTCTCTCTCTCTCTCTCTCTCTCTCTCTCTCTCTCTCTCGTTATAACAACATATTCATAACAAGAGGATGGGGAATATTACAGATTTCTAGACCTCTCGCAAAGCCAATGTCCCCAAGATGTAGCCGTATCTACACCGTTATGAGTGACTCTTTCTTTTGAGAGAGTTATTTCATAAAAGTTAAGGAGAAGATTCTTTGAAAAAACGAACATCCCGCTAGCTAATTTATCATCCAAAAATGTATTATGACATTCAGTTCATTTTCTTCTTTCAAATTGATTTTACTACATTATATTAACCATTTTCAAGATACATACCGGTATATAATCGGCAACAAATAACATCGAATTGGTCAAATTTTCTTATCAAAGACTCAATTATATGACGGAAATATATAATGCTACTTGAAGGACTAAAAATCCTCATTTTGCGATCAGTGACATACAACAATGAATCTGATAATAAAGCTAATTATAAAATGCAATTAATATTTAAAACATCTACTTAACCAAGTTTAACTGAATTTAAGAAATGTACTGTTATTATTTTTTTACATGTAATGTTGTTAACAGGACATATATAAGCTTGGGAACATATTATCTATTATTCTAATCGCTTCTTTCAACTTTCCTTTTCACGTTTGAAAGCATATTATTGAAACACTGTGTTTATTATAAATGGCAACAACTGATATATTTTTTGCAAATATGTATTTTATGTAGTTACTGTTTAATGTTAAACACAGATAACATGAGGTTTGAATGCTTTTACAGACACTCAAAGAATTTGCAGGAATAATATCATAATAATGATATAAATTAAAGATCGTTAAATGGAAACTAAACAATATTAAGTAATTGAAAAGATGACATACCTCACATAAAAGACAGCCCGACTCACAAGCTTTCTTACAGTCACCGCAAGGAAACTGTTTCTTGCTCTTTCCTTTTACCATTCTGATAATATCCAAGATCCCACAAACGTCAACAAAATTGAAAATTTTAACACGGTGAATAGAAAACTGACTTTTGGTTTGACTGTAACCTTCTTATATAAGGAATAAATGGATCCTTCTTGATGCCAATTATTTACATTAAAATCACTGTTTAAACATAAGCGAAAGTTGGTAACAAGCACTTTTGTTTATATATCGATTCAAGTCTGTAACAAATAATACTGTTGATACCACTATTCAATTCTATTAATGTTCATTGACCATTACATCTCATAGTATGTCGTTAAACGATAATAATGTTAAGCCTTACATGACACTGCCTGCTCAACTTACTGGATTCTATGTGTAGCTAAAGTTGACATCACAGAGATCAAAGACATCAAAGACACGTGTAACAGGTGTGAAAGCGGCATTTAATGAATGCACACTATACTAGTTTTAGGTGTTTATGCAAATTGAAATGTTTCATCTATTAGTCCTACAATAGAAATCAGTTCACTATTTTTTTAGTATAATTTTTGCAAAAACGAACACTTAAATGTAGTCTCTTAAATGATGACAGAAATACAATGATACATTTATTAAGTTCCATAGATATGCAACTGTTATTATTTAAGTCCTTCCAATAAAAATTATAAAATTTAATGTACATTACTATAATTTCTTTCGCAATATTCTATTTTTGTCCCCATTACTGTCCATTACTGTCCATTACAGCCCATTACTGTCCATTACTGTACATTACTGTGTTTAGGGAGACCGGACCGTGTCTGACAAAAAGGTGTTCTTTTCTTTGAAGAGCGCATGTTTCCGCCAATGATAGCATCCAGGAAACGGCGATCACCCTTGGTTATCAGCCTTGTCTAATTTAACTCATACAATCCATTGAATACGTAAACTTGTGTGCAGGAATTGATGAAAATAATTCAGATAAAAGTAATAATAATTAAAATGTTTTAATGTAAAAATTATTTAATCAAATTTATTGTGATCAGTTTCTCCAGTTAGGGGCCAGTCATTGTTTTGTAACTTTTGGTAAGCGTCTATCGACCCTGATCAACCGAAGAATTTGAAATTTTAACACAACAAGAGGCTTAGTAACTTACCAGAGATATTGATAATAAATCTAGAGGATATCCAGGAGCATTATGTAAGAACGTGTTTTATTTAGAAGCAATAATTGATAAGCTGAGTTTAAATACTAGCGTTGACCTTGACTTAAAACTTTCACTTGTTCCTGCTTCTGATAGATATAGGACATAAAAATTGAAATACCAGTTTTTGCAAGTAAATCAAGCTATTTTTTAATGAAGATGCATCCAAGAATGATACAAATTAAGACTAAACTGACTCTGTGATGCAGATTGGCGTGATTTCTGGACGTGGAATGAGTGGAGGGTAGGCAATTCTCAAAATACATTTTTGTGAATTTTCAGAAAAACATGGTCCCAATTAATTTCATGAAAATTAACAAAATCTACAACTCTTCATATTCCCTGACAATTTGGAACATTAGGACAACCAATGAAAGCTATACCAAGTCGTATGTATTGTCAGCCTGCTGAGGAATATGGGTAACCTTTTCCCGACCCCATATTTACTTCATGAAATCTAACACAACTGTTGAACCTTCATTAAAACTGTTTCATGTTTGTATAAATTATTTCAACAGAATATAGCCATGCTTAATAAATACTAAACTTCAGAAATGACAAATACCTGTAAAGGGGCCATAATAAAGGGGAGATAACTCAGTGGGCCCTTTCCTATGACCAACATTTGGACTCAATCACAATTAGTATTTCCAGTTCAGTGCCCATTTTAAAACATTTTTCCTCTAATTTTGGTGGTGATAGAAGAGTTTTATTTATGCATTTTTGGTAGGGATTTAAAGGTAATTGTTTATTCTCATGAATATGAGCTCAGAGAGTGGTTGTCTGAGTGTATTTCAGCAACAGTGCACATTGAGTAATAATGCCTTGGTGATGATCTGGAAGTGAAATCTGTGTTCTGTTTACATGCCTCTCGAAACAAAATGCTGGTGAACCTTTCACAAGAACTTCACAGTGACTTCATCTTTGGAGATATTTTAGATTAACATGATTTATATTGATTGTCACTCAGTGGAAAATTCAGTACAGAGAAATATATGTAAATTTGTTTGTTTGTTTGATTAGGATTTTTAACGTAGCTTTAACAATTTTTTTCAGTCATATCGCTACGATGTCTGCAGTGAGGTAATTTATAGTGATGTCTTGCACTGGGGCATCATGCCGCAGACATGTAGCATGATGTCCCACCCGGTCACATTATCCTGACACCAGGCCGACCAGTCTTAAAACTTATCTCTTAATGCTGAGCGTCAAGCGAGGCAGCTGTTAGTACCATTTTTGTAAGTCTTTGGCATGACTTGGCCAGGGATCAAACCCACGACCTCCCGCTTCCGTGGCGGATGCTCTAACCACTAGGCCACCGGAGCGGTGAAATATATGTAGAGAACATATAGTAAAATTAATTGTGATGTATGTCTATTTTGAAAAGAGCTTTCTAGGACTAAATTCATAAAGGTATAATCTTGCCATGACACCGATCATTTGAATACGTATATTTCAAGAGGAGAAACAAACACACTATTCTGCTTATCTAAATAAATCAAAATATAAATATATGAAATGACCTCTAGGAATTAAATCAAGTTTTGCGCACTACCGACCGACAAAGCGGTTAACGCGCTAATTATTGGAGGGAAAACTTTGTCTACGCACCGGTCAGATATGGCTGAAACGACCTGATAGGACTCCTGGTATAACGGTACCAATTGCGCAAGTCCATGTGGGTGGAGCTTAATGTGTAGGCCATGGCATGCATAAATAAACAACAACACAAGCTATAATTGGTGGATTATGTAAGAATTGTACTTTCTGTTAGGCTTAAAAAAAAAGTTTAGCCTCTTGGCAACATGTGAATTTATGCTAATTCCTATACAGATCATATTTTGTATTTTTTAAGATTTTTTGAAAATGACTGAAAATAGGTATGTTGTGACTAGATAACTCATACCCCTGTCTAGTTCCAGCTTTTATCTCTCTTAAATGCAATGAAGTACCTGGTTTTGTCATCATCAAATTGACAATCTAACATTGTTCTCTGTGTGAGATGCACGCTAAATTAGGATAAAAAAAATATTTATCTCTCCAAATATTAGCATTGAGGTCTATGGAAAAACAATTGGTACTGTGATACCTAAATCCTGAATTGAGCCTTCGTACGGTAATAGAGGTTACTCAGAAATATGAAATATATATGGATATATTCAAAATTGTTGGCAGCTTAAGACCTACTGTGTTTATGATTATTACCTCCTCGTATTGTATGAAAGTACAATTTTTTAAATTTTCAACACTGCGCAAAAATACTAACTTTTATTTCAACAAGCCGCTTAGAACTATAAACATGTATATTTAATCTGTTGGGTTCCAATGCTTTTACATTCTAAAATTCCAAATTTATCTAAAAATATGCCACAAAAGCAGACCACTGTTCTGGAACCGAAGCGGCCGCAGAAAACGGGAAGCTAGAAATGGTTATGCCCCCTGACAGTCCTATATCTACCTCTGAATTAAATGAAACATGACATTTTTATTCAACCTTGTGCAGGGTATATAAATAAATAGTTTATGATGTCTCTTTATTAGACTTATAGAACAATTTGGCCCATCTTGGACCGAAAATAAGATTATTTGGCCCAATTTACAAGACAATTCGGCCCAACTCGAAAGACAATTGGGCTCAGCTTTGCGATAGTAGTATAAAGATATTTTTCTTTAAATAGCAAGTAGATACTCATTCATCATTGGCGCCTTAGTCTTGGGAGACCATGCGGATAGCGCCCTTGGGGTGTCGTCTGTCTCTGGGTTGTTGGTATCGTCTGTTGTGGCTGTGGAGACCTATGTGCGAGTGGCAGTCCCTCTTGCAGTTTGTGCAGACATGCTGGGAAGCCCGAGTTGCTGTGATTGCTGTCACGTGGCCCTTTCTGACACGTTATCTCTGCCGCCAACTTGACTCTCATCGTATCAGCGACTGATATACCTTTACTTACTCTCAGTCTCCAGGTGCCTCGGTCCTCGGCAAGCACTTCCTAGTCATCAGGTGCGATGTCACATGCCTTCAGGACTCTCTTGCATGCATCCTTGAAACGGAGTGAGGGGCGGCCAACTCTTCTCGCGCCAGTGGCCAGCTGTCCATATAGGATGTCCTTTGGCAGCCTCCCATCCTCCATGCGTCGGACGTGTCCCAGCCATCGAAGGCGACGTTTGCTCAGCAGGGAGAACATGCTATGGGTGTTTGCATGCTGCAGGATTTCGCTGTTTGGGACACGGTCTTGCCAGCTGATTTTCAAGATGCCTTTAAGGCACCGTATTTGGAAGGAGTTGAGCCGGCGCTCTTGCCTCATGTAGGTACTCCAGGTCTTACTTCCATATACAAGGGTGCTGATAATGCAGGCTTGGTAAACTTTGACTTTGGTTTGCACTGTCAGCGCATTGTTTTCACACACCCTCTTGGTCAGTCGGGACATGATGGTGTTTGCTTTTCAAGCTTTCTGTCCAGCTCCTTATCAAGCGAAAGAGTGTTGCTGATGGTTGACCCCAGGTAGGTAAAGTTGTTGACTGCTTCCAAGGTGACACCGTTAATTTTGATTGTATGGGGCAATGGTGGTGTCTTGCACGCTGACCTTTGTGTTTTCCAGGCTGATGCTGAGTCCAAACTGCATGCAGGCATCAGCGAAACGGTCTCCCATTCTCTGAAGGGCTTCCTCAGTGTGTGCCACAAGAGCCGCGTCATCTGCTAAAAGCATCTCCCTGATGAGCACAGCCCTCACTTTCGTCTTCGAGCGCAGTCGTGCCAGGTTGAACAGCCTCCCGTCGGACCTGGTGTGTATATATATGCCATCAGTGGACGAGTCAAAGGCATAGGACAAAAGCAAGGAGAAGAAGATCACGATATAGGGTTGGTGCCAGAACGCAGCCCTGCTTCACACCGCTGTTAACTGGGAAGGAGGTTGATGAAGATGCATCATACAGGACTGTTCCCTTCATATCTGCATGGAAAAAGATTATCATCCTGCGGAGTTTTGAAGGGCAACCGATCTTACTGAGAACTTCAAATAGGCCCTTCCTGCTGACTAAGTCAAAGACTTTGGTGAGGTCGATGAACATCATGTAGAGTGGTTGACCTTGCTCTCTGCTCTTCTCTTGGAGATGTCGTAAAGAGAAGATTATGTCTGTTGTCGACCTGCATGCTCTGAAGCCGCACTGGGATTCTGGGTACACAGGGTCTGCCAGCAGTGTCTGTTGTAAAATCATTTTGAAATTGCTGTCTCGTTTGGAGCATATTTCGAACGGAATCACGAACTGGAATAAATTTCTTAATCGAAGATAATCGTTCACGTGCTAATTTAGTTGTTAGTGCTTCATTTACCATTATAATTAATGTACCGTTATAATTAATGTACCATTGAAACTGTAAGTAAAAAAAAAACTTCACCCCCAAAATTCTTTTGTGTCTTATACTTCCGCGTAGTGATAAATCACCTGTATGTATAATTTTGTTCTAGGTGAGTAAGCGCATACCTGTCTATAGAATTCTGTTCCGTACTTGTATTACTCATGTATGTATGGTGTGATTACTGTGTTGAGGCAATCAAAGGGGTATTTTCATTTTGGCGGATAATCTCTTTTATTGTTTTGATTTTCGAGTTAATTGTGCGTTTGATTTCATATTGTTTCCCCAATTCACTTCTGCCCTTTTCGACAGCAGTGGATAACGGGACGAACTTGTTGATGTCGTTACAGAATGCAAGGGAGTCATAAATAGCGTGTTGAATTCTCTTTATAAAAGAATAGGATTTCGATAACACATACCTGTTATTCCGAGCACTATCATCAATATCTTGAAATTCAGAAAGAATCTGATTACAATCTAATTTATCTGACAATTGAATTTCTTGATTTTTTAAATTTGAAATCTCGTTAATAATGACATTCATATTTTCGAAATTCATACATGATATATTTAATATGAAATTAAAATAAATTGGGGGTCAATTTTTTACCCGTTTTTTCGTAACTCCATTCGCAATAAGGTGTATTCACATCTTATTACGCCTAGAGATAGTATATGTGATTATATATGATTATATTTGATGAACTCCATTCGCAATAAGGTGTATTCACATCTTATTACGCCTAGAGATATAAATGATGATGAACTTCATTCGCAATAAGTTATATTCACATCTTATTACGCTTAGAGATATATATGAAAAACCCCATTTGGAACCCCTCAGGTGTTATTCACATCAGAGGGGCCCAGAGGTTACAAATATAAGACAACACATCCCCATTGGAACCCCTCAGGTGTTATTCACATCTGACCGGGCCCAGAGGTACCACGAAACATAGTCTCCAAGAGGAGATCTAACTCGTCAAATAACGGGTTAGAATTCCAAGAAGATACATTTCGTGAATGGACGTCACATTTACATAATAGTATTTACAATGAAATTATATGATAATACAAGTATGTACAAATAGGACAATACAACATATAGGTAGACACACACGGGAGTTGTTCTACATTCAAACTGAAACCACCATACCCCCAACAAAATCACCCCGGGTTGAATGTAAAAACACATTCACATCGTGTGACTGTGTGTGGTGTATGGTGGTTTCACGGTTGAATTTCGAATGGCTTAAAGCCCCCAATTATACAGAAAAACCTTCTGATCGGTACTATCGACAATAATGCATGCCACGAGATTCGAACGATATTCCGTCTGTGTATACAATACACTAGTGTGTACAATACACTAGTGTTCGTAAATCTATAAATTTATAATTTTATCAATACAATCGTCAATTCTTGATAAAGGGAATGAATCTGTTTTTGTTACACTGTTCACCTTCCTATAATCAGTGCACATACGGAAAGTTTTATCTGGTTTTGGAACAAGTATGCATGGTGAACTCCAATCACTTTTACTGGGCTCGATAAAGTCATTCTCCAGCAAATATTGAATTTCCTTTTTTAAGTATTCCTGTTTGAGTCGATTCATCCTGTATGGATGTTGTTTAACAGGTTTGGAATTTACAATTTCAACATCATGAAAAATTTTGTTTCTCCTTGTAGGAACATCTGGAAACAAGTGCTAATATTCAAATAATAACCGTTTCAGTTCATTTCTTTCTTGCTCTGGTCTAGATCTTTCATAATTTCTGAATTACACAGATTCGTCATTCCAATATCAATAGAATCTGATGATATTTCTTCACTGAGTGGGACAGGTACAACTAAATTAATTACAGGTTTAACATGGCTATCTCTTTCAATATAGTCTTTTAGCATGTTTATATGGCAGAGTTGTTTTTGTTTGCGCCTCTCAGAAGTATTTATGACATAATTTAAGTCATTAATTGTCCTGTCAACTGTGTAGGGACCATAATATTTGGCCTGAAGCGGATTTTGTGGCATTGGTAAGAGAGCCAGGACTCTATCACCAGGCTGAAAACTCCTTTCCTTCGATTTTTTATCATATCTTGATTTCATTTTAGATTGAGCAGAGTGCAGATTTGCTCTTGCGACCTCACAAGCCTTTGATAACTTGTATCTAAAATCGGAAACATAATCAAGAAGATTGATCTCAGTATCTTCATTAGAGAGAAGTTTCTCTTTCAACAACTTCAATGGTCCACTCAGTGTGTCCAAAAACCAGTTCAAAGGGACTGAAGCCTAAAGATTCTTAAACTGATTCTCTAACAGCAAACAATAGTAAATGAATGCCTTCATCCCAATCTTTATTCGTATCAAAACAATATGATCGTATCATATTTTTAAATGTCTGATGGAATCTTGCTAATGCCCCTTGGCTCTCAGGGTGATATGCAGAAGATTTGAATTGCTCAATGCCCAGTTCATCCAAAACTTGTTGGAAAATTCCAGACATGAAGTTTGAGCCTTGATCAGACTTAACAGATTTGGGAAGGCCATACTGAGTAAAAAACTTTATCAAGGCTTTTACTGTTGTTTTTAGATTTTATATTCCTCAACGGAAATGCCTCTGGAAACCTTGTTGACGCACACATAATGGTCAACAGGTATTGGTTACCTGACTTGGTCTTGGGTAAGGGACTTACACAATCTACCATAATTCTACTAAATGGTTCGTCAAAGGCAGGAATAGGTTGCAGATGAGCCTTAGATATCTTCTGATTGGGGTTTCCTACCATTTGACAAGTATGACAAGATCTACAGTATTTGGCAACATCACTTTTGATTTTCGGCCAATAGAAGTGAGTCAAGATCTTGTGATAAGTTTTATTAATCCCTAAATAAACAGTCAAAGGAGTTTCATGGGCCAGATTAAGTATTTCCTGTCTGTAAGGTTTTGGAACTACTATTTGATAGTTCACCGACCACTCATCACCAGCAGGTACCTCAGAGGTCTCCATTTTCTCATAAGAATTCCATTTTTAATGAAATAACAGACAGGAACTTCAGTGGCTTCAGTCTCACTTATGGCCCTTTGAAACAAACAGGAGATCTCAGGATCTTTTTCCTGCTCGACGACAAGTGACTGTCGTTAATCACCCAGATTAGAATAAAGAGAATGAGTTGTTACAAGAGGATCACTATGATCAATACCTTCTGATTGATCCAAACAAGGAGTAAAAGTGACCTCATCAAAAACCTGACCTACACACGTGTCAGCTAAAGGAATACTGCTTTCATCAACATCATTCTCAAGAGCTTTCTTTCCCATAGCTCTGGTAACTGCACAAGCTTGAAATATATCAGGGAATTCATTTTCAATTGGATCAACTTTCTGATCCAAATTAGGCTTGTCAGTTACAAGTGGATTAACCACGACCTTGTCTCCAGTTAAGTCGTTGTCTAGCAATAAATGAATGCCCTCAACGGGTAAAACCGAGACTGTTCCGACTGTTACAGGTCCTGATACTAAGTCTGATGACAAATTTACACAATGAAGAGGAACATTAATAAACCCGCACTCTACTCCCTGAATAAGAAAACTTTCATTAGAAGAAGACTTCTCAGAAAAAGGCAAAGTACCTGACAATAAAAGACTGAGAAGCTCCTGTGTCCCTTAAAATTTTAATAGGGGTGGGATTGGCTGAATCACCCCAAGAGTGATATAGAACCCTTCTATATGAATGGTTCATAATTCTCCATAATAAAATCAGACTGGGATTTATTAGACCCAACAAATATATTGCTTTCAATACATGACCGTGACCTTGACCTCTTAGAAATAAGAGCATTTGGAACAGGTCTGTCTTGATTCTGATGCTTATTTTTCAATTTGTAGCAATTAGAAATAACGTGCCCTTTTCTCTTGCAATAGGTACACGTCAGAAGAGACAAGGATCTAGAATCAAGCTTATCTTAAGTTTGATTTTTGAAAGTTGTGCTAGTTTGAGTTTTAAAAGGGCTGGTATTAGGCTGAAATACTTTTCTGCCAGAAGACTGTTGAGTAGAAGTCTTGTTAGCAAAATTAACTTTATGTGTCAAAGAATATTCGTCAGCAGCTCGAGCAGCATTCTCCAAGGTTTCAACCCTATGCTCATCAAGATAAGTTTTAACGTCATTATGGACAGTTTTTGAACTCTTCAATTAATATCATTTGCTTGAGATTTTGATAATCTTGTTCGAATTTCTTGGCTAAGCACCATCTACCGAACAACTGCTCTTTTTCTCTAGCAAATTCGACATGAGTTTGTCCAGCTTCTTTTCAGTAATTTCTGAATTTTTGTTGATAAGCTTCAGGGACTAACTCATAACCCCTTAGAATGCATTCTTTAACCACATCATAGTCACCACTTTGGTGAACAGACAGTGAAGTGTCAGTCTCACTAGCCTTACCAGTGAGTACACATTGCAATAACCGAGTCCAATGCTCCCTTGGCCACTTTAAATTTTCTGCAACTTTTTCAAAATGAATGAAGTATTTGTCTACTTCTTTTTCTCTGAAAGGGTGCACTAATCTAATATTCCTTGCTAAATCAAAGCTTATATTTGGATTTGAAGTATGAAGTTGTTTTTCACTTGCCAGCTCTATTTCATTCATTTTACATTGATATTCCCTTTCTTCCTTCTCTCTCTCTATCAATTTGTTTTTCTTGTAACCGAATGTGCATCTGCTCTTTTTGTAATTCAAATTGTCTTTCTTTCTCCTCTTTGCTATATTGTAATCGTCTTTCTTTCTCCTCTTTGTCATATTGTAATTGTCTTTCTTTCTCCTGTCATATTGTAATTGTCTTTCGTTCTCTTTTTCATAGTGTAATTATTTTTCTTTCTTCCTTTCCTGTCTCACCCTCCTCTTTTTCATATTGTAATTGTCTTTCTTTCTCCCTTTCTTGAAATTCCAGCTTCTTCAACTCTAATTCCATCTTGAATTTTAATTCTAATTTCATTATTTTAATGTCCGTGTCTGATGCAGACTTACTAACCAAAATCAAAAACCTTTTTTCAAAAACATTCATTTCTACCAAATATTGGACCAAAATCTTTTTGATATCTTGTTTCGTTAAAGAAGCCTTTACTTCAAAAAGCTCATATTTTCTGGCAAGTTGAATCAACTCATTTTTTTTTAAAAGATTTAATTGCTCCTGAGTAGGATTAGAAAGAAATATTTCTACTTTAGATGTGATTTTAATACAAGCCTGTCAATCTCACTACAGATTTGAAAAACAATTTAAAAAACTATTGGAATTCAAATTTTATAAGAAAAGTTTCTGAAAAAAATTTCTAGCCAAATTCCAATTGATCCCAATCTCAGACGAGGCCACCAATTTCTATGTTACGTGCTTAGGCTCAAATAAACAGTAACATAGAAAGAGTGAAAATAACAAACTTGTAAAAACTTAATAAACAATTTATTGAGCACAAATATTTTCCAGAAAAGAAAAATAAACTTACGGTTTTATGAATCAATTCCAAAATTAATCCAAAAATAATTCAAAATATAATCCACTAGTGAAATTACAAAAGTCCTGGTAATAAAATGTCCAAATAATTCAAAGTACGAATCTTAGTGAAACATCCAAGATGGAAGACGATGTCACGTGATGAAGTCAGTTCTTGGTAATGAAATTCAATGAGCACAATAATTTTCCAAATAAATAACAAAATAAATCCTCTTGATCCAAATGAATTGAAATAATTTCCAATACAAGGTAATTTAAAATAACTCAAAACAGCACAACTTAATATTCTAACAGCCCAGGTTCTACTAAATAGTTCGCTCCAAAACATAATTTATATACCTGTTTCTATGTAAACAAGGAAGGGGTCACATGATCTTCTAGAATCTTTAGAACAAATTTACGTTCAAAATATCTCGTACATACCATATGACCCAATTAAAAATAGAAAGATGTTTATAACAAAGCTCCATAATGTCCTTGGAACCAATCATTTTAAAAGCTTGTTTACAACTCTGAAGCCAGGTCAGAAATGAGGTCAACACCTGGTGTTTATTCTTAAGAGTACATGTCATCCCACTTTCTAAAAAAAAATGACTCCCAATGAATGAATCTTAAACTTAAAATGTCAAATTTGAATCTGACAAACAAACAATTAAAATATAAAATAAATGACCCAAATCAAATACACGTAATAGATGGGATAAATGTTATAGCTTAGAATAAATGTTTACTTTCTTCAGGAATTCTACATACAAGTGAAGTTTATTGTATCAAAAAGTTCCTTCATATCATGTACATTGTAATACTGATGCAAACTCCGTCTTTTGTTTAGCATTTTTGTAAGTCTATGGTATGACTCGGCCAAGGATCGAACTCACGACCTCCACTTCCGCAACGGATACTTATACCAATAGGCCACTGGAGCGGTCCGTTTGGAGGAGGTTATCCTCCTGGAATTTAAGTACATTCTGGGCTTTGTTACGATATTTTCATTAACTGCATACAGCTTTAAGGTGATCTGTGAATAATCAACATGGTATTCTTCACCAACCCCTTAAGAGCAACATGGCCTAAACCTATATACACACCCAATTGACCTTAGTCACAATAAACCTTTCTGAAGAAAATAAATCAAAGATCTTAACTGGAAAATTACTCCAATTTGTAAACATATACGCTTTTAAGGTATTATGGTTGGGTCTTTAACTCAAATTCAAGTAAACAACTTATATATAATACTCACAAACAAGACAAACACGAGTGTTTGTATATTAATATTTATTATCTGTTTGGCTTTTCTTAACGATTCTATGTCACACATATTTGTATGAGGACACAAGTGTTCCACCGGTCTGATGTTCAAACAAACTGGACTATCTAAATTTAGCATGTGGCAGCCTAACGCAACATTCTGGTATGATTTCTCCGTTGCTTTACGTATTTTTACATTTTTGTTTCAATATCGTCATTATTTGAAGCATCACGAAGTACATATGCTTGCCTACATCAAGCGTCGTATCTTTTAAGCTGTAAATGAAAATTTGAAGTAACTTTTTGTTAAGAAAATTATTAAATGTAACAACGGCGGATAGTTGTAAATTTCACACTTTTATTCAGATTTCAAAAACCAACTTAGCATTCATCTCCTCTCAGCTTTGCCATTTTAGAATCATAAAACACGCGTCTAAAATGCGAAAACATAACAGAAAATTTAGCAACATCAATTATATATTTAAATATATTGAAATAAAGTTTGCTTAATTTTCGTACGTTTAAGCCATACAAGATAAGCATGCTGCTTGCGGGTGACGATAATTTTGATGATGGTCAGTAATATTAATATTAATATTATTATTATTACCCTTAATAATATTATATTGATAAGGGCAAAAAGGAAATCATTTATAACTTTACTCAGTATAGAAATTGCATAAGGAATTAACAGAATGTTCAATATAGTGTGTGTGTATGTGTGTGAAGCCTTAATCTAATTAACTTTAAAATATCACTTGACAGTAAAAGTAATCAGATATCCCACACTGGAATAGAACTGATACACACCAACAGCTGGTTTATGTTATACATTCACTAGAGTTTAAGTTCCATCGGAAATGTACTCTCAGGGCAGACTTTACTCCCCTTCCAAGATGTATTGATGTATTGTATTTAATAAATAATATATTACACCTGCTGCATTTATTCTTCAATAACAAATAACATCACATGGTGGCAGCGGTAAAAACACATAAAAAATTATCAGAGTTGAAATCGGCTTTATTTCAATTTACGAATCCGGACAAATTTGACCTTTCGAGACCTGAAACTTTGAACGCGTTCGTCACGCAACTAAACTTAGTGAAAAAGAGGATGAAATTCAAGTGAATACCTTGATTCATTTCATGGAAAGTGAGGCTCATGACATTTTGTATTCGTTCAACCTGACCGAGGAAGATGAAAAGAAGTGGAAGCCTGTGAGAGATAGATTCACACGATATTTCATTCCAAAGGGAAATGTCATTTTTGAAAGAGCGAATTTTTAATCAAAGAAAATAGGAAGAGGTAGAAACAGTGGACAGTTTTGTTACAGCCATCTATATGTTAGCAGATAATTGTAATTTCGGGCCACTGCATGATGAAATGATCAGAGATCGACTTGTAATTAGACTGAGAGATTAAAAACTGTCGGAAAAATTTCTGTTAGATGCGAATCTAACTCTAGAATCTGTCGTAGTCAAGCTCGACACAATATGGCTATGAAAAAGTATCAAACAACGATACGAGCAAGTTGAGAACGAATGACTGAAATGGGTGCAGTAAAAATCGTCGACACTCAAAAATTGGAAAATGAAACATAAAATCCCAAATATTCAACAAAATAATGTCAGCAGAAAAGGATGCATGAGATGTGGAAAGAAAGGAAATCATTCTCGAGACCAGACCGTGGCTGCTATTAATAAATGTGGCTCAAACCTGACAGAACTTAATGGGGTTCTATCTCTTACAAACACAGAACATAACACTTATACACACATTCACTGTCAAAAGAACTTAATAAAATTTGTATTGATAGCCTTAGAATCGACACACTTTAGTTCATTCTTCATTTTGCAGACATGCATATACACATCATCAGTGCAGATGGTCTTATTCAAGCTTATTCAATTGTCATTATGCAAAAATACTTTAACGTTATCCATCCTCAAATTTAGTTCAGCTGTTTTTTAAAGTTATTTCAAAGTGTTTCTATTCTTAATAACAGTGACCACAATTGATAACTAATCAGCAATGTCATTGTACCAAATTAAACATCCCATATAGGGACTATAGTATTAAGCATTTGTAAGTTGTGGCTTTGAAATCTCTGATATAGTCCTTTGTTTGTTAAACTACAGTTCTATATGTTTGTATTTATTCTGATATACTTGCACAATACATGAAAGTACAAAACATGATTCAAGCAACCTCTGGTAACAGTAACTAACTGCCTATCATATCTGACCACAATCATGGTGCAGGAATCAATTTTATTTTAATAATGCACTGTCATCATCACCAAACCACACATCGAAAATTACTAGTTTTACAAAGACTATGTGGTTCAACAATACCATGAATTACCACAACACAGAAAATGGACAAAAGAATAGCATCCAATATAAAGATATACAAGTTATGTGATATTTTCAATACTGACAAATCAAGCCTCTTTTACTGCATGACAAAAATGACATGCAAAAGAGGAAAGAACGCAAAGGATATGTTGACATTATTGCTAACGTGGTGCAACAGGAGAAAAACATTCTTTTTATTTTGTAATATTGTTAGGCATAATAAATAAGCCTCTATCATAGATAAACACAATTTACGGGAAGAGTAAGTGTTAACACAGACAACATGGATAGGCAAAATTTACAGGATGAGTATGTGTTAACACAGACAACATGGATAGGCACAATATGCAGGATGAGTATGTGTTAACACAGACAACATGGATTGGCACAATATGCAGGATGAGTATGTGTTAACACAGACAACATGGATAGGCACAATATGCAGGATGAGTATGTGTTAACACAGAAAACATGGATTGGCACAATATGCAGGATGAGTATGTGTTAACACAGACAACATGGATAGGCACAATATGCAGGATGAGTATGTGTTAACACAGAAAACATGGATTGGCACAATATGCAGGATGAGTATGTGTTAACACAGACAACATGGATAGGCACAATATATTGGATGAGTACATGTTATCACAGACAAATGCAATTTTAAATCCAATATTTTAATGCACTTTAACTCAGAAATATATAGATAGGATAAATTTAGTTTAATCATCAATAAATTAAAAGTTAATTATTCAATTTGTATTCTAATGGGCACGATCTAAAAATATAAATAAGAAAGTTTTATGACACTGATGAAAGAGCTTCTGATTTGTTAGATTTGTCTGTAAATGAACTAAGCAAGCTGTTTGATCATATGAATATAGAGATAATAAAGGTGACAATGTGGAGGAGAAATACACAAAAGAAATTGTCAACCAAGCAAAGGTATAAACACGATATCTACACCATCTAGCAACTGCTTGCTTTAATAACAACAACAAATGTGAGATGTGCAATATTGAAAATATCCTTTTGATCCTTTAAACACTTTTATTTAGCAGAAATGTTCATAACGTTTTGCAAACTGAATGATGCAGTATTCACTAAACATCAAACATAGCATAGAAAGGCATATAAAGGCCAATTGCTATTCCATCAACGTCACATATTTCCCATAAGTGAGTCAGTCCAAGCAATAAATTCTAAGAAATGCAGGTGAAAATAATGGGATTTGGTAGAAAAGCAAGAGTCCCACAGACAATTAACCAAAATGATCAAGAAGTCTTTTCTTGTGTTGGTGAACTTAATTCCTAGCTGCTTTACAATTTTTGCCATTTTACATTTTTTGAGAAAATTTTGGGATTTATAATACTGTTTATGGACTTGTAACTGGGGTCTCTCCAGCAAATAATATGCAAGTGATAGGGTATAAAACTATGTTATCTATAGCTTGTAATAATAATGTCAAAAACTAAATGTACTCAGCTTTCTGAATTTTGAATTGTCTGAAAATCTACTTCTGCTACTCAGAATTAGATGAGTTCTAAAGGTTGATCAACTGTGCAAAACTGTACTGCAGATAAAACTGCAATTATAACAGAAATCACAAATCCAGGAAAGAACCTATTGCACTCCAAAATGAAATGAATTTGATATTCCTTTACAAATAATATTTAATTTAGAATCTTCTTAAGAATTACAATTAAAAGAATTGTATATTTTTTCCACCATATGATTCCAAACTATCATTGTACAACCTGCCTCAAGGCTAGTACCTCCAGACACATTTACATCATACGGGAACTGACTCAACTAATACTAAGTCTACGATTTTAACCAGATCAAAGAATCCAGATGAACTGGAAAAGCAGTCATTCACAATATAACTCTAAATTTTAACTACAAGTAAAAAACATTAGATTCCTTTTCTAAACTGGCCACAGGTAGTTAATTTTTACCAAGTATATAAGGAATCTCTTGATGCAACACTAGTTTTGAGGCCTGCAGACATTAGCCTTTTAATCCAAATAAGTTCACATTTTGCTCTTTCTATGGTAACTGATGAACCTCAGCCAGTATCAGATAGACCTAATGCATGTTAACAAGCACTACCTATGTCATCACAACTGATTGAATTCAATAATACAGCTGACCACCTGTCGGTTACTGGTTGCATAGACATGCCGGAGGTGTCGGGTGATGCAGAAAACATCTGTTTAAGAGGACAAGACAGCTGACAAACAATCAGTAGATATTCCTATAGTTACTGCAGGCGAAGCATGCAATACAGAAACATCGAATGAGGGAAATGTCAGTTGATGACCAATCGCTTAGTAACGTTATTGATTATTTCTAATAATGCAAAAATATTGACTGAACCAAGCAAAACGGTTAAATTTCTGCTAACTGGTAGTTATAAAGCCACTGTGGATGGGTCGGGTAATCAAGAGACAGATAAATAATTTATACTCAGCCACCTGATAATCAACAAACACATCATTCTGTCATCACCATCGAGGAGACAGGCAAACAGAAAATGTTTGACGAAGCTATTCTTGCTGGAAGAACGGAAAGTGTTACCTTGGGGGTATCTCATAACAGAAGCAAAAGTGCAGATGATTCAGCATTTATGAACATATTGCTTAAACTTTCGCCAAAGCCAAGAATATCCAGTCAGCACACAAGAAAGCAAAATTCATAATCAGCCATGAACTTAACATCATCACTGTATTAAAAGATGCTTATTGAAAAGCAAAAAAACGACGATAACAAATACAAAAGTCAAATGTGACAGGACTATACAGGCAAGTGGGAGCAAACAGAATGAAACAAAAGTTTCAAATCAAAGAAATGCAAACAAAACTGCAGACATGTAGAGAGATCAACAAGATAGCTTGAAAACCATCTAAGACTCTGAAGACAACTTGTATAGAGGATCGAGAAAAGGAGAAAATTCTTTGGGTCCAAAGTCAGTTGCTAAACATTATCTTGCCGTGTCAGCAGACACAACATATAATAAAGACAACATTTGTGGAAACTGAATTTGAATATGGAGGAAGTGAGGATCCCTTAATAGAAGATTCCTGGTCACAGTGTAAGGAATGTTTCAGGTGGTGGTGCCATGAATCGTGTGGCACCACCCTCAATATGCAATTTTACTGTGCTAAGTGTGAGTAATAAAGAATTAACCAGAGGCATGCACAACTTTTGGAAATTAGAGACTATTTAGATCTGAGCATTGTTGAAGCTGCTGTCTTATCCACATTGCTGTGTTAATTTGAATGATGCAACAGTTTGCAGTTCTAGCATCTTTGCTATATATAAAGTGTGGACATATAAATAATACTTGATTGTACAGTTCAATAGTATCCTTGTAGTTTTACAGACTTTAACAGATGTCGAATGCATTGTGAGGCAAAATGCCCTAGAGGGGGCTTGTTGCCCTACCATAGGGGTAAAATGCCCCTTTATAAAGTTTTACCATTTTTCATTTTTCTCGTAAATAGTTTCTTCCTTATAACCAAACATAATTCCATTATGTTAGACTTAAAGCATACTGTAAATAAATTGTCCAGTTGCGAAGGCGATCATGTAAATCATCCCATAAATGACCAAAAGTTGTTTAATGGAGCGTTTTGCCCCTCCCCCCTCCCTCCCCTCAACCCTACTGTTAATATGTATTTGTTTAACTGCACTTGTGTAGTTAGAGTAGAATCTAGCATTCATTCAATTACTTTCTTTCCTGGAGCTCTGAGTGGCCGAGTCGTCAAAAGCACTCAACGTCATGGATCACTGCCATCTCACCTGTCTGCAAAGGTTCAAGTCTTGGGCTCTGCCAATGTGGACATGTGAGAAAGTTTGCCAGTAGCTATTCATGGGTTGGTTTTTTAATTCCGGGGTTTTTCCCAGTTTCTTCTTCCACCATTTATATTGGCCGCCATGTATAGATTATCTTGAGCTGAAAAATGGCATTAAACCCTACAGCAACAACTTTCTTACTTGTAGTGTGTTAATTTTATTATTAAAACCTTAAGCAGAAAAATAAAATAAGTACATACTAAATAGATTACAACATTTATATCGGAAAATATTTTCTAGTTTTTTTATTTCTAGCTATCACTCATGATGTTGCATGGTATAGCTCAGGAAAAATTCATATTTTCCCATACAAATGCACTAACCTATAATTATTCCTATATAACAAAACTATCCTGAGATGAAGCCATACAATGTAACAAGAGCTATGACTAAATACCATTTCACCACATACATGATTACAATAATATATACACACACGCAAATAGATAGAAACATTATTTTAGATATTCTATAAAAATAATATACAAAAGATTTGAGCACACAATCTGTGAACATTGCAGCTATGTGATTTTTTAAAACCATATATTTATTTGCTACTATATTTCTACATACTTGAGCTATATCGATATTTTCAGCAGATAAACAAACGAGTCAAAACATTTTAGATAAAAGAAGAGCATGCATCAATTTTAAACTTCCAACCATTTCTTTCAATATTTAACTACACTCTCTTTCCTTCTTACTCTTAAAACCTAGTTCACTTTAATTTTTGTTTTGCAACTCAAAACAACATGTCACATACACTGAATATAAATATAGATTCAATCACTCATTACGGTCTCCTCTGTATTCATATGGCAAGACATTGGTATCTCCTTCTGACTTTAATGTCAACAATGGGTTTGTGAAAAAGTATTGTGTACAAGTATTGACAGTGTGCTTACACTGATTTATAGCTTTGGTATTTTGTTCCTGCACAGACATCCACTGATATTAAAATGCATGACTATAAAAAAGATCTGTGAAAAACAATGAGCTAATAAAAACAACATTAAATAAACAAACAATAAAAAATGATATTCACGCTTAAATACATAAATTCCTTGATAGTACTGAGATTATACGTGATAAGCAATAAATGAATAAAGTTCAAATGCAAATCATACACAAATGTATAAACAATAAATGTATATACAATAAACGATGAAAATGAGAATTTAGATTAAAATGGAAACATATTTGAGATGCAAAATGTACATTTTAGCAGTAGATAAATGTTTCAGGGTTTGTACATACTTTCCACTGTGAAACATGAAACAATGTAATGGACCCCATTTTACAATGATAAGAGATACTGATTTACATTTGGCTCCTGTATCCCCTCCACGTGCTACTTGTTATTTCCCTCTTTAAAAATGCTATGTATGTAAAATAAACCATTCAAGTTGGTTTCAAATGTAAATATATAAATCCAAAACATATAAATTTATATAAATTATGATACCAATGAGTCTGTGATATTACACAATGATGATGAAAATATATATAAAATTGATCTTAATATATCAAAATAGCAGTTTCAATTAATTTGTTTGCACACCACCAGTTATGTTCATGCAAGCCATGTCCAGCATATTTCAGACCACTCCACTAATAAAGGATGTACTTATAGTTCACACTGCATGATATAATGTATCCTTTCAGAATCATGCTGTACTTGGTATGTATGCTGTACCAGTGATGTATGCTGTAACCGGGATGTATGCTGAAACTGGTATGTATGCTCTAACAGTGATATATGCTCTAGCAAAGATCCATGCTGTAGTGGTGATGCATGTTGCAGCTGTTATGTCTGCTTTAGCTGTGATGCTATTTAGCTGTAAGCTATAGCTGTGATGTATGCCATTATTTGTTGTATGCTGTAGCCAATATATATGCTGTTGTATGCTGCAGCTGTTATATATGCTCTAGATGTGATGGATGTTGGAGATGTGGTGAACGCTGTAGGTGTCATGTATGCTGGAGCTGCAATATATGCAGTAGCTACAATATATGCTGTTTTACTGTTTGCTGTTGTTGTGCTGTAGCTGTGACAGATGATGCTGCTGTGCTGTATGCTGTAGCTGTGATGTATGGATTGGTTGTAAATCAGCAAATCTTGTATACAAGACCTTTTTGTCACAGTGCTTACTTTCAAATTCGAGCTAATTCTAAATTTCTGAAAAATAGGTCATTTACAGATTTTTCTGCCATAGTAATGTCAACCAATCATGTTTGCAGAATGCCATCATCTTGTACAAATCTGAATTGCCATTATGCAAAAATACTTTACCATCCTCAAATTTAGTTTTTAAAGTTATTTCAAGGTGTTTCTATTCTTAATAACAGTGACCATAATTGATAACTAATCAGCATTGTCATTGTACAAAATTAAACATCCTATATTTCCAGAATGAGTCCATCAAGTTGCATACACTCTTCTTCAGCACTTTTTAAAAAACATCTGCAAGATTTGTTTCTATTTTTAGTAACGGTGACCATATTTGATGATGGATCTGCATTATCTGTACAAATCTGAAAGGCTTTAATATCAGGTTGCTTTCCATCGATGTTGTTCAAATGCTGTGTGATTAGTAGTTTTGGACATGTTATTTAAAAGATTTCGCTATTTTTGGTGATACTGTCTATATTTTAATCACAATTCAGCATCAATTGGTAATATCTGAAAATTCTCTATGCCAGAATACTTTGTCAAATTTGGTCCATTTCTGAAATGAGCTACTTTTGAGACATCATTTCAAAAACCTTTATGCCAAAATTCTCTATGCCTCATTTGAATGAAAATGGTCAAAATGAGTTAAGTTGAGTAACTTGATACACAAAATTTTGCTTTCTTGATTCTGTCATCTATATAATTAACTTATCATTAGCTTCTTGGCATCTATTAATATACAGAATTCATTGTATCATGTCTGCTCAGAGATATTTTAGATAGGTGCAAGAGATCATTGCTTTCTGTCGTAAGGGCTGTTCCATCTCAACATACATGGTACGTGGGAAAGGCAGTTTTCAAAACAATATATGCCAGGGTACTTTGATTTCACCAAGTTCATATCAAAATAATAAGAAACATATTAACTGCATCAATGGGTGAGTACTTCACTTTAAAATTGACTTCCCTGTGTCCCATGTATGTTTTAATGGAACGACCCCTAAGGCATAATGAAACACTGCTTACAATAAGCAACCTTTCAACAATGCTAAAAACATGGCACTAACCAACTAAAAATATTCCACAAGACTGACTTAACTCCTGAAACTTTAGACACAAAAGCCTTGTGCTAAAATTTAAAAAATCTGGTTCAAGATACTGGCATCAATTCCAACACATCTGCAGGCTTTCTCAAGATTTCGGAATGTAGCCTGACTTTTATCTCTCTGTACCCATTCTTGCAAGATCTTAAAGCACTGTGTGGGGATGCGAGGATTTTCCATCTGTATCTGCTCAATTCTGGACCAGGGGACATCCAATTCAATGCCTAACTGAACATACTCCTTGCCAATTTTCATGGAAAGTCGATTCAGGTGCTTCTCCAAGGGAACTTCATCCAGGATATTGAGGGCAAGGCATGAACTTGGACCATCTTAAATAAAGCATATATATATATATATATATATATATATATATATATATATATATATATATATATATATATATATATATATTATCTCAATCATACAGACTTTAAATGTGACCTTGAAACAAGGTCAAAAGGTTAAGTGAACATGTCACATTACGTATTGTCTTTGCCTCATACTGATCCATTCAATCAATCAAGAAAAATTTATCCTAATTTTCAGAAATCTAAGGAAGCAATTACTCTATGAAGGGCTCATACAATGACTGCTAGTAAAGGGAAAAAACTTACTTCATGTGTCATCCTGTAAAAGTAGGACAAGAGGATAAATAAATGTCACCACATTTTGGATAGTAACCACTTATCAATGTTAAACTCATTTGCATAAATGAAATTGATGCAATACAATTTTGGTTATTATAAGAAAAACTTTAACATTTACATAACTTCACTGTTTATTTAATTAGTTTTAATAACTCTTGGCTCTGATGTTAAAAAGCTGCATAAAGTGAATGTTTTGAAAATGCTCGATTTTGATGGAAACTCATTTATGCATATTTTCTATCCACTTTGCCATATACTGGCAGGGTAGAGGTCACTTTGTCCCAAATAAAAAATTGGAATCCTGCATGGACCCTGAAAAATGGCCAAGTAATCAATTTTTATTTTGGTCATTGATTATGGTCCAATTTAAGTTCTGCACATTCAATGCTATTGGACTCGTAACCGTGAAACCCCTCCCCCCCAAATCGTAATTATTGTTACAGTAGTCCCACTCTTGAACAGGCCCCTGACCAGCGGCCACCCGCATCTTACCGCCATAATCCCTTGGCACCGACGAGTTTGTATTCAAAAGTACCCCTCAATAACACCCACCCTTCTAACGCAACCAGCGGCCAGCAATTTAATAAAAAAAATGTAAAATGTCCCCCTCATGAACGGCAACTTGTTTCTTCAAATGTATTCAGAACCAATAATTAATTCAAATCTTGGCGTAAGGTAAGCAATTTTGATTATCTCTATCGTAGATACATGTCTCCAAGTGTCACGTTTCTGTTAAAAGTGTCGACTAAATAGTATATCATTATCTATAAAAGTCGATGTTTACAGGAAATGGGCTCAATAATGTTATGACAGAGTTTGGGGTTTAACACCTATGTCGAGTTCTTCTCTTTGATGATTATAAGCAGGCGTAATTGTTACAATCATAACAGGGTCAGCACAGGCTAAAAAATAGATTTTGTACATTGGCACACACAGAACCTTGAAAAAAAAACAGGATACCAGGCAAAGACCGGAAAAATCACATGACAACACATTTATGGCTTCCTTTACGAAGACTGTATTTCGTACACTCAACACAAGTTTTGTCTGCATAATTAAATCACATACAGTCAGCATAACCGAATAAATCATTACCAAGCATTAAAATGTCATCACGTTAATGGATACATTATTTTAGAAGAAAGTCGGTTATTCTACTCGACGATATCAGGGAAGGGAACTTGCCGAACAATTTTATATATAAAAGGCTCGAAAAAACAAGTTTATGTTGAAATAATCTGAATAAACAAAGTCATAACCGAAAAGGTTATTTAGCAGCAGTGGGAAAATGGAGCAAATGGAAAGATAATTATGTATGTACCAAGATGTAAATGACGTTTCTGAATCCATTTGCATTGTGCATGACAACAATACCCGCTCTCATATGACACTTACACCAAGAAAGAAAAAAATAGTAACATATATTCAGTTGAAATAAATTGTTTATTATAACAAAAAGAACCTTTTAATGATTAATGTAACATTTAGACAAAGATATTTAATGTTTTGAAGTATGTAGCTTTCTTACTACGTACTTCTCATAATAAATTTAGCCCCCCTCTGAAAAGGCCACCCGTCTTATAAGGCCACTTTCCCGGTGCAGAAGGGGTGGCCGTATAAGAGGGTGACTACTGTATTTGAAGTGTCCAAAAAAGTTTAATTCTTACATAGCAGCCATCTTATTATGAACATTCTCAAATTTATATCAGTGGAGTTATGCTTTAGTTTTATTTTTTTAATGTACCAGAAACCTGTAATCCCTATACATGCAAGCACAAAATGTAATTTGGTGCAAAAAGCATAAATGTAATAATGATGCCTAAAGCGTAATGTAATAATGATGCCAAAAGTGTAATGTAATAATGATGCCTAAAGCTTAAATGTAATAATGATGCCTAAAGCATAATGTAATAATGATGCCTAAAGCTTAAATGTAATAATGCCTAAAGCATAATGTAATAATGATGCCTAAAGCATAATGTAATAATGATGCCTAAAGCCTAATGTCCATTGTAAGATGTCAGATGGACAAACTCCTTGATTTAATTTGATTGGTACTGAGAAACAAAATACTGATCATGAAATTTTATCAGTTTTAATTACTATATATCCTACATGTAAGCTATATGGTCCAGAGATTCAACTTTGCAGTGGACAGTTCTATAAACACAAGATCACTAACAAACAATCTAACATACATGCTCATGTATCTACTTTCTGTTTAATGGCAATTAGTTTGTACATCACTGACTGCAAAGCTCGGCTTCTTTACCTACCTCTCCATTGGACAAGATCATAATCAATTTTCCAATGAGAGTTTACAGTCTGTAAAGGCAAAGTCTAAGAAACATTAGAGAAAAATGGCTAAAAATCGACTCACCACTTTTATCTTCCTCTGAATCCTGTAAAAATAATGTATAAACAAATTATATACATACAATGAGACCAATCATTTACAAGCTATACGACTGCAAAGAAAGTCAGTACCATCTACAAATGAGATAACTTTGAATAAGAAGAAAAATGAAGTTTCACCATCTGATCCAGTTCATGCCTCTATGTAATCTGAAAAGTTTAAAGGTCAATTTAAATGATAAACAGCAAACTTCATGGATTATGATTGAATCATACAATAATATCTTAGTTGAATAGCATCAAGAGCTGAACAAAGAAAATTAAAAGTACAGCAAACCCTGTGGAGAGTTTAAGAGAAACTAACTTACAGAACATCAGATGGCCTCAAATCTCTAGGTATATTGCTATTCATGGCCCTTCTGTTATTGTAAACTCTAGGTATATATTTCTATCCATAGTCCTTTGTAATATTGTCAACTTTATTTATATTGCTATTCATGGTCCTTCAAATATTAATTTAGATTTCCTGAAGGAAGTAAATCTTTATTTTAAACTATAACTTGTATGCCATCACATATAGTATTTTATTCTAATGTAAATAGAGCCCCTTATTTTCAGCATCTTTTCATCTGTACTCATCAACATACACCATTTATATCTCCCATTGATTGGGAAGCTTCATAAGTTACTGTTACTAACATCTTACCATTTTACTTTGAACTATTTGGTTTTTGATATCACTGGTCGATATTAAGCATTTTGGTATTTTTAACATGTATACATACAACCTATTGTATGGCGCTAAATAGTCTTAAAGTGCTGGTGTGCCATTAAAAATCAATTAATCAATCAATCAAATATTATAAACTCTAAGAATATTGCCATTCAGGGTCCTTCTAGTTTTGTAAACTATGCATCTTGCCATTCATGGTCCTTCTACTACTGTAACTCTAAGTATACAGATATTCATGGTCTTCATATTGTTGTAAACTCTAGGTTTCTTGCCGTTTATGGTGCTTCTACTACCGTAACTCATAAGTATACTGATATTCATGGTCCTCCTATTGTTTTTATAACTCTAAGTATACTGCCATTCATGGTCCTTCTAGTTTTGCAAACTATGTATCTTGTCATTCATGGTCCTTCTACTACTGTAACTCTAAGTATACAGATATTCATGGTCCTCATATTGTTGTAAACTCTAGGTATCTTGCCATTCATGGTCCATCTACTACCAAGTATACTGATATTCATTGTCCTTTAAGGTTTGTAAACTCTAGGTATCTTGCCATTCATGGTCCTTCTACTACTGTTACTCTTAAGTATACTGACATTCATTTTCCTTCTAGTTTTGTAAACTCTAGGTATCTTGCCATTCATGGTCCTTCTACTACTGTAACTTTAAGTATACTAATATTCATGGTCCTTCTATTGTTGTAAACTCTAGGTATACTGATATTCATGGTCCTCCTATTGCTGTAAACTCGAGGCATTTTGCTATTCATTTTCTTTCTAATACTGTAAACTCTTGCACCTTGCCACTCATTGTCCTTACTCTGTAGATGTATTGTTAATCATTGTCATTCTATATTGTAAACTCTGTATATTTACTATTCATAGACCTTTTTGTCTGTTGTTTTACTAATCTGAACTCGAGGTATATAGTCCTTTTTACTATTGTAAACAGACTGCTTTAAACAATATTTATATTATTCCAACATTCCAGTATTCTATACAATCAATAAAAACCTTTTACAATCAGTACTCGTAGTTATAAGGTCACCACTGATATTAAGACCACTATAAATATACTCCAGCTTATTATAATTCAGTTATATATTAATACAATTAGTTTAATTGGTAAGCCATTCATCTGCAAATGTTTTTTGTCTCTACAACATTGCAATTAAAGCTCAATGCTAATCCTGATTTGTTTAACTAAGCATTAAAATGACACACATTGTGACAATTCTACAACTTGTCTGAATTTATGATGGGTTATTTGAGGGGTCAAAGGCTACTTACATAATAGGGAAGAAGTTATAAAAGCACCTAACATTCCAAAATTTAAGTTTCCTTTAAGACTAACCTCAAACCAAAACTTGAGCAGGTCACTGGAAATGATCACATGACTGGTGTCATGGGAATGGCATACCACCTCTGACCACCCTTGGAGCACAGACACACGTACAATTCGATCAAAGGAATCTCCATCACACCTGGGACACTGGACACCAACCTCAAAGTCCAGTCTCTGTCCAACACCTTTAATAATTTCATCAAGTTTTTCAGTGATGGACTCTCTGACTTTAAGACAGAACTTGCCATTTGGGGTTCTCTCCTTGATTCCCATTCTGGTGATCCTTGAAAATATCACATAATCTCTGAAGTGCAGGTATAGTCTGTGAGATTGGTCCAAGTCAAAAACACAGCCTCCACAGAATACTAGAGTCTCTTTTCCTTTCTTGGCAATGGACCAACAAGCCATACACGAAGCAACAAGCCGATGAAAGATGGCAGAAGGTAGAAACTTCTCCTTGAAGACGTAGCACAGAACTGATGTGCTCTCCATTTGTGGGTTCGGTTCTGGGGTGATCACTTCTTTAGGAGTTTTTTGACGAAGCATACAAGGAGCAATTAAGTAGCTCTCCACCTAGAAGTATAAAGAGTTAGATCAGTTTATATGTATTATTTTATAAAAAATGCATATTATTTACATATAATATACAATATATATCATTTTATATACAATATATACCATTTTCTATACAATATATACCAGTTTATATACAATATATACCATTTTATATACAATATATACCAGTTTATATACAATATATATCACTGTATATACAATATATATAATTTTCTATGCAATATATACCATTTTCTATACAATATATATCCCTGTATATACAACATATATCATTTTGTGTACAATAAGTATCATTTTATATACAATATACTAATATATCATGTTATTATACAACATACATAACTATAAGTACAATATATATAATTGTATATATTAAAATGCACCAGTGGCCTAGTGGCTTGAGCATCCGCCTCAGATGCGGGAGATCATAGGTTTGCTTCTTAGCTAAATCATACCAAAAACTTACAAAAATGGTACTAACACTGCTGCTTCACTTTCCTCTCGGCATTAAGAGTTTAGTGTTAGGACTGGTCAGCCTGATGTCAGGATTATGTGACTGGGTGGGACATCATGCAACATGTCTGCGGCCCAGTGCTAGACATCACTATAAACTGCGAGGCAGCTGTTAGTCCCATTTTTAAAAGTCTTTTGGTATCAACCAGCCGGGGATCAAACCCACAACATACCACATCCAAGATGGATTCTCCAACTACTAGGCCACATGACCGGTGAACTCTCGTCAGTTTTAGATTAATAATAGACTATAAAAAAATTCTACATCCAATCTTTTGTTTCAGTTCAAATTGAATGCTGGAGAAAATGAAGCATGTCATTTCTGGAGCCAGAACTGCGTAATACTTTATGATGCCTGCACATACCCAAAGTAGTCCATAAATCAAGAAAAAGAGGACCATCTGACCTACCCTAGATCAAGATGACTGGTAGCAGTCATTAGGTTTATCACTGATAAACCGGTAGTAGTCATAATTAGGTTTATCATTGATGACTGGTAGTAGTTATCATTAAGTTTATCATTTATGACTGGTAGTAATCATCATTAAGTTTATCATTGATGACTGGTAGTAGTCATCACTAAGTTTATCACTGATGACTGGTAGTAGTAACAATTAAGTTTATCACTGATGACTGATAGTAGTCGTCATTACGTTTATCACTTATGACTGGTAGTAGTAATAATTAAGTTTATAATTGATGAATGGTAGTTGTCATCATTAAGTTCATCACTGACACCTGGTAGCAGTAATAATTAAGTTTATCACTGATGACCGGTAGAGGTCATCATTAAATTTATCATTGATGACTGTTAGTAGTCATCATTAAGTTTATCACTTATGACTGTTAGTAGTCATCATTAAGTTTATCATTGATGACTGGTAGTAGTCATCATTAATTTTATCATTGATGACTGGTAATAGTCATAACTAAGTTTATCATTGATGAATGATAGCAGTCATTGTTAAGTTTATCTGATGACTGCTAGTAGTCATCATTAAGTTTATCATGGATTGGTGTTTAATAATGCAACAATGCATGAAAGACAACACTGCTATGCACTGGGTGTAATGTGCCTTGAACAGAGACATACCACAACACCTGATCCAGACTGATGTGAACAGGATTTGAATATCTGATCTCTGCCATGCCAAGTCCGGCATGTTACCCACTAAACTACTGTGGCTCACTGGTACTCGTTAGCATAAATTTATAAGGTTTATAAAGCAACAATGTGTGTGTGTGTGTGTGTGTGTGTAAGTCTGTGTGTGTGACTTAGATGTTTAACAAATTGTGAGTCACATTACTACAAGGTGGCTGTTAGTACCATTTTTTAAAGTTTTTTGGTATGACTCGGCCAGGGTCCTCCCGCATCCAAGGCAAATTCTTTAACCACTAGACCAAATGAGCAGTTATAAAGTGAAAGAGACCTATTTATTGAGTTTGATTCATTAACTTAAGACCCTAATTTAATTGAAAAGTGATGTTGCCTCTCAGTATTTTTACTCAAGTCTTGAACCTATCACCACATCCCCATTGCAAGCTCACTAACCTTGACCTCATCTCCATTGTTGCTGAACGACCTTGGCCTTGCAACAATGTTCAGCTGCTCCATTAGAAGAAGAATATGCTCCTTGTTATCATGGAGCTGTGGGTTTTTCTGCTTTGTCCAAACAGCATCTAGAACAGTGAGAGAGAGAAAAACAATTCAATAACTGAGAGGTTATTGCAATATGTGACACGATGTATTATTAGTAACTTATATTTCATAATAAGGGGTCATGATACAGAGGTCATGATCTGACAATTACTAATGAAAACTGTATGGTGAGCTTCATAAACAATATATACTTTGGGTTCTAGGTGCTTTGACCACAGGTGCTTTGACCATAGGTGGTTTGACCATAGGTGGTTTGTCCACAGCGGGGGTTTCACCACCGGGGTTTTGTCCATAGGTGGTTTGTCCACATGTGGTTTTTATAATAATAATAAACTGTTATTTAGAGTTTAAAATTATGGTTCAATTAATGAAATTTTATGTGACAAGTTTCCTTTGAGTTGCCAATAAGTGAATGCTAAATAGTAATTAACATGTAATAAATAAAAGTCAATAACAGCTTGTTTTCGGTCCACATAAAGGCTGGTGCCAGGCCTACTCGATTTATTATTAAACAGAAAATGAATACAAATTATGCAACAAGTCCAACGTTTCACAAATCAACTATACAAATTTTAGTGAATTAAATGCCGCAACTTATAATCCCTGAAGATATGCTTTTAATCTCTCACTTTAATCCCCAAATATACTTACATCTAATGCTCCAACAACTAATCATAGTCTTTTCATATTATTCTTACCACCTATGGTCAAACCCCCTGTGGTCAAACCACCTATGGTCAAACCCCCGCTGTGGACAAACCACCTATGGTCAAACCACCTATGGTCAAAGCACCTGTGGTCAAACCTCCGCGTACCATACTTTGTACCTATGAAAACGGTATTGTGAGCTTCATAAATAATATATACTTTGTACTAATGAAAACTGTATGGTGAGCTTAATAAACAATATATACTTTGTACTAATGAAAACTGTATGGTGAGCTTCATAAACAATATATACTGTGTTCTAATGAAAACTGTATGGTGAGCTTCATAAACAATATATACTTTGTACTAATGAAACTATGGTGAGCTTCATAAATAATATATACTTTGTACTAATGAAAACTGTATGGTGAGCTTCATAAGCAATATATACTGTGTACTAATGAAAACTGTATGGTGAGCTTCATAAACAATATATACTTTGTACTAATGAAACTGTATGGTGAGCTTCATAAATAATATATACTTTGTACTAATGAAAACTGTATGGTGAGCTTCATAAGCAATATATACTGTGTACTAATGAAAACTGTATGGTGAGCTTCATAAACAATATATACTTTGTACTAATGAAAACGTTACAGTGCAGTTTATTGTCAAAAACAAGCCATTGTTTGACAAAATTAGAAGAAAAAAAGAATTTGATATCTTCAAATAACAAAGAAAATTCTATCTTTTTAAAGCCTGCCATTTAATCAACAAAGTAAAAGCTTTTATACTGGTAATATCTAAAAAAAACACTGAGCATGATCTAACACCGACCTTAATTTAGAGTATGGAAGGAAAGATGGAAATATGCATCTAAAGACATGCACAATAAAGAAAAAGGTGATTGCTATTTCAAGCTTTGACTTGATAAAAATCACATCAGGCTGCAATTCCAAGTGTTCCAAATTTTAAAAACTTGCACTAGAACAATTGCAATGGCTTACAATTGCCAATCTCCATGCTTTTGTATGCATAATCTAAACATACTACTGTCATTACCCCACCCAAGACTGGCTGGCCGGGGGTCAGGATAAAGTGACTGGGTCGGACATGAGCCTACACGTATGCGGCATGATGCCCCAGTATTAGGCATAACTATAAACTGCCACACTGCAGACATTGTAGCAATGTGAAAAACTGTAAAAGCTACATTTTACAAATCCAAATCACTTCACTGTATTGCATGAACCAAGATATGGAGTGACAATGTGTTGTGTGAATCATGGCATGGGAAGGAAATATTTATATTGTGCGTGTCCTGATATGAGGTTTCAATATGATATATGTACTGTGTGAATTATGATATGGGGTGGCAATATGATATGTACTGTTGTGAATTGTGATATTTGGTGGCAATATGAAACGCACTGTGTGAATTATGATACTTGGTGGCAATATATGTACTGTGCGAGTTATGATAGGGGTTGGCAATATGATGTGTACTGTGCTAGTTATGATAGGGGGTGGCAATATGATGTGTACTGTGCGAATTATGTAGGGGGTGGCAATATGATGTGTACTGTGCGAATTATGATAAGGGGTGGCAATATGATGTGTACTGTGCGAATTATGATGGGGGTGGCAATATGACGTGTACTGTGTGAATTATGATAGGGGGTGGCAATATGATGTGTACTGTGCGAATTATGATAGGGGGTGGCAATATGATGTGTACTGTGCGAATTATGATAAGGGGTGGCAATATGATGTGTACTGTGCGAATTATGATGGGGGGTGGCAATATGATGTGTACTGTGTGAATTATGATAGGGGTGGCAATATGATATGTACTGTGTGAATTATGATATGGGGTGGCAATATGATATGTACTGTGTGAATTATGATAGGGGGTGGCAATATATGTACTGTGTGAATTATGATAGGGGTGGCAATATATGTACTGTGTGAATTATGATAGGGGGTGGCAATATATGTACTGTGTGAATTATGATATGGGGTGGAAATATGATATGTACTGTGTGAATTATGATATGGGGTGGCAATATATGTACTGTGTGAATTATGGTAGGGGGTGGCAATATATGTACTGTGTGAATTATGATAGGGGTGGCAATATGATATGTACTGTGTGAATTATGATATGGAGTGGCAATATATGTAGTGTGAATTGTGATATGGGGTTGCAATACGACGTACTGTGTGAATTATGATATGGGGTGGCATTATGGTATGTACTGTGTGAATTATGATAGGGGGTGGCAATATGATATGTACTGTGTGAATTATGATAGGGGTGGTAATATGATATGTATTGTGTGAATTATGATGGGGGTGGCAATATATGTACTGTGTGAATTATGATATGGGGTGGAAATATGATATGTACTGTGTGAATTATGATATGGGGTGGCAATATGATATGTACTGTGTGAATTATGATACGGGGTGGCAATATATGTACTGTGTGAATTATGATATGGGGTGGAAATATGATATGTACTGTGTGAATTATGATATGGGGTGGCAATATATGTACTGTGTGAATTATGACAGGGGGTGGCAATATGATATGTACTGTGTGAATTATGATAGGGGGTGGCAATATGATATGTACTGTGTGAATTATGATAGGGGTGGCAATATGATAAGTATTGTGTGAATTATGATAGGGGGTGGGAATATATGTACTGTGTGAATTATGATATGGGGTGGAAATATGATATGTACTGTGTGAATTATGATATGGGGTGGCAATATGATATGTACTGTGTGAATTATGATAGGGGGTGGCAATATATGTACTGTGTGAATTATGATATGGGGTGGAAATATATGTACTGTGTGAATTATGATATGGGGTGGCAATATATGTACTGTGTGAATTATGATATGGGGTGGCAATATGATATGTACTGTGTGAATTATGATAGGGGGTGGCAATATGATATGTACTGTGTGAATTATGATATGGGGTGGCAATATGATATGTACTGTGTGAATTATGTTAGGGGGTGGCAATATATGTACTGTGTGAATTATGATATGGGGTGGAAATATGATATGTACTGTGTGAATTATGATATGGGGTGGCAATATATGTACTGTGTGAATTATGATATGGGGTGGCAATATATGTACTGTGTGAATTATGATATGGGGTGGCAATATGATATGTACTGTGCGAATTATGATAGGGGGTGGCAATATGATATGTACTGTGTGAATTATGATATGGGTGGCAATATGATATGTACTGTGTGAATTATGATATGGAGTGGCAATATATGTACGGTGTGAATTATGATATGGGGTGGCAATATGATATGTACTGTATGAATTATGATATGGGGTGGCAATATGATATAATTATGATATGGGGTGGCAATATGATATGTACTGTGTGAATTATAATAGGGGGTGGCATTATATGTACTGTGTGAATTATGATAGGGGGTGGCATTATGATATGTACTGTGTGAATTATGATAGGGGTGGCAATATGATATGTACTGTGTGAATTATGATGGGGGTGGCAATATATGTACTGTGTGAATTATGATATGGGGTGGAAATATGATATGTACTGTGTGAATTATGATATGGGGTGACAATACGATATGTACTGTGTGAATTATGATAGGGTGTGGCAATATGATATATACTGTGTGAATTATGATATGGGTGGCAATATGATATGTACTGTGTGAATTATGATATAGAGTGGCAATATATGTACTGTGTGAATTATGATATGGGGTGGCAATACGACGTACTGTGTGAATTATGATATGGGGTGGCAATATGATATGTACTGTGTGAATTATGATATGGGGTGGCAATATGATATAATTATGATATGGGGTGGCAATATGATATGTACTGTGTGAATTATGATATGGAGTGGCAATATGATATATACTGTCACATATACAAAACAGAAAGAATTAAGCAGATTTTAACAGTAAATACTATTTCTGTCAATAAATAATAATACAATTTTATTGCTGAACATTTCAAAACCCAGCACTTACTCCTTAAACACTGACGATTTAAGTATGATTGAAAGGGGTATTATAAGGGAGATAAATGTAAAAGAGAAAACAGTTAAGCTGGTTTTAACAAACACTATTTCTTTGAATAAATAATGATACAATTTTATTGCTGAACATTTCAAACCCTGCACTTATAAATTAAACACTCTGATTATTTTTACCACATCCATCAAGCCTGAATAGTAACAGACAAATGACAGAAAGACAATGCAACATGACGTTTTCTCTGCTGGTCTTATAAGTAAATAATAGTCAAAACAAAACTCAAAATACTCCTAGAAACATCAAACATGAATTCACAGAATTTATTTCCAAACAGATTTATTTATCTTCCTTCTTTATGAAAGAAATATGATCATAAATTGTGTGATAACAGTATGACCTGTTGCAATCAATTTACAAACCTATCAGTTCATCGGTCAGTTTTCCGTTCTCCTTAAACTCGTTCCACTTGCTAAGAACTGCCATATCTTTCGATACAAATGTCTCAGCTGTGATAAGAGATTTCAAGGCATGTATTAACCACTGCGGGTCCAGTACAATCTTCTCCCGTAATCTCACAGTACTGAAAATTGAGGTAAATCTTTCTAGAGATAAAAGCATAATTAATATACACGGTATCTTGTTTATACACAGTCATTCAAGGTTTTGATAATATAAACCCATTTACCAAGGTTTTATTGAAATTGGATCAGAAAGATTCTATATCTTACAAGATCATCCAACCAGATGCAATATATCTCATTATTATGCACAGATCAGATGCAATATATCTCATTATTATGCACAGATCAGATGCAATATATCTCATTATTATGCACAGATCACACTTGCTGCAGAACAGGTTTATGGCAATAATATACACTTGAACTTGAGCAAAATCCAATGGAAATGTGGTCTCCATAGTGATAGCAAGCTTAGACAATCAGATGATAAGATTACCTCAGTAAAATGCATTGATGGTGCTCATAATCAAATTCATCCAACATCTTAATAACAATGACGATTTATTAAGTTTTATCAAAATCTCATCAGAAAATATTTTGAAAGGCTCAGCAAATCCGTTACATGGGCAGGTTATCATGTATGCATTTCACCCATAATTATACACAACCAAGAGTTTGACCTCACTGAGTCTGATACAAATCCATTTAAAACAACAGCTAATCAAATGCAAGATTTCATAAATATGCATGAGTTTTAATTAAAGTACAAATATCCCATCTTGATGATATGAGCCTATTTCCCGACTGATTAAAGTCTGGTCATAAACATACTCAAATAATATGAAAATCAGATAACACAATGAAAGGTTGCCTCATTAACATGTGTAATCTTGCTCAAATTAAAAACACATTATCTAATATAAGCCTATTTACCATGTCTGAGAAAATTATTATCGAAAACAGATCACAAAGTGTTTAAAGACAATTATTGTTGTAGGGTTTAACGCCATTTTTCAGAACAAGATAGGCTATATACATGGCGGTCAGTATTAATGGTGGAGGAAGAAACCGGGAAAAAAAACGGAAAGAACCACTGACCCACGAGAAGCTACTGGGAAGCTTTCTCACATACCCACATTGGTCGAATCCGAGATTCGAACCCCACTTGAGGGCCCCTATACAGACAATCAGCTGCAAAATGACCTAATATGAAGTTTTTGCTCACAATTGTACATGTCCGAGATCCTAACAATTAAGGCCTGTTTACCAAGTATGTTCACAACTGGATACAAAATACAGCCTCTAGTAACAACATCACCCAATCAGAGACAAGATCACATCATTAATAGACAATGGTCTTGCTCATTATTGAACAAATCCAAAATCTTGAAAATAAAAGACCATATTCCTAGTTTAAATTAAAATTTAATCACATCTTATTAATATACATGTATCTCAATCACTGGCAGGCAGTGAAGATGAGCTTGCCAACTTAGTGAAGAACCTGGATGAAACATCTTCCAGATTTGACATGGAGATAAGTGCTGAGAAGACAATGCTGATGACAAATAGTGGCAAACGAATCTCAACCAAGATTAAAGTCAAAGGACAGGAAATGGAAACCGTGGGCCAATTCAAATATCTTGGTTCCATAATCACGGAAGAGGGATCAAGAGCAGAAATTTTGTCACAAGCAGCACAAATAATGGCATCTATGTCAAAGCTAAGACCCATCTGGAGAAACAAGAATATCTGTCTGAAAACTAAAATCAGACTATTGAGAGCACTAGTCATCTCAATCTTTCTGTATTCATGTGTGAGGCTGGACCCTGACAGCAGAATTACAACGAAGAATTCAGGCACTTGAAATGAGATGCTACTGAACCATCCTCGGCATCTCTTACATGGACCACATCACAAATAAAGAAGTGTGAAATACCATCAGGCACAAAGTAGGCCATTATGAAGACCTCCTCACAACTGTCAAAAAGAGAAAGCTGAAATGGTATGGCCATGTCACTTGAGCCAACAGTATATCTACAACAGTACTGCAGGGTAGTGTCCAAGGTGGTAGAAGGAGAGGTAGACAGAGAAAAAAGTGGACTGACAACATCACAGAATGGACCAGGAAAGGTTTTACGGAGACACAGGCATTGGCACATAATCGAGACAAGTGGAGGGAACTGGTCAGATGTTCAGCAGCACAGTGCCTCAACGACCACACTAGGTTAAGAGAATGATGATGATGATGATGATCTCAATCATTACTAGAGCTGTACAATATCTCAATATAAGAATGTATTTCACATTTTATCAAAATATTATCACTAATATGGCTTCCAATGTGTCAACATATATAAAAAATTAGATGCATCATTACATCATTAATACATGTGCCTTTTAACTCGTTAAAAAGTTTGTCCAAAAATATTTTTATAAGCATAAATTCCATGCCTGATCAAAAATCAAATCTAAAATATGGCCTATAAAGTGGTAACAAGCTTAGGCAATCAGAAACAAAATAATTTCATTACTATGCATAAACCTCACTGATTAATGAACTCGTCAGAGAGTGTGACAATAAAAATCCCATATTCCAAGTTTGATTGAAATGTTTTGACCAAATCCACAATACTTCTTTTATCAGACTAAATAAATATCATTTGTTACAATAAATGTTTCTCATCAAACACTAATAATTAAATTGAACATTTTCAATAATTGCCTTGAAAATGATCATTTTAAAATTGCATAAGGAAATTAATATAAATCAAGATAAAAGATAAAAGGTAAAGAGTAAAGATGATAAAATGCCATAAAGGTATAAGTAAAAAATATAAAATACTGAAGTTAAATGGTCAGAATCAGTAGTACAGACTGGAATTTAACAACAATTTAAAAAATTGCTTTTTAGTGCACAATATTGCTTTTCTGAAACGTTAGATTAAGAACATTTTAATTGGTTTATACTTGCTTCCAGTGTTCAATTCTGCACCAATATTCCTAAATCTACCAATTAACAAAAATCTTTCCAAGTCTTTTCTGGAAAATCTAAATACTGCTTTATAACAGAACAAAATATGTAAACCCTGCTCTGACCGCACATTGTGTAATGACAAGTATCAATCTGGCTCTACCTAATGTGACTGTGTGCCAGCTACATAGGGGTTTATACGAAACTTCAAATACAATGAGAAGTAAATGGGACATGTGTCCCTATCTCACTTGAAATAGAGTATGGTGCCTGTGTCATGAAGAAATCTGAGGAAGAGATCCATTTCTTCTTTTGTCTCAATCTGAATAGATCCCTTCTTGTTCAAGCTTTCCACTAAGCTGTAAGGAATCACCTAAAATTAATAAGGAATCTATATCACCTTAAATTAACAAGAAATGTAATAATAATAATAATAATAATAATAATAATAATAATAATAATGGAAAGGGTCTTTTTTGTTTAAGCAAAACTACATCCCAAAAAACCATCCCACTCCATTTCTATTACAATCATTCTGTGACCCTTAAAATCAAATATCAAGCAAGGGAATTAAATTAAATTATCTTTATATTGTATTATATGGAAATCCTGACTGTTAATGTTTGGTATTAATGTTCTTTTCATAAAGCCCAATTTAAATTGCATACAGAAAGCTCAAGCTTTCCAAAATTTCAATAACATTGACTTTTTGTTCAACGATAAGGCACAAAGCTAACTGAAAAGCTAGGACAAGTAAAAAAAAAATAACAAAAATGTAGAACAATCTGGAAAATCTCTTGCATCAATAGCACCAAAATCTAACCAGCTCATGTAAATATGTCTGAATGATGAAACTGATTTGTTAACCTCAAGTGAGTTTTGTTTTTCTTTTTAAACTATCTTAACTTTTTTGTCAATTTGTCAAAATAAAGTCCAAAATGTTTTAAAATATGCATAATACAAAATTACCATTGTAATGGCCTGAAAATCCAATTAAAGTACATAAATAAAAATACAAAAATGTTTAGTCAGTTTAAACTGTCAACCTCAGGTGGTTCTTTCTTAATGAAGCTAAGAAGACTTGTTAAATTCAAGACAGTAAAATACATTTCTTTGATTATAATTAATTCACCATAATACATTAGGAGCACATCAGCTACCTTGCATTGGCCTAAGTGGTTAGAGCATCTGCTGTGAGTGCAGGAGGCTGTGGGTTCAGACCCCGACCAAGTCATACCAAAGAAATATAAAAAAAGAACAACTGCCTCACTTGGCACTGAGCATTAGGAGGTTAGTGTTAGGACTGGTCAGCCTGGTATCAAGATAATGTGACTGGGTGGGACATCACGCTACATGCATGATGCCCCAGTGCTAGACATCACTATAAACTGACACAATGTAGACATCATAGTGAAATGACTGAAAATATCTTAAAGCTTGGTTAAAAATCCAAAACAAACAAACAAATCAGCTGCATTCCAGATCAATTCTTTCAAAGCAATGAAAGATGTTCACCATATTTTGTGGCTTCTTTAATGAACTGTGTGATCTGGATTTTTAAACTAATATTAACAAGTTTTAGTCATATTGCTACAATGTGTGTCAGTTTATAGTGAAGTCTTGCACTGTGGTATACGCCACAAAAATGTAGCTTGGCAGTAGTTAGTACCAATCTTTTGTAAGTCTTTGGTATGACTCAGCTTTGGTTCGACCGCGAGATTTCCCACACCAGAGGCAGATGCTCTAATCACTAGGCAACCAGAGGTCTGTTTTAGGAACAGAAGTACTAACAAGAACAATGGTAGTAAAATACCTCCCACCCCTACCCAATGATGGAGATAAATCTAGAACATGTAACCTTTCTGAAAAACTACAGGTACAACATATATATTTCCTGATGACCAAATTATGTATAAAGTTTCAAACAAATCCACTGAAAACTGTCACAACAACCTGTCATACACTGCATCAATCTACAATTCAAAATGGACATAAACTCCTAAAAAAATCAAAAAGACAGAAAGGTTTGTCAACAAGTGCATCTTTAGAAGATGGCCACAAAAGGCAGCAAACTTCAAAGCAATGTATATAATAAATTTAAAAAATGGCAAAACAAACTGTGGTTCTAGTTGAGATTACATAAACTACATTAAACTACAAGACAAAAATGCAAAACTCTAACGAAAATTGTGTGTACTTTCAGGTCATAACCTTGATGTTTACTAAGTTTCATAGCAATCAATAACCAAGAGTAACTTTAAGGAACTGAGTAAAAAGCCAAAATAAATCGGCAGAATGCAAATTAAGACCATTTCTTTCTCAGTGCTGAAACCATCTCAGATACTCCTCTGCAATAACAAGATTTCCACATTAGCTGATGTGGCAGACATATAAGATGTCAGATTCTCAACATTTTCATTTCAGACAACGTAAACATCCTTAATACATTTTTGGTGAAATTCTTATGTCATAATGATCATCCATTCAGGGAAAATAAGATTTAGAAAACAGCTGTCATGGCAGCCATAATGGATGTCTGAGGGACAAAATTTTCAGTAACTATATAAAGTGTTCTGGTGATAACCCCATGTGGATACGTGCAAGCATTTGAGAGGAGTGGAGATGCATTATTTTCAAGATAGTCACCTTCTTCGACCACACTGAGAGTCATTTTTATTGGAATGAACTAAGCACTATAAAAACAAATAAACAGTAATATTTTAAAGCTGACCATAGTGGCAACTAGATTGGACATCAGATCAGCACCAATATCACTTAGGATTAAAAGCAGACATACAAACAATTACGGTGAAAACTTCATGTTAATATGACTTTACATTCAGGACATGTGATTACAAGATTTTCAAGATGGTCACTGTTAGTAGCTATATTAGATCTCAGATTAGCATCATTTTCATTCTGAACCAAGTAAATATTATATTTTACTTTAGGTAAAACTCCATGTTAATCTGTCCTCCCTTTAAAAAAAAGAAGACAAAACAAGATTTTCAAGATGGATTCTGTGACAGCATTATTCAAGATCATACTGGAACCATTTTCATTTTACACCCACTCGAGGTCATAAATTCTTTTAGAAAAAAACTTCATGTTAATATGAAGATCAATTCCAAGAGTAACGATAACAATAACATGACTTCCAAGATGGTTTATGAAGCAGCCATAGTAGATGTCAAATTGGCACCAATTTTATTTAAGGCCAAGAAAAGCAATATAAGGTGTCTTTTAGTGAAAGTTTAATGTTGATATGACCATCCAATCCAAGAGAAGCGGTTCAGAAAGAGTTTCAAGATGGCTCCTCTGTGGTGATTGGTGCTATTTTCATTTAAAACCAACTGGACTTCATAAGAAGTATTTTGGCAAAAGCACAATATCAATATGACTTTTTGTTCGTGAGTGGTGATAAGATTTTTAGGATATGTCATTGTCACCCATGTCACTTAGAAGCAACTAGATTTTGTAAGAAGTCTTTCATTGAAAACCTCATGTTGATCATCAGGAGTAGTGATAACATGATTTTTAAGATGGCTGTCATGGTGGTGATATAGAATGTCCAACCAGCAGCATTTTCATTTATAGCTAACTAGTCATTATAAAAATAACCCCATGTTAATATGACTATCCATGTAAGTGGACTATTTTCATTTAGGATCAACCAGATCAAGGGATGAATGTTAAAGTTTTGTGGCAACCCTCCAAGCAGTTAAGCAGAAGTTGTGATAACAAACTTGTGCTTACAGATGAACATCATATTAAAGGCCATCTCCATTGCTCTTCTGGTCTATAACCAATAAAGCCCAATTTGATGGCCAAGTTTCACTAATGAGATTGCATCACACACATTTACAAGATCAAAAGGGCATAAAATCAGAAAGTCGAACAAAATTGCAAGAGTAAAGCAGGTAATGACCATAATATTTACCCCGTTTCGTGTCAATTCATCCAATGAACTGGCTGAACCAGTAAGCAGCAGATATATGGATGGATGAAATATCTAACAGGTGGACAGACACAGTGACTGCTATATATCCCAGCCTCTTTAGTGGCATGATACACAAAGCTGTCTAGTTGCAGTGCTATTATTCTGCCATATAGTGAGTCTGGTAACTAATCATATCAATCAACCATGACAGCCATCTTAAAAATCATGTTATCAACAGTTACTAACGGACCAGATGTGCATACTCCTCCAGAGATATAATAGTAGAATGGACCTGAGAGCACATACCTACATGAGGATTTGATAATTATTAACTAATTATGAAAAAAATTTAAAAAACATTTTGTTAAATAAGTTGTTTTCTTCCTCAAATATGCTACTTGGTCATAATTAGGGCATAACCGATTAGCATTTTTCTACCGATTTCAGATTCCGGATTTTGGGCATGAAATTTTTCCGATTCCGGATATGATTCAATTAATCGGAAATGCTAAATCCGTATTTTTTTCTAAAATATTTTATCTTCCGTTTCCGGGTTTCTGGTATCTGGTTTTGCCGTGTCTAGCATGTTACTTAGTACTTTACCATATCCGGCTTCATTTCCGGTTTTTACCCGCCAGTTCAAATAGATTGTCTCACAGCGTGGTTGTGTTGACCATATTGGACTTTTCTGACTTCTTATTTAACTTTATTAACGCACTATCGAATGACACGCAGTGTTAGACACGGTGCTATAGAAATTCAACTTTATTTTTTTTTACTATCCGAATCGGTCGTTCCTGCCTTGTCCGACTCAGATTAATCGGAAGTTCATACTATCCGGTGGAATCCGATTTCCGGATCAAAAGTCGGTTATGCCCTAGTCATAATACATTAAAAAAGTAGGTAAGCGACATGATGAGTTACATCCCTGTACACACTGGCTTAAGAAGCTTAACATGTGAAACATCTTGAATCCAACATGATAATATATTTATATGTATGTATGTATGTATGTATGTATGTATGTAGGTAGGTAGGTAGGTAGGTAGGTAGGTAGGTAGGTAGGTAGGTAGGCATGCATGCATGCATGCATGCATGTATGTATGTATGTATGTATGTATGTAGGGTTGCTTAGGTCAAATAGATGCCCCCGTACATAATTACTGCATAAAAAAACAAACTGCGTATATAGCCAATAAGCAGACATCATTGATAATGTTTAAAAAATGACTGCAACAATAAATGGAATATAAATGTATAAATTGATGCACGTAAATATGTTGATGTTGTTGTATGGTTTAACATCATTTTTCAGCACATGACAAGCTATACATTGTGGTCATTATTAATGGTGGAATAATGATTTCTATAGAAACTGACTGCAGCTTTGCTAAACAGTTGTTATAAGATTTCGATATATTAACTATTTATCTTCATCCATAATTTGACCACACATCAACATAATTCATACCCTACTTAAAAGCTTAAAGCCATGATGTTCATCTAAAAGTTTCCTCTACTATAATGTGATATAAAAAATGGTTGTCAATTATAAGTAATGGGTGTTGATGTTGGATCAGCATAACTTGATAAATCTTAACATGTTCTAAGCCAGTGTTTTCTCTTACAATTTTGCAGAATTATTCTGGAATGGATTTTTAAAATACATTTTAAGTCATTCTTCTCATTCTTTTTCTTTCAAATTTAGTAACATTCCATAAAGTACTTTTTGAAATAAGTCATTTCATGTTTTCTATTTTTAGCAACGGCAGCCAAATTTGATGGCAAATTGGAACCATTTCTTGAAAACTTAATTACTAGGATGATTTGTGCCAAATTTCGTCTAATTATGTTGAGTGTTTTTTGCATGAGAAGTTGTTTAAAAGTATGTTGCCTGTAAGGGTGTAATGATATACCGATTTACCGGTATATTGAGATACAAAATGCCCGATATGGTGTATCGCGATACGAATATAGTAATACCGGTATACCGTTTTTTTTTTTTCTTCACCAACATTAGCCCATCCGGAGGACAGGATCTAGCTTTGAGCACACCAATGTCTTGTATTAGGCTTAACGTAGTTACCAAAATGGCGGCTTCTTTGTATGAGCTAGTGAAAAACACAAGAGCAAAGAGTTCTGTTTGGAATAATTTTTCACTAAAAAGGGAGTTTAGCACTAATACAGTTGACAAAACTGTCGCTGTGTGTAATATGTGCAAAACTGAAATCAAGCACGCAGGCGGTATGACAGACAAACCTCTCAACTCATTTACGACGTCACCATCCATCAGTACTTTCAATAAGTACTGTGCAACAGAGTGACACAACCTCTAACGCAACAGCCGAAGGTTCCATTAAAAGTGTACGTATTATTTCAGATCGACAACCAAAGATTGCGGATATGCTAGGTGCACAGAATAAATACAAATCTTCATTCCCAAGGTCCACAGCTATCACTCGTGCCATTGCTAGTTTCAGCATTCACGATTTGCGGCCGTACAGTTTCGTATCAAACAAAGGATTTCTAAACATGGCATCGCCATCGGTGCTTGATCCACGATATGTTGTGCCATCTAGACAGGTCTTCTCTGAGAAAATTATCCCAGATATGTATTTACAAGTCAAGGAAGACGTAAAAACATGCTTGCGCTTGCATTAACAACTGACAGTTGGACTTCCAGAGCAACGGAGTCATATGTTACAGTAATTGCATGTTTTATTTCTCTTGATTGGAAACTTCAGAGTTATGTGCTACAAACACGGGCTCTACATGAGAGTCACACAGGTGCAAATATTGCTGCAGTTCTGTTGTCAGCTGTTAATGAATGGGGAATTCCATCCAATCCTCCACTGGTAACTGACAATGCTTCAAACATGGCTGTCGCAGCATCATAAGCAGGATGTAACCCACATATTGGTTGCTATGCACATACTTTAAATTTAGCTGCCCAGAAAGGCCTGAAAATCAATGATGTTAGCAGACTTCTTGGCAGGATCAGAAGAATTGTCAGCTTTTTTCACCGCAGTGCAGTTGCTGCAGAAATAATCAGAGACAAAATTTAGCTCCTAAATTTACCAAAACACAAACTAATTCAAGATGTTTGTACCCGATGGAACTTAGCAGCTGACATGATTGAAAGGTTTCTGGAACTACAACCAGCTGTATATGCTGCCCTAACCAGCAAAAAGGTGCGCAGTGTGAACAAAGATGTAAGTACCTTGTCGGAAACTGATATTAGCAATGCTGAAGAAGTATTGGCATGTTTGAAACCACTACGGACAGTCACAACAGTGTTGTGCACAGAAGAATCACCCACCATATCCAATATTCTTCCACTGCAAAATCAACTGTTGACTACACTTATGGCACCCTCAGATCATGATTCAACATTGGTGAAATACATGAAAGCAACTATTGTGAATGATCTTTCAACCAGATATGAAGGAAACAAAGATTTCCTCCAGATAGCAACTGCTCTAGACCCCGGGTTCAAAAACCTCCCTTTTCTGACTAACAACAGTCGATTTGAAGTCTTCAACCACTTGGTTCTGGCTGCATCCACTTCTTACGAACAGAATCAGCCAAAGAAAGTTAAACAGGTATGCCAACAGGATTCAGCTACTGATGTTCCACCTCATCCTGCATTACCAGCCTTGTTAGCTGAGGATATCGGCACTACATCTCACCAAATGAATAGAATAAAGACAGATGAAGGCACTTCTGACTCATCCACATTAGCTAAAGTTGACTCTGTTTCTGTCTTATCTACATCTGCTGACGCTTGCATTGCTGTAACAGATGCAGGTTCTTTTTCTCCAAAGATAACTAACGCTGGTCTTGCTTCCATTTTTGGAGATGTATATGTTGTGAAAGTGGAGACAAATACTAGGACTGTTCTTGAAAAAGTAACTGAAGAAATCGAGAGGTACAAGGATCAAGAGTCCATTCCTCTTGCCCAGAACCCATTACAATGGTGGCGAGATCTTCAACATCAGTTTCCTGTGTTATCCAGTTATGCAAGAGAGGTGCTCTGCATACCAGCAACATCTGTCCCTTCTGAAAGAGTTTTCAGCACTGCTGGAGATATTGTTTCAAGCCAAAGGGCAGCAATCAGTGCAGAAAATGTTGACATGCTACTATTTCTGAAGAAGAACATGACTATACCTTAATGTCTCCTTTGTAAACACAATGAACTCTGGACTTTGATAGATTCACTTAAGACGGCTAGGACACATAAACAAGTTTCTCTAGAAAATGTTAATTTGTTAATCCTTTGTTTCAAACACAGCTAAATCAGCTGACATCTTCCAGTTTTGTCCAGTTGTAAAAGACTTTGTTTTATCTAGTCACATTAAATATTTTGTGTTCTTTCTTTTATTGGAGAAATGTATACTTCGACAGTGTTGCCAAGTTATAGATGAAAACAAAGGGTTTACATCAGCGATCAAATTATATTAATAGTTTAATTCTGATAGTCACAAAAATAATGTTTCTAGTCAGCCAAATTAGGTTCTTCTGTGATTTTATTTCTGCTGCCTGTTAAGCAGTTAGTCTCTCAGGTTCAAACCAAGAAGGTTTGGAATCACTGATATTATTAATTTATTATAATTTATAATATCATTCCTTTTTTAAATCAAAGTAGGATATTTATCAATGTGATAATTTGTGATTATGTGTAGTTTTTCTTGTGTTTATCCCTTGTCATGATTGTACTGCAAGAAATGAATCTTAGATCATTTGATTTGAAGATTTTCTAATCAGGCAAAATAACTATATAACTCTTTTCCAGCATTTTTGTTTCTTGCTTGTAAAAAATTTTCACATGTTGATATATATATATTGTTTTCTGAACAACTGATGTTATTATTAGAGTTACTGGGTGTTTTGGTGGAATTAAAAACAAGATGGTTTCATTTTCTTCTTCATATTTTATTAAATGCAAGGACATTGCTCATTATTTTAGTACAAAATATGCAAAATCAACATTCAAGTCATATATGATAATAATGACCAATATGTATTGATACGAATCGCAATACAGACATGCCATATTGCAATATATTGCAATACGTTTTTTCCTGGCAATACTCACCCCTAGTTGCCTGACCCCTCACTTTGTACCATCCTACCACCCATTTACACACCACTTTATACCATCCTTCCACCCATTTACACTCCACTTTGTACTGTCCTACCACCCATTTACACACCACTTTGTACTGTCCTACCACCCATTTACACACACCTTTGTACCATCCTACCACCCATTTACACACCACTTTGTACCATCCTACTACCCATTTACACACCACTTTGTACTGTCCTTCCACCCATTTACACACCACTTTGTACTGTCCTACCACCCATTTACACACCACTTTGTATGTCCTACCATCCATTTACACACCACTTTGTACTGTCCTTCCACCCATTTACACACCACTTTGTACTGTCCTACCACCCATTTACACACCACTTTGTACCATCCTACCACCCATTTACACACCACTTTGTACTGTCCTACCACCCATTTACACACCACTTTGTAATGTCCTACCACCCATTTGCACACCTCTTTGTAACATCCTACCACAGATTTACACACAATTTTCTTGCTATATGTACCTTTACACCAGTGTCTCTTAGCTTCATCAGGAGCTGCTCTAAATGAAGCCATCTTGCAGGAACCCCTTCTCTCCAAAAGGGCTGCTGAGAGGCCAATTCTACTATTTTCTTCTTCAACTCCTCCAACTTTGGGTCAAAGACAGTGTTATCAATCACAAAGTCTTTATCGGCAAGATGAAATCTAGTTGGTTTGTCCTGCAGCTGACGACGAATCTGAGCGAAAACTCGTTCACAGACCTCTTGGCGAGAGTCCTTTACAAATTTCTTGTGTCTTTCTTTCCTTTCTGTAAGTTTCTAGATAAACAATTTTGGAGCAAATAATAATGCTAATTATTATAATACTAATTGATAACGTATGCCTGAATTCTTTAACTGTAACCTAACTTAACTTAACCAAGAGAAGTCACCCACTGCATAGATGGAATAGCACCTAATCCTGTCATTCATTTTTACTACTAGAGAAAAGCGCAGAGTATTCTTGGGATATAACGGCTGTGAGTTCTTGGGAAGGAGTGACTGTATTATGATCATACATTATCAAAGAAACATTTATCCAGCACTAAAAAAAACAAATTGTTTTTTATATACATTACAAAATCGTACAGTGTTAGCAGAACTGGTCAGAGGCTGAGGTAGTTGCATCCCTTACCTCAAAAGTTGGCACTGGCTCTGATGCCCTAGCAAATGAGCAGTGTGTGTGTCAGTGATTTGGATTTTTAACATACCTTTTAAAACAAACTCAGTCATATCACTAAAATGTCTGCAGTGCGGCAGTTTATAGTGATGTCTAGCAATGGGGCATCATGCAGAGGACATGTATCGTCTTGTCCCACCCAGCCATATTATCTTGAACCCAGGCTGACCAGTCCTAACACTAACCTTTTAATGATGTGCGGCTATCAAGGCTGCTGTTAGTACCATGTGTATAAGTCTTTGGTATGATTCGGCTGGGATTCAAACCCGTGATCTGCATCCAAGGTGGATGCTCTGACTACTTGGCCACTGGAGCATTCCAACGTGTGAGCAGCAGATTTAAGTCTCATATCATATGTGAACAGTGGATAGCATAGGTCATTGAGGATACATTTTAAAAAAAAGCATTATTTTCTGACAAAGATCAAAGGTCTCCCTTCAGACAAATCAAAATGAACTTGAAAGTCAAAGAGGTCTTTGTTGTGACCCTTAACCCTTGACCCTTAACCTCTCTTTTACACTGGAAATACCTGACACAAATTACCAAATTGTAGCACTTGATAGAGATCTAGGGCAATTTCTTAACTGTCCAAAGGTTTTCTTCTTCCAATTTTAGTGTTCCAGATACACAAAGAGATGCCAGAGTTGGAGCCCTGGGAGAGATTGAGATTGAGAACATGTGCAGTATGATTTAATCATTAACTGGCTGAATTAAAGGACTTGAAATAATTCTTAATTTATTTAAGTTATGTCTCATTGTTTTCCTTCTAAAATTACAACATACAACTAATCTTTATCAGTTAATTTATTCATCATCTAACAGACTCGAATTATCCATATATGATAAAACTGAGGGGGAGAGGCAAATATATCATGACTATTCTAAATCAATCAATAAAAGCATTGACTGACCAGACTATCAATCAAATCTGAGATATGGCAGACATCGACTTAACAATTTCACAACAACGGAGTTCAATATGGGTCTACTCCAACTGTTCATGTATTTGGAAAACAAATTTGAAATTTCCAGATCTGCAATATATGATGACTAGGACTTTGCTTTGGACAACTTGCATACGAGTTTTGTAAAATATGGGGTGAAGTTAGATGGGATTCATTGCTCAAGAAGAAAGGCCTGTATATAATAGTATCCTGTACTTTGTCTCTAAGCAGTGAAAGATGTCTATGAATCAACCAGACTGCAATAACATTTTGAAAGATTAAACATAAACGTATGTTGTAATTCAGTAAGTGGCAATGACAGAGTGTGAGATGGCATACACAACTCTGGAGGCAATAGCCAGAAGACTTCTGTTGTGATACTGAATAACAAATCTTTCCTGGACATGACCCAATTAATGAGAGAAGATGGGGTGTGTGAATATGCATCTCAGATATGCATGCGAAGCAACAACAAAAATACATGGTTACATGGATTTTCTTGGTATGAGGCCAGCTAGTGCGGGCTACCCAGATCAGATTTCTGCTAATTAGGTATAGGTCACTACAGTCAGTGCCAGATGGTAAGTGCAGTATGGTGTTCTCGATATCTGATGCATATATATTACAGTACACATTTGTTGAACAAAAAAGTTTGCAAAGTTTACTTAAACCGTCATTACCTCCAGTAAGTTTCACTGCAATTCCAAACTCAATGGAGATCAATGGTTTCTTGGTAACTCTCAACCTGACATATTCCATAAAACAATTTCCTAAGGGCCCTGGCAATCATTTCTCCTGCCATGTGACGTACTCAACACAAGATGTCCATCCACTGTTCATAACTGTTGCTCTTAAGAATCTCTGTGTAACCATTTATTCTGAATCTCCTTGTAACCATTTATTCTTCTTAACTATAAAATGTTTTCAGAGCTTTATTTGTCCCTTTCCTTCTGACATGTCACTTGATGGATGCCGATAAACAACAAAAAAATCTTGATCAAGCAGATGCTTTGCATCACAAAATATGCACAGTTTAAAGGTTTTGAGGTACTCTGGTAAAGTTGGTGTGGTTCCCTGCCAAATTCCTCTGAATCTAATACCTAACACGGACAATCCAGTGTCGATGTTTTAAGAGACATTTCTGTATGATTTATGTCAAACTTGTAAGGATTGGCAGATCTGCCTGTCTAATCCTGTCCATTCTTTTGTACAACTGTAGTACGAATTTACTGTATATCGACACAACAGTGGCTATATTGTGATAACTAAAGGTAAAGTTTGACAAATGTAAAACTAACGAACTGTACAAAACTTTAAAAAGATGAACACTTCTGCAGAAATGTTAAAATAAAGTATATCATGAAGCAAATATTAATCTTGTTTAAAAGACATAAAATAAAACACAAAGGTCACACAAATAAAATCTATATACCATATACAAACCTGCCAACCCTTAGAGATGTATTAGTATAATCTATGTAGCCAAAAGCATAATCTGAGCATAAAAGTGTCATTTATATTTAAATACCATAATTACAAAAAAACTATATGAAAAATGTACAATAGTTTTTCTACAAGAACGATCCTACAGCTGATTCAAATTTTTGTCATAAATGGACAAAATCCATGTGGATTAGAACCAGAGAATCAAAACCGTATTTACAAATTATAACCAGAACACAGTTTTAACTAGTCAAGATATCTACCTTGCTGAAATACAAGCATCTACCTCTGTTCATCCACTGAATTAATTTCCTTATTTTTTTAATTATTATGACTAGCTGGTTAAGTACAAAAAAGGATGAATTGGCTGTCTCAATCATAATTATTTAGAAGAAAAAAATCCCAAATATCTTAAGGAACTTTGTTTTATATAAACTGATACAACAATTGTGAAGTAATTGCTGAACATTATTAAAATTGTATACATACAGTAAATGACTGTCAAAATTGGCATGAAAAGTGGATCATATAATAAAACATTCTTTTTTATGTACTGGATGACAGCATGCATAACTGAATAATGAATATAAATTTACTTTAGATTTCTACTTATAGGGAGATTGTACTGTAACTACTGTATTAGCTGTATAACTGACATTCTATCAAATGAATGGTCATTTTGCTCCCAGAAGGCTTGCACAAAAAAGGCATGTTTTAATACATATGTGGCAAGTATGTATTGCGCCACTTCCTCCGAATTTCATAAATAAACCTCTGACACTATCATGTGTCATTAAACGTTTCTCCCACATACACATGTTCATATTAGCACAATCATAATCGCTCACTGTGTCAAACGCTTGACAATGAATAACACTGGACATAACACCATTTGTTAATACCATCATCAACATTACCACAGCAATTCCCACTAAAAAAAGTACTAGGGGCCGCGTGTGGACGAGTGGTCTAAAGCGCTATCTGTTACGGATCACTGCCATCTCACCTCTGTGTGGGTTCGACTCTCAGATTCGGCCAATGTGGGTATGTAAGAATGCTTGCTAGTAGCTTCTCTTAAGTCAGTGGTTCTTTCCGGGGGTTGTCCGGGTTCTTCCTCCACCATTAATACTGGTCGCCATGTATAGCCTATATTGTGCTGAAAAATGGTGTTACACCCAACAACAAAAATTTAAGAAACAGAAGTTATTAGCACAATGACAAAACCTTAAATGAATATAGTAAGATTAATACCTGTGGAATCTGATCTGCATGTGTCCCCACCAGTATCACAGCTGGGATGTGGGGTTCATCGGATGGCGAACAAGTGTGTATGGAGTTCAACCATACCTCAATAAAGTCTGAAATGGACAGCAAAATCACTGGAACACTGAATAAATAGTCGTTACGCATACACTCATCAAAGTCAATGACATATGATTTTTCTTAAAGGCCCAGTAACAAGTAAAGAACTAGTACCGGAAAAATGAAAGTTTCAATAACAAAACCATGTAACTCCCTGAAGAATAATACCAGTCTTATGGTACAATAAAAATCTCGACATTATGGCTAAAAACAATCTGCAAAATATCAATATGACCAAGGCAAAATAAAATAATAAAAATTGCAAAGTTCTAATATAAAAGTGGATCACTGTGACATAAAATAGTGTCAGAGAAACAGAAATGCAAATTTGTAATGTATGAAAGTGACATATTTTGCCTGTGATATTCTAGGATACATACCATTAACATTCATGCATTAAACATTCAACCTAATACACCAGACACAAAACAATTAACAAAGGTGCAAAAGTCATTCATTGTATTTTCAAGCCATCTCTTATTCCTTCGCTAAACAGTTTCTATAATTATAAGATTTAACTTTTTCACATAGAAGGATTAATTTATCCATTACACATTCAGTTCTAGAACATACATTGAGTACAGTCCAAGGTGAATATACCCATCACGTTTCTGGTAAATACAACAAGAGTCTCAGAGAAAATTGATTAAACGTTTCTGATAAGTACAAAAACTATATATATACATATATATATATATATATATATATATATATATATATATATATATATATATATATATATATATATATATATATATATTGTACATTTGTTAACATTTTAGCCTTTAACATTTATTAAATGTACATAGGAAATACATTTTGGGGGCTATTTCTATTTAATACATCAACTTCCAAGCAATTTTCCATTAGCCTAACATCTAGGTGTTAAAAACAGTTTTCCATTGTTTTTTCTGTGCTTGTGCATGAGCAGAAGGGGAAAAGTTGGAGTTCTTTTTTCTTTTCTTTTTCTGTTGCTTATTTGATCTATCATGTTCGTATGGAGACAACTCTTTATTCGAAATACTTGAAAATTTGAACACAAAATCGGATTCTGACCATGGACAAATCTTAATTGAGAAGAAAAAAAGATTCCCAATAATTAGGTTTCTCTCTCTGTATTTTGTAGTGCAATTAAAATGTCCAGATTATTTGGTATCATTGTAGAGCTAATTATGTCTACCCTTCTATAATACCACCTACTCTAGTGTATCCTACATGACCTTGGGACTACAGAGCTTGGCAGTAGTCTACTACCTCCTGCCTATATAAACGTGCCGCCATGGGTTATTGTGTTAAAGAAATGATAAATGACAAGCACAATCTGTTATTGTTTTGTTTACTTTTAATGCATCAGAAAAGCATAACTCATCTATTGGTAAGTGTAAGGTTTAATTAGGTGGAAAAAATGCTTAGTGATTATAGCAAAACCACAATGGTTGGCATGTATGCAAATCTGATGAAAATATGATCAGATATGTGGCCTTAAAACTGTTTCATAAGCAGACATTCAGAGTCAAAGTCACCTCATTAAAATGAAAACAGATACTTAGGATACCAAGATCAATATCTCTTAGATCAGAAAGTCATCAGAAAACTAATCATAAGTCCTGAAAATCTGATCACCACATTAACATGTCAGGATGTCTTTCATACTGAACAGTGCATCGGCGTAAAGCTCTGATAAATAATATGTCCTCAAGGGTATCAGTCAATCTAATACAAGATAATCTCATTAACATGAATGGATGTCCTTCATAACTGAACAGCGCAAGGGAGTAAATATCTGATAAATAATATGTCTTCATAAGTATCAACCAATAGAATGCTAGATAACCTCACTAACATGGTGTTGTTATTGTATGATTTAACTTCCTTTTTTAGCACACGATAGGCTATACATGGCAGAAAGTACTATTGGTGGAGAAAGAACCCAGAAAAAACCACTGAAAGGAACAACCGATCCATGAGAAGCTACTGGCAAGCTTTCTCACATAACTACTTTAGCCTAATCTTAGACTCGAACCCACACAGAGTGAGATGGCAGTGATCCATAACGGAGAGCTCTTTAGACCACTCAGTCACTTAGAGACCCACTAACATGAATGCATGTCCTTCATAACTTACCAGTGCAAGGGCAAAAAGCTCTGATGAATTATATGTCTTCAAGGGTAACAGCAAATCCAAAGCTAGATAACCTCATTAACATGAATGGATATCATTCCTAATCAAACTCATTCAAAACTCTCATGATGCTTGATTGAACACTGATCACACATGTCGACAATCAGGTATTGACATGTTGTGGATGTTGCACATAATCAAACTCATCCAAGATCTTGATGGAAGAAGTCTGCATACCAAACCTGATCAGAAATATAGTGTGCATTCTTGTACTTAACTCTGATTATTAGAATCTTCAAACTCTTGTGAATGCATTGATCTCAGTTTTTCCAATCTTGTCAAAATATTAAAGTTGTTACCTGGATAAATGTTAGCAATGTTGTCTTTACTATGGATTGAAATAACAGTGTACAGAACTTGAACTTAAATATGGTCATCATAACTCCCCGCACATGCTGAGAAAAATGAAATGTTTGATTATAACAAGGATTTTTATAAACCAAGTGATGCAACACTAATTTCAAAATGAATCAAAAGTAACATGCCAATAATAAATGCATTACTGTTTTTGTGTTCTAAAATTGGAATTGGGTGTGACATGATCCCCTTTTGATTTCTCTGCTCATTAAAGGAAAAACAATTGAGTGGCGATTGACAAACTCACCATGAACTTTGCAAACCTTCCTCCCCTCCCTGTCAATGAAGCACTCATCATCCTTCACGTCATCTGTCAATTGTTGACTGAGGTCAATAACTAAAAGGTACACAGCTCTTGTTGTCAAAAACGTCTGATGAGTGGTGTAGAAAACAAACTGACCAGCAAAGTCCCACAATGACACTCTCGCTTTAGTATCTTTGACTCTCTCAAGTTTACCGGCATTTTCCACTAATAATTCGAGAATTTCCATTGCAGGATCATTCTTCTCTTTTCCATCTGAATGACAATTGTTTCCTGTACCATGTCTCGTTTTCACCTCTGATTGTTTTGTTTTTAAATTTTCAACCTTTTTAAAATTGTCATAAGGACCATTGCTCGCATACGCCCCAGCAGTTCTCTCCATTTTTTCTATCTTCTTATTGTCATCATCTTCAAAACTGATATTCACCATCTGTACTTTCTCATTTATCAGCTTCATAATGCGCTGTAATCTATTGGTTTTCTCTGCATCTGAAACGAGTCCCAAAACAACTGTGATGAAGCATCAGCAGAATATTAACATTAACCAGAAAGTACTGTTAAGTCTGAAATTAAGCAGGTATGTGTGTGTGTAATTCCACGCATGACCAGCCAATCATCAGTTCCAACAATTACAAATGCCTTTAAATTGATAAACTAACACTCCTTCATTTCATCATGGCTTTATCTTTGTCATCAGTCAATAACTGTTGATAAACTGAAATGACAAATAATTGACACAACACATTACATGAAAGGCTCATCGGTAGATGCAAAACATCACCACTGATATGATTCACACACTGAAAATGCTTTTATAATGTGCAGTGTCCACTATAGTGGTTAGGTACTTTATTTGTATGGGGACACAACTCAAGAAATTATAGTTCATAGTAGCATTAAAATGTATTGAACCAATTCTTCACGAAATTGCTGACAATCAACAACTAAAATTAATTCCTTTAATCATCTTTGATAATCATCCTAACCTTTAGTGAATTCCATGAAATGGTTCATAAGTTATTTTGTTCACAAATTCATGTCCATTCACTGCCTTATTAAGCTTCATAATCCTGTCAAACATTATATCTGCGAAAAGACTTTTATAATGAACTACTCTTTCTCAGGCATGACTTGTTGTTACATATCGCCATAATGGACAAAGAAAACAAATTCTTGACAATATAACTTACATCGTATTAAATAACCATAGTGTTAAGTTACCTGAGCATATGCCCGAATCTTCCTAACAATAATTCTGCAGAGTGATATGTCGTGCATGTGCCACTACGATATAATAAAAAATACTGCAAAGTTGCTGATGCAAGAAATGTGGGTCACAATAACCTGCTAATGTACATTGTGTGCAGTTCCCTACTACAGGTATATACCCATCAAGTTTAATGACTTTACTAAATCAGAAAAACTGAGATAAATACAAGATCTTCACAAATACACTAGCGTGTCATACAGGTAGTGATAGAAATTGGAATTTCATAATCGATAATCAGTTCCACTTAACCAGCTAATAATTGATTATAATAGGTAATGATGAGCACATTTTAATTTTTGTTTGTTATACAGTTATATCTTTGCTCAAGAGATCAAAATGTTAATAAATGTACAGTAATAATCTCTTTTAATGACATTTATGCTTTAACCTGATAAAAACTAATTTTTCTATTGGTTTGTTTTGTTTTACAACTTTGATTAATGAAAGCAACTTTTTGTTGTTGATCAGCCTTATAACACTGAACCACTTTTGCAATCCCCCAAACTCCTTTCATTAAAATGTGATGTGTCTATATATTAAAGTATAGAAATATATGGTTTTTACAAACACTACAATGGATTTTGCATTTAAACTATAACAACTCATCAAACTGTGTTTCAAAAATTTAAGAGCTTAATCATGTAATCATGACAATGTTTTATAATTATGTAAGTTTGCACCTGGTATCATTTTATATTTGTAAGTTGTGAAGAGAATAAAAAATTCAGATCAACTTCAGTGCACTGAAAGCCTTATTTAGCTTTACTGTTTAGACAGGAATTTTACTAATTTTTGGGTTTTGCACACAACTAAGGAAAAGTAGTCTCACTTTACAAACAATCGATTATCTTATTGGTTTGCTCAAACAACTGATGATCGATTATAATTGATTATCGGAACAACACTACATACAGGTTAATGTGACTTACTTGTGTACGTGTAACGTATACATAGTAACTGTGCATACAACAGTGCCTGATAAACTTTGATAAATGCAACAAGAATACCGTAAACAGTAAATTATAAAATGGTCATGTGGTAAATAGCATTGTAAAGCTTCTTATATAATACTCCTTTAATAGTCAGATTCTTGAGAATTTAAAGAGACGTTACCTGTTTAGCTATGTACAATAGCAACATTAAACAGAACACTTTACAGACCCCGAAAATGGAAATGTATGTGCCAAAAAATAATTAATTTATATTTCAATTCCACAAACTAATAATCTTGATAATAAAGAATTTAATTTATATTTTAATTGCATATAAGGATTTTGTCAAGTGTACTGGCACATCACCATTACATGGGCCACCAGGGACATATCAACCCTTCCTGCGTTGGATTTTTAACTTGGATTTACACTAAAGTTTATTCAGAACTTTATTTATAATGATTTGTGTCTGTAATTCAAGGATTATTTGGGATTTGATTCACAATAACATAATTTTTTTATATTTTCACTTGTATTCTAGAGAAATAAATTATTTGTTGACTTTTACAAAGATTCTCACCATTTCTGTAACTGATTTTAGTACCATAGAGCTATTCCCTCGATAACTCGCACCCTGACTACGCGCAGACCTGCTTATAACGCTGGGCCAGGCGTGAATTCCATTTTCTAAACCAGATAATACACCAAAAAATGATCCTTATTTGTCGAACTTAAGAAAATTACGATGAAAATAGGTAACAGAAGCTTTCATATATTCCTTGTTTTATCATCGAAAACGGTAAATAGGACCTGAAAATTTTAATCAACATTATGAAATATCAAATATAAAAATAGGCCATTCCTAGTACACCACAATTAACGATCTGTAGGAAAATTCGATCAATGAAAATGTCAATACGCCTAGTGGAGGGAGTAGTTTAATAAATAAATACAAATTAAATATTGTATTAATTGAGATTTGTGTTCTAGTTGTACCTTTTAGTTCCTTTTAAGTGTAATCGTCATTAATGCAATGTGTCATCTTGTAATTAAACGTAAAAAGTGTCAGTCTACTGTAACATCTATGTCTGCCTGCATTTCTATGAGACCTTAATTAAGTGCTGACCGTGTTTTTATAACTGACTTGCATAAGTATTTTTTGTATTGTTGCAATGAATTAAAGCTGGCTTCTTTTGTGTTATAACGTTTATTATGTATTTTGAACCAAATAAAGGATGTAGAATACAAAAAAGTTAAAAGGAATGAAACTTCTACAAACTTAAATTCTAGCGGCCCCAGTCATATGTCGGGTGAACTCACTTCATATGATCAATCGAACACAGTTATAAATACTTGTGTGTATCTAACATAAACTACCTTAAATTAACCAAATCTTTCATAACTGTGAACAAAGCTGGCAATTCAGCCAAGCTAAATGAATACCTCGTAAAATAAATAGCTTGATTTCACAGATACGGACCATTGTCAGCAAGCAAGTTTCGGAAAATTCTTGAGCTGTCACTTAGAGATATCCTCAAGGATGATAATAAGTTTCATTGCCACTTCCGATGACATCACGACATCAATACTGTACTAATTGAACAATACAAAAATTGAGTTTTGACATAGACGATTGTCTCACGAGATCTATTATGTCTGCTTTTGAGAAAAATGGAATCTTGTTTGGTGGTGTATCAAAAGTTAGTCTTGTTCCCTGGTATGGGGACTCCTGATTTGGCAGGTCGCTATTAAACACCACTATGGGAACCAGACTCATCAAGAAAATAAAAAGCAGTGACATAACACACAGATTTTTCATCTACACGAGATTGTCGTTAAAACCAGTTGAAACGATCTTTCACATGATAAACATTTCGAAAATAAATGTCATTTAAACAGAATAACGAACAACTTTATTAAAAAAGTGCGTTATTAACAAATATAATCGAAGTGATTATAAAAGGAGAATTCAGTCACTAAGCAGTTCAGTTCCCTAATGCCACCCCCACCCCCAATGGTTTTGTCAATGTCAAAGCGATTGTTTTCAAATCTTTTAGGTCCCTCTGTAACTTGTGCCTCATTTATAGTGCGGTCTATGTCTGTGGATTGTTGTGCAAGAGTTATTGGAGGAGACGTGTACTGTGCCCAACCTATGTTTCACTGGTGCATAGAAAAGTAAGCAACCTTGAGCTTTTGCAAATGACAACACTTGGGACTGATGTAAATAACTGAACTGCCCACTGACTATAACATCTCTTGCATACCTTTTTCTTGTACAGTCCATTCCTGGCTTGTTAAAGAAACATCGACACAATGGCTATGGATGTCAATACCTTCTGTACTTGTTCTCACTGAAATATTTACATCTTTTCCAAGAAGACGTTGCACTAAGGTTGTTTTGCCAACACCGTAATGGCCAACCACCATTACCCTTATACTGTAAACCTTTTCTATGCCATCTTTCAATGCCTGTCTGTACAGGTTGAGAGAGCCTTCATCCATTCTTAAAATTTCTGCTGGAATGACTGGGCCTAAAATAAGGCAAATTCAATTATGTATTGTGTCTAATCAAGGTCAATATATAAAATTATAACACTGGATATTTAATATACAGAAAGGGCTATAAACTCATAAAAATACTGTTCTTATGACATAAACCAAACTTCTGTTTGTATGACATAAACCAAACCACATGCAAAACAAGTAAAAATTACCTGGTAACATAACTTAATGTCCAGATTTTTCAGGACAAATATTTGGTGACTGTTTGGACAACTCTTGCACTAACCTAGAACGGTTTTAAAATTTAAAGCATTCTTCAGTAAATTTAGCTTTTAAATGTAGAGCCTGGCTGAAATATATTTTAAAATAATTCCTTAAATATTTAAAAACAAACAATATGGCTCCAACCTCCTATAAACTTGCCCCTTATCGACCATTAATAAGTTTGTATTTCCTATATTTCTTCTGACGCCTTTATGTCACCATTTGCAACACAAATTACTGTTGCAAAAAGCAAAAAAAAAATGAATCATTACAGTATTTTGAAAATGTAGATTAGATGATGGCTGAAAGCTGAAAGAAATGGATAACAAATGACAGAAAAGAAAAATTGGACAGCTTGATAATCTAAAATTTTACACAAATTATTTCATTACTAGTTCTTGCTGGAATTCAAATAATGCTGTGCTTCTAATCATATAATACTTGCTTGCATGCATAGTGATTTCAATTGATGCTGATGTTCACTGGACAATATTTCAAAATTTACAATGTTTAACTCTATGTTACATTTTTGTCTGAAACGTCTTATTTCTGGTGTCCACAGGTTGATTACCGAAAAAGTAAAATTATAATCCAGGGTGTATTCATGTAAACAATTCCGGTGATAAAGAGCCTGTAACAAACAACAAAATGGATGTGTATTTTCTTCAGTTGATCTCACCCCCATTTAATACCAATCAAAACTGTCATATTCTGAACACACACTTCTGTTGGGGTTTTTCTGCACACTGAGCAATGCAAAAACCAAATTTATCTCATACGTTTTGATCAACATTTGAATACATTTAATTATTATTTGTCTTTTATTAGGTTTAATATACAAGATTCCTGCCTCAAATTCACACTTGTTGCCTGAACATGAGAAAATTATTATTTTGGCAAAAACTTTAGACTGTTACTAAGGGAAAAAGCACAAGGTTATTTAACATTTAATACTGAACGAGTAAGACTTGTACATCAATATCTGGCATACATCTTTTACAGGAACATATCAATAAATCAATATTGATAAAAACAGTAAGTTATAATACAGATTTCTGACTACACTTAATATAATAGTCAGGGAAACTTTGCCCAAACCCTGGGCAAGAAATTTATTATAATTAGCCATGAGATATGAGTGTTGAGAGATAAGCATTTTTTAAATGTTTGAGACAGGTGTAAAATAACTGAAATATTGATTAAACTTGATGAAAGAATTGAAATTTCCTGTTTTGATGTAGGAAAAGTATTTAATTTTAATTTGTTTGAAAGTAGATAACCTACAATATTTGTTACTGTAAAAGATGTATCACAGATATTGAAGTCCTGTATTCTTACTCCTTCAGGATTAAATGTTAAATAACCTCGTGTTCATTCCCTAATAAACAGTCTAAAGTTTTTGCCAAAATAATAATTTTCTGTATGGCTTGCACTACGTCGACCTCGATCACTCCGATAACTTTGTGAATGCTCGGGAACACTCTTGACACTATCGACTTTCCGTACAGCCCTAAACACCCTGGACACCTGAAAATATATTCTATACCGTGTAATATACATGACACGGGCATAAAAACGTAATAACTTTCTACATTATGGCTGTCATAACCTCTGAAATTATGTGCAATAACATTATTGAATGTATCATTACACTTGTCATGCGTAGCACCACGATATTTTCTGGTTACAAGATAATATTCATATACTTTTTTATAACCATCAATTTTTTCACAAAACGTTTTCTCGCAGATATTAGAACACAGTACTGTATCAAATTATTGTTGTTGTTGGTGCGTTAATGCGCTCATCAAGGTTGGTTTTCTCGTTAAGATTTTAGAAGCCTCTACAAAGAGATTTTTTAGCAACCAAACAGCTGGTTCTTCTTTGTTGCTACTAGTGCGGCGGTATAATTTAACAGGATATGATACTGTTGGATCTATAAACGTGCCCTTATACGCAACCGATGCAGGTACATGTTTATGGGTGTGTACAGTCAACCGTGATCCAGCAGTAGATTCTGATTCTTGGATTGGTTCCTGAATTGATTCGAAATCATACACGATTGGAAACGGTATTACACATTTTTGATGATGGTTTTAAATTTTCAATATTTTATCTTTTAAAAGCGGATAAGTTACCCGCTGCTAGTGAATACAATATGTATTATGTTCATCAAGGATCCTCTCTTTAGTAAAACCCAACAGGCAATCATACCAGAATGGCTTTTTTGACCAATATTGATTAAACTGCTTACCAGCAAGACCATTACAATATTTTATGCAAGCCAAATGTTTGTTTTTTATAATACAGTAAATTTATCATTCTGCAGTTCGTGGTTTTTGTTATCCGTAACGGGAATGGGACTATTTTACAGTCATCATCTACACCAAATACATTTATCCCACTAGACAACAACTCGGAGTTATTTTGTTCCAGTACACTAATCTGCGGAAGCGGAGTTGGATAGTTCATCCACGTCAGATTAAGCTTTGATTCATGATGTTTGTATTTATTTACGCGGTTTGGGTCTTTATCCACGGGAAATAGAGCAGCCAGAATACTCCAAACGAGGCATGTATAATCGTCGGATACTACATTTACGCAACACTGAGTGTTTTTGATCTTCAAAGGAAGTTCAACAAATTGACCAACACATAGCGAGTTGTATTTAACAACATGCAACATCACACGTTGGATTTCATCATCAAAACCCCAACCAGAACCTGATGCTGTATACTCATCTACTTGTAAAGTAAATTCTTAAAATATTTTATCGGCGAGCTGTCTAGTGTCATCATGTTGAGCAGCAGAGGGGGCGAATCCGACAATTGTATAGAAGCGTCTATTTGTCAAACCAAAGCTTCCTTTAAAATCGTAAAAAAGCGTCTATTTGGCAAACCAAGGCTTCCTACAAAATTGACAAAGAAAGTTTCCTTGGAGACGCAAAGTCGTTGTCGCGCCCCTCTGCTGCTATGGGGGTAAAAATCTTTTTTACGATTTCACAAACAGACTAATTTTTAAAACCTCACCTAGCAAATCAATCAAATTATTGGATTGGTCGGTGAGTTTAAATTAATTCTCGTTAATGAATCATTATTACATCGCATATAGACTGGATTAGTTGGATCCTCAATGATTAGAAGCCCTGGAGGAGCTATTGGTGCAAATGAGTATAAAATATATCCCTGCTGGGCATGACTTGATCTTTCGAGATTTATTTGATAACTTCCTTCGATAACATCACATACTAAATTCAATGCAATTACCGAGGATATATTGACGTTTTAAGGAACGATATGTCGCCCACCATCATCTGTGTCATTATTATGTTTGAGGATTGTTGTTGTTTGTGGTTGTACTATTTTTTTCCACGCGTCGTGAATCCTTTTAAAACCATCATCGATGGTGTCATTGAGAGATTTTTCCATCTCTGGGACGTTATATCCTGGTAATTTAAAATATAATAACTCTTCTTTTGTTATATTATATGCGGATAGAATTTTTTGTTTTTCTCCTTCTCGCTTGTCAATAGATTCATCAAAAGATTTTATAAAAAATTCATTTAATTTTTTTAATATCTTTTATATAATTGTTCATATCTTTTATTATTTCTATGATTTTATCACGTGAATCCGTTACACCCAAAAGATATTTTTTGAAAACTTTGCCGTAGTCTATCTCTACTCGATTCGAAATATTCATTTTTTTCTTCTTCAAAAACACATTAATATGTTCATCTAATAGAATCGTGTCTGTACTTTTTTTATCATCGTATTCATATTCAAAATGCAACCCAGAGAAACCTTTCCTATAGAATTCAAAATATATTTTCTTTACTTTTGTTATATCTTCCCCCCTTAGAAGATAATAAACTGCAATCTCTATCTTTTTATTAATCTCATCTGTGGTAAAATCAGATATTTCCGGTTCAGGTGGAGGTGTTTTTTCAGGCCAACCCAGTATTGTTCTTATCGAACTCTGATAAATGTGTACGACATATCCGGGTGAGTTTATCTCAATGGCAGATGATAACTTCGGTTCATGAACCGATATAGCGATTTTCGATTCTGTTCCAGTAATAAATTTTATTCTACGCTGTAATTTATTATTGATCTCTTCGATTTGGTATGACCCAGATGGTAGCGAAACAACGTTCCAGTCTGGAGCTCCTTCTTGTTTATTCTTATTCGCAAACACCAGGGAATTATTCGGTTGTTGACCACCGAATGATTTTGATCTAATATTTGGCCAACTGTGGTATACTCGTAATTTTGCTAGTGCAATCTCTTTCACCGGAATCGCAGAAGTCAAATTCATACTGAATTCAGGATTCGTTGAGGTTACTGAGATCATGTTGGTTTTCACCGGGGTTGTGTTTTACTCTATTCGTTTAAGTAGTTCTTGCGATGTTGCCATTGTTATTATACTCATGTTGCTTTTCTAATTTTGACATCGCGGAATCATAAACACGTGCCATCGCTGAAAACTCACTATCGGATATTAATGTGTCATCGATTGACGACGATATCATCGAGGATAATTGGGAATATGCGGTTGATACAACATTTAATTTAATTACGTATTCTTGTAGTTTACGCTGGCTGCATGATGATATTTTTTTGTTATTATTAAAATAATTCCCGCGATTATTGTTGTCGCTGATATACAAATTGGAACAGCTATCGGGGCAACCATTGTCACCGAGGAGAGTATTATACCAGCTCCGGTGATTACACCTGATACCGAGTACACGGTAACATCAACTGCGGTAATTCTTGGTCGATATTTTTTTATTTTTGTTTGGTACTCCTCAGTGAGTGTTTTGAGTTTAGTTTTAAATTTTCTGACCTGATTATATCGATACTGTTGTGCCGCTGCCAATGATGACATTTTATTTATTGTAATAGATTTCAAAATGCTGGCGTTAAATTCACTAGCGTTGAAAATCCTATGGATTTTTAATTCAGTTGTTTACTTAAATCCGCTACGAATTCCACATACCATGTTACTGAAACGCTAGCCAAATTATTATCAATGGATGCTATTGTGAATTTTTCAATTGTTCCCTTGTCGATGATCGTTGATATCATATTGTTGACCCCAGATGAACTCGTTGATGAAATATTAGATTGAGTCGGTGACACTAGTGTTAATCGATAAATAACTTTGACGGTCGCGGTAATATTTAATATGTTATTTTGTGGTGTCCACGCAAATGATCCATATTGGATTGCATACACGTTATGATATTTTTTTGTTTCTGAGGGATCTTTATTTTGTCAAGTTTTTCTATCATCCTCGGTAGATCATCCTTAATGACATCGTTGGTCGTTTTAATATCCTCGCGAATAACTCCTAATCGCTGATTAATCGCTATTATTTCATCGAGTTATATGATAATACCAGTGAGATCTATTTTGACATCATCGGGTTTCGAGGTTTTTTTTTACCAAAAAAATTATCAATGGAGTCATCGGTCCTGTTAAACTTTTTACGTAACGTAGTAAATTGAGATACATGAGTATCATAATCTGATCGCAATTTTATCAAATTATCAATGGCTGCTTTTATCTCCGTGAGTTGTGGTGTGGTAACCGGTGGTTCACCAAAGAAATCGTTTAAGGGGACCTGAAAAGTGTTAATAGCTTTTTGTATCGCCGTAAACGCATTTACGTGAATGTTATATTCATCACGTAGTTTTTTTAATATTTCTATCGTTGATGAATAATTATCACCGAGCGTTGCAAATTTATCTGTGAGCGTCGAAACAAGTACACCTGGTTTGAGTTTATCCTGATCGGAAAACAACGCGATAGTATCTTCTACTGCGTCGCGTCGTTTTGTCAAAATATCATCAAGGGAAACATTACTAGTTTTCAATTTACCCTGACGATCTTGAAATACAACTATTTCATTGGGATCAACACTTGCGAGGTTTAACAGATATTTCCGCGGTGGTTTTTTTTCTCAGGCTTGATAAAGATCTCCCCCAAATATCAATCATGTTATTTTATATAATTTCTCTCTAAAAAGCGATTACTCGTATATTCGTGTACGGTTTTATGTGGTGGTTTTTCGCGATGATGAAATAGCGTTTATGACATTTAATACGTCTATACCGCATATTGGTGGGTCAGTCATTTTCTGTGTTGGTAGCGTAGAATACCAGTAGGAGTTTTTAAACGGTTTATATAACGCATAAATTCTTTAGGCGGCGCTAACCCATATGAATCGAAATAAACAATCACACACGGATCAATCGCGTATGCAACCCAGTGAGTTCCAGGTCCGGTACTGTTATCGAGATTAATGATACCGGTTTGAACGTTGTTTGGTTGTTGTGGTAATTGATCTCTCATGAAGACATCTTTAAAGTTTTTTATCGATAGTTTTTTAGCAGCATCGAGTAAATCAAAATTTGACTTGGGAACTATTGTTAGTAAACTGTTCCTAGTCTCAAGTTCTTTCCGCTGTACCATGAATATGGAGTTCCTGGTAGTCTTAGACCCTTTCCCTGTTTTTTTGTATCTCCGCCCCTTTTTTTGGTTCATATGATTGAGCAATACTATATACTGCTTTTGCACCAAGAGCTGCAGCAGCTCCTAACTCGGCGGCTTTAAGAGCTGCAATTAATGCTGGAATCGCAGCGAGAAGTGGGAATACACCACCTATTTTATCATGTTTTTGATTGCGGCCGCAGAGAGAGTCATCTGAACACCTTTATTATCTTTGATGGAAATGTTTTATCTGACGAGTTGTCAATGATAGTTTATTATGACCGCCAGACATTTGATTGTGCTTCAGCAATATTGTGGTACCACATTTTTTAGCTGATTCCGATTGCAATTTTTTAATTTTACCAGGAGTTAACATAACACCAACATGACTATATGACATTTTATTTAATACGAGATTGATCTAATTGTTACATTACATATTTTTCACTCGTGCATCAACTACTCTCATTCGTCCACCAACACCTTCGAGTAGCATCGATTTGTCGCTGAGAATGACAGCAACTGCTCTGTAATTCGGGATAGTGACAACACCACCTACAATCGGACGAGTTACACGAGCTCGGAAGTGTATGTCAACTACGGACTGTCTTGTTAAGTCAAGATGTTGCAGCGAGAAGTAATAGATGGGATATCGTTTTCTAAAATCAACTTGTGATATTTGCAGACCAGTATCCACATTATTATCCCGTCCCATAAATGACAACAAACGATGATACGCCCGTGTTATTTGGTTGGTTCCGTAATCAAGTAGTATATCCTCGGATGGTTCTTGTTGACCGTTTATCCTCAACAAAACTTTATTAACAACCAATTGATCAAATATCATATGGCTGCGTGTTTGTGAACCCAATCGATCCCTATCCTGTAACGCAATAAATATATGACGAGGAGCTGAAACACCTTGTTTTGATGTCAGGTGCCATGTAAGTGTACCATCAATATTAAAATCGATGGTATCTGTGGTCACTATAGATCCAGTTGAATTGGATGATAGGAATAATACTGATAATCGCGTATAAAATCATTCTTCGATACTGGGGTGTCCATATCATACGCTGTATTAGGAGCCGATTTGAACATATTTTTTTAAGTGCGATCATGTTTACTGGAATCGGATTTGGAAAATCAATGCTGAATTCAGGTTTATTTGCCGTTACTGATATCATCGTCGTTGTTACCGGAGTTGTATTCTCGACTATCCGTTGAATTAATTATGTTGGCGTTGTCAGTGAAAGTATTGTCAATATTATGTTTTTCTAATTTTGACATCGCGGCATCATAAATGCTAACCATCGCGGATATACTATCGGATAGTATAGTGTCATCGAAGCTAGATGATACCATCGCGGATATTTGCGAGTAGGCGGTTGATGCGGTGTGTAATTTAACCATAAAGTCATGTAGTTCACGCTGACTACACGATTTGTTGTTTTGGTGATCATCCCTAACACCCCTGTGACTTTTGGCGCCGCAGAGATAAAAATTGGGACAATCACAGGAACGATATTTGTCACCGACGATAAATGGTAGGGTTGTTTGATTCCCAGGGTAGACTTAAACCTGTTGTTCCCTGTTGAGTTTAACTAAAATATCTTTCAGGGAAACATTACTCGTTGTTAACTTACCTTGCTTGTCTTGAAATACAACTATTTCATCCGGTGATACGTTTAATGTTTCAGAAAACGCCTCGGTGATAGGTTTCTTTACTATCTTGATTGAGGCACCTTCGGTTTTCTTTGTACGTGAGTGAGATCTTCCCAAATATCTACCATAATACATTTAAAACCTCTTTAAAATGTTATCGGTGGTATATTCATGTAGTGTTTCATCAGATGGTTTGGATGATTTTGAGATCGCGTCGAGGACATTAATAACCTCTCGTGCTCATATCGGATGATCGGTCATTGTCTGTGTTGGCAATGTTGATTGCCAAATCGGGATCTTACGAGTTAATCCAGATAAATATTTTCGAAATTCTTTAGGTGGTGCTAGCCCGTAAGAGTCAAAATAAATAATTCGCGATGCACAATCGCGTACGCGACCCAATGAGTTCCAGGTCATGTGTTATTATCGCGATTAATAATACCTGTTTCAGGATTTAACGGTTGTTGTGGTACTTGTGCTGACATAAAAACACGTCTGAAATTCTTTACGCGCTGAGTTATAGCAGCTTCGATTAAATCAAAATTGGACATCTGGGTAGAACCTAAGTCAGGTAGGTTCCTCGCAGTCTTAGACCTTTTCCTATATAAGTTCCCGGTAGTCTCAGACCCTTTCCTTGTTTTGGTATCCATTTCCAGTAGTTGTCTTCAATGCCATTCCATGCGGCGGTACCAACAGCACCTAACGCGTCAGCTTTAGCGACACCGGGATCAGACGCAGAAATCAACACAAGAACCTCAGCGAGGAGAGAAAATATACCTCCTGATTTATTCATATTTGAATCGCGTTGAAAGCAAACTCAAATTGAACACAAGTTTTTGCTTTAAGCGCTTTATTAAAATGAGTTTTAGTCAATGACAAATTATTTGGTCCACCGTTAGCAATCTGACCTCGTATTAAAGTTATTTTTGTACCACACGTACTCGCGTTTAACGATTGCAATTTTTTTGCCTGATCTTGAGTGAACGTGACGTTAACATGAATGTACGACATTTTATTTAATACGAGATTGCTCTAATTATCAACATGTTTTCTATCGGAGCGTCATCAACCTTCATCCTTCCACCAGAACCTTCGAGTAACATCGATTTCTCACTGAGAATGACAGCAATTGCTCTAAAACCACCAACGGGAGAACGACCTACATGAGCTCGAAAGATTAAATCAACGGTATATTGCCGATATAGATTCAAGTGTTCCAGTGAAAAGTAATAAATTGCATATAATGTTGCAAAATCACGTTGAGATATTAGAAACCCGGTATCAATATTTAAGTCGCATCCAAGAAAAGTTATCAAACGATGATACGCTCGTGCAACGTGATTATGTTCAAAATTTATTACTATATCCTCGGATGGTTCTTGATGTCCCTTTGTTCTCAATGAAACTTGTGAAACATTAAGCGGGTAACATACCATAGGGTTTCTTTCTTTATTGCGTATTCTCGTATTTTCTTCAACCGCGACGAAAACGTTTCCCGGAGCTGACAATCAGTGTTGTGATGATATATGCCATGTAAATAATCCTGCGTCATGACCAGCAGAACTACTCGTTTTCATTGATAGCCATGACAACAGTGATTTACCACCTGATTCCATAAAACAGATTAATCGTTGTTCTTGAGTAATTGACGGGTTCATTGTAGGCACCCACAATGTGTGTTTTGTCAAAGCTACCTCACCGGGATCAACTTCGTTTGCTCTCCAGATTGCATCGTTATCATCATCTTTTCTGTCAAGAAAAACTGTATGTTTTGCACCAAATACAACCATTTTAACATATCTGCAAAATCCAAATATATGAGAATGTGGAATTGCACAGAAAAATTCCTCGTTGTTGTTTAACATCGCCCTACGAGTTGCAAACCCTAAGTTGAAATTTTCGTTCATATATACAACTGCATTCCCAGGAGCATTCATTATTATTGTTCGGTCTTCTGGTTGATCGATTGAATTTTTTTACACACAGCATAGACGGCCCAGCCACCCTTGCATAATCATCTGAATATCTTGTCAAACCCAGTATGATCATCTCGATATCAACATATTCGTGAATTATCTCAATATCTCTTACGTCCATAATATACCTAGCACTGTTAAACAACGTCATTATGCCATTATTAACAAATCCAACTTGATCACCGATTACATAACCGGTATTATCAGCTTCTAAAAGTCGACCTTCAATTTCGATAAATCCCTCAGATGGTAGAAAATATCTACTGGTATCCTGAACTTGAAGTTCGATTCTCCCCCGGGAATCAGGAGTCTTCGCATCATATTAATAATATTGAAAACACGCAGAGAGCTATCTCTCGGCACAGGTTCATCAATATCGAATGTGGGATGGGATATCTCTTCAAGCATTTTATAATAATTGATAATCGTCTAAAACGAAGACAACTTCCCGCTATCATACTCGCGTTAATATTTTTCTCTCGTTCTTTATGAGACATCCCAGCCAACTCTGCTAATTTTTTATTTGCAGTTTGATTTACGAATGTACTAATAATTTCAGTACTAAATAATTTTACAGGTTGGATTGTTTGAGGCTTGCGTATTAATCTTATTAATCTATCTTTGACAGCAGAAAAAGATTTTCCGGCGAGATCGCCAACAGCGCCAGACGTTTTATTACGAATAACACCAATTGCTTTCACCAATAAATGCTTTGGGAGTGATAAAACCCTTGGAGCTATTCTAGTAAATAAACCCCAAACAAGATTTCCCACCCCATCTCGGTAAATTATTTTATAAATAGGCAACCATGAATGTACAACTCTGATTTTCCACCGCCGTTAATCATGTATTATCATCTTATATGATGTCCGTTTATCTAAAACATTTAATCACTGTGATAGTCATCTATGATTTCATGGATGAGAGATCGATATACACCGATATCTATAATACCACGTTGAAATAATCGCTGACATATATCGGTAGCTTCGTTAATTACTTCCTGGGAATTATTTCGAGCTCGTTTGCACCCGACAAAAACTTCCAACCGGGATATATCACCGATGATATTGTTTGGACACAGAGACCTCTTCCTGTAATAAATCCATCTCCTTGTTTTCCTTCGACGAGATTGACTTCAGCGAGAGGGTCTTGAGATGGTTGAGGATCCTCCTTTTTTCGTCTCCGTATTGGTCTCCGTGTTGGTTATTGATTTTCTTCTATTTGTTTTTGCAATTCATCTTAACCGGTTACTCTTTATTGATACGCATTTTAAGATATTTCTTTTTTATTTATACGGCCAATACCTAGATTTATTTTATATATTCAATCAACCCAGTAATCACGAGATAAATTTTTATTTTGCAGGAAATTTAAAAAAACAGCTCTTGAATGGTAACTATTTGCGGCAAACTTACCAAAATCGAGGAAATCTTTAGGTTTTATTATTTTAAATTGTTTTAATATTCTTATGCCCTGTTCATCAAATTTATCTATACAAGAAATTCATATTGGAGTTCCACCAACAGCAGCGTCTTGTTCTTCGACAGGATCAACAGCAACTTCAAGTTGGGATTGAGTTGCTGCGATCTGTTTTAATAGTGGAAGAATACCTTTTTTTTCTCTGTGTCATCCGTAATATCTCCTAATACAGCTAGTCAACTAGATATTGCAGCCTTTTCAGTAGCTGTAGCAAGAGGTTTAAATAATTTTCTGTACTAGTTACGAAATCAGCATGAGATTCTTGACGATGTTGAGCTTTTTCTTTAAGTTTATCTCGTACTGGTATAGTATAGAATCTACGATATTTGCCATTATCAATAACACAATTTTTTAATTCTTAGCAAAAGATTAACCTAATGAGTAATTTTCACACACATGTGCGGGTGGACATATTTGTTTCACACGTGTACACATTTTTTTACATATAATGGAAGCTTTTTCCAACAATTAAAGCCCTGTATAGAAATGGTGGGCTGACCACCGCTCTTCTCATGTGAAATTGGTAGTCACTTGATACATTAAAACTTCGGAAGTTGGTTTGGGAATACATATAGAGAATTTGGGTTATTTCGTGTTTGTATTTTTATTACAACCAGTATACAACTTTCATTTAATATTTTTATTTTTCAATAATTGAAATGACGGTTGTGAGATTATTTGTGATCGTGCGACTGGGATAATGAGTTGCCTGTGAAACAAAGTCTACTAATTGAAAGTAATCCACTGAGTATTTGGATTGTCTCAAAAATATATATTTATTGCAAGCACTCAAATGATCCATACTGCAACTTCATAATATTCTGGTTAGAACTCAATACATTTAACTCACGATCAGAAACTTTTAACTCAAGATCGTAAAATTGTGAAGGAAAATTCCCGGGTTTGTCCCAACAATCATCAACATTTGCAAAATGCAAGGACTTTTCAGGCAGGAAAAAAGATTATCATTTATCCCGACTTTTTCCTCATAGCGTGGGCACCCTGGAACAAAACCCCGTTTGGGATGTTTATTAAAGCGACTGTATCATAACGAAAATTTATGCTGTGTAACCCAAAGCCTGTGGTATATTTCTTTCGCAACAATTGGTTCTATCGTGAAAGAGGGTGCCGTTACTTGCTGTGTAATTGAGGTTCTTTTATAAAGAAAATAAATTGCAATGTCAAAATGACCTTGAAATTTGAAATTTTGAAAATATTTTGAAAGACTGATTTCTTCCATGCAGATGATGGAAAATTCATTACAAAAACCTTATACATGGTGTGTTTCCTTCAAGTTAATGTGCTGAAATCATTATTTCTACACACTTTCTGTGACTTTGCCAGAATAGGTTCCTTTTTTATCAAAGCAGAATTAACCTGTAATTTTGGTCAAGGAAAAATCTCTTCAAAGAGACATTTTCTTACAGAAGAGAGACCACACGTATGACAATAACTTCAAGATATGTAGTAAGAACTACAGTTACTAACTAATATATCAAAATATAAAGTTTTCATGCTGTAGTCAGTCACCCCTACCTTTCACATCTTTATCCCAAAATCATAGCAATGGATTACTTGCTCACACAACCAGGTATATAGTGCAGGAAGGACAATTGATGCATAGACATACCATAAGATTACATGGCCACAGAACCAGATGAATAATACAAGAAGGACAATGGCTGCAGATACATAGAACAAGAACACATGTCCACACAGCCATGTACATAATGCAAGAAGGACAATGGATACAGAGACATAGAAAAGGATTACTTGGCCACACAGCTAGGTACTTGCTAAAATAATTCTCAACATATATATTTGGAGAACAACTATAAGAAACTTGGCCAATCTGATTCAGAGACATATCATCAGATAACATGACCACACAGCCAGTTTCATAATGCAAGAAAGGCAATGGATGCAGATATATAGCAAAGGATTACTTGACCAGAGCGCCAGGTATATCATGCAAGAAGGATAACGACTGCAGAGACATAGTATAAGAATACTTGGTCACACAGCCATACACATAATGCTAGGAGGACAATGGAGGCAGGGACGTAGCAAAGAATTACTTGGCCAGACAGCCAGATTCATACTGCAAGAAAGACAATGGGTGCAGAGAGATGCACAGGATTACTTGGCAACACAAACAGGTGAACTAGCAAAGAGGCACAATTAGGCACAATATTACTGGCTTGGCTAACTAACATATCACTTTTAGAATGTAAAATCACACAGACATATTGAAACTGTACAGCTAAAGTAAAGGCTTGGAGAATTATAGTTGGTAGATCATATATATGACAATACCTTTTCTGCATAATCTTAGAAACCATTCTTGCTACATCTCTCCCTGGCCCTGGAATGTTGGCCTTATTCGCTATAAAGAAACTGTTCATAGATAATCCTTAAAGTATATAAACACATTCGAAAATACAAGTTGAATTAGTGATGTACCAAATAAATCATCTGAACCTGGATGTTTTCTCTCAACATTTGGTAAAATGTCTGTTGAGAAGTTTCCGAAGTAATGACGACTATACCTTTAGATGGATTGGCATCAATTAAACAGATCAGACTGACCTTCATGCAAGTATGCTTTCTGTCAATTTAATTATATCATGTCAAGTGTGTATTTGTTTCATCAGATCGTGTCATGTGAAGGTTCTCTGTTCAGTATATGAGGACATGGCTTAGCGCTGCTCAGCATTATCAGTCTGAAAGAGCTTCATACCAGGATGTCGTGAATCAAATTTAGTCAAATTCTTCTGAGTGGTTTCTGTGAAGGTATTTAATGGTTTTCTATTATTAGTAATGTTTATTGTCTTTTGGAATCCTTTGAACAAATCTTTAAAAAAAACTTCTTGCCTGGATTATTTATTCAAATCTGATCAAATTTGTTAAATACATTTTGATAAGTTATAAATAGCAATTGTGAATTAGTGATGCATGAAAGACGATACCATAAGCACACATGGCATTACAATTAGATGAGCTAAAACGTAACCTGTACCCTCTTGTTTTTCATTCATTGCTTCAAAATGTTTTGCCTCCTCTTCTTCCAACATTAATTTAAGATCTTCTTGTTTGGACAGAGTAAGACATTCTTTAAACTTTTGATAGGTATCTTGGTCACGTTGCTTAATCTGGTCTATGAGGAGTGATATGGTCATATTGTTCGTTCTCTGTTCCTGTAATATCAAATTAAGGAAACTATTAAATGATGTGGTATTATGATATTCTCTGCTCCTGTTACTTTATCCAAAGAAAATAGTGCTAAAAGACATGACGTGAAATGTTGTTTTCTCTTCTAACATCATATAAAGCAAATAGTGGTATCAGCTCTGATATGTCTGATGATTTCTGCTACTATGGAATGATAACAAAAGAAAGTGTTAAATTATATGATGTCACAGAGTTTTAAATCATGCAACGTCACATGGTGTTCACTGCTTATGTAACATAAATAGAAAATAGTTGTAGGAGCTTGGATGTCAGGTGTTATTGTTAGCTTGTATAACACCATAGAAATGAAACCTTGTTTAAAAGTGTTTCAAACAGAAATTCAAAAACGTAAGATAACGTAAAAATATAAATATGCTAATCCAGGTTCAAGTGTCACCAACAAAACAGAAAACAACGTCACTTACTTTTAAGTACAGTATATACTCTTGTATAAGCCGAAGAAATTAGGAAAACATAATGGCCTTGAAGAAGAGGGGATTGGATAATCCAGGGAAAATGCCTAAACTTGACAATTTTTAAGATTTTTTTTGTTGACACCCGTCATGTCTATAAATCTTAAGACATAAACATAAAGTATGTTTTTACTGTGTCCTAAGATATAGGCATGTAAAAAACAATAACTTTCTGTAACTTGACAGTTAAGATATTAAACTGTCATAAAGTACGGAGATCAGGGACCTAAAGTCAGGAGGTTTTTGTGGCATTTTTAAAACCTTGTTTTTACTAAATGTTGATCGATCTTCCAGGTTTAATATAGATGAAATCTGCAAAGACTCTCTGTTTATCCTTGTGAAGCACCCTTTTTGTCACACTTGATGTGCCCTTTTTTCTTATTCTGGTCAGATATGGTCAAACGGCACACTAGCACAAGATTAGTCTTAAAAAACAAGCAGAAGATCTAGCATGACTAATAAAATGTTAATAATTGTCCATGCAACTATTTTGCAAAAACAACTGGTCCTCCATCATAATTCAAGGAAACCATGTTCTACACTATTGTGTGTTATGCAAGCACCAACAATCAACATTCTCTACACCTGTCTCCAAACTCAACACAGCGAAATACAATAGTAATGGATAACAGGATGTCTCAATGAATAAACCAACAAAGAAAAAGTCCACAAATGCTAAACAGCCAATGACCTAAAAATAACCCCGTAAACCCAACTACCCTTCTATTATCGACAGCTCCAGAACTATTTACGTAAAGGAAAGCTTCCTATGGAAAAAAAACACCACCACTCCAACCCAAACCGGGAAACAGATACAAGTACTAACAAACCCTCTCCCGTAGGTAACACCTGGGAAGTAAAACCAAGATTTCATTCACTGCAACATATTTTATACATAAGGGACAAGCAGCTACTCAACCTAGTAAGCATCAATAACATAGTGCTAATAGATAACCAGATAGATAACCTACATCCATAGTGATCATTCTTGGGAATGAAATTAATTGTGGACAGTTTCATTGCTGGGGGGTGTCTATTTTTTTCAATGTAATGTAGTAGAAGATGGCATTAGTTTACGTGAATAATGTTTTAACTTAACATATAATTTAATCAAGAAGCAAATTAAAGTTATTATTTCATCTCAACAATAATTCACAGGTGATACAACAAAACATGTAGATCTTTTCTTGTTAGGAAGAAATTAAAATTAAAGACATCATGTAATATTTGGGAGTTCTCTGCAAAAAGTGAAGGATATTATAAAATCGGGAGGTAGGAGTGGAACGACCCTAAAAGTTGGTAGATTTTTTCCTCTTTGTATAAACATTGACAGGTATGGTGTAAGGTTGTTTATATCAAAGCAAAGAACAACTCAGATTTTACAGTAATATCACAATTATCTAAGCATTATATCTGAAATTTCTTTATTGTATTTTGGAGATATTATGTTTTGAGCAATGGTGCTCATGATTCGACTCCAGGATATGTACTAGATTCAGTGCATCATCCAATCTACAGTGTACATGCAGTGGTGTCATTATGTAAATACGTTCAATAGTCTAATTACGAGTATTGAATCAAACCAAATTGTTGTTCACTGTGTTGTCATACCGAGATCACGTTTTAATGAGTTAGTTATTTACAATTTTAAAGTAAAACCAATTACCGGTATGACACCAACATAGGATGTCAGATTTGCACTGTGTTCATTTTGTACAAACTAAATATTGTAAGAAGTCTCTAATAATATGTTCATGTTTATATGACCATCCATTCAGGATAATTAGATTAGCAACAATAGCAAGATTTTCAAGATGGTAAACTTTAGACATACTGGATATCAAAATGACAACAATTACAATTAGGGCCAAATAGACATTGACATGAGGAGCAGGGCAACTAGACTTTGGCATGAAGCGCAGGCCAACTAGACTTTGGAACCAGACTTTGGCATGAGTGGCAGGCCAACTAGACTTTGGCATGAAGAGCAGGCCAACTAGGCTTTCGTATGAGGAGCAGGGAAACTATAGCGTGACATATGGGGTAGGACAACTGGTCTGTGGCATAGCTAGAGCAACTAGACTTCGGCATGCGGGGCAGGGAAACTAGATCTTGGGATGGATGCATTTGCAAAGTTTCAGCGCAATCTGTCAAATGGTTTGGAAAAGCAATAACAAACGTTGGCGAATGCCAAGATGTACATCATACACGAAGCCATTTGATAAGCTCATTTGGTCTTCGGCCAGTAGAACTAAAGAATATTAGATGAAATATTTAAATATTAAAATAAAGTTTCAGTAACAAGAACATGATGTCAAATGGTCTGAGTTATTATAATGTGAATCATTAAAAAAAATAAACCAATAGTTGCAGTATACAAACTTAGTGTTGAATGCACGACAAAATTTTGGTTTAATGATCAGGGTGTACCAGGCCTTTCTTACATACAAAAATGCAATTTAAATCTTAGTACTTAAGAACTATCGGGAATTTAAAGAGGCATGTGCAATATTTTCAGTTACCTCCCTTGGCCCCAAGTTAACACTGGCTTGTGGGTCAAGTGCCATTTACTGAACACATGACAACTTGATAGATGATGAACTTGGGAAAACCTAAAGTTTACCAAACCACAGAATGCCACTGGAAAGCTTTCTCATGTACCCATGTTGGCTGAGCCAAGATTCAAACCCAAGAAGACATATGGGGTGTTAATGATATAAAAAGGTGAGTACTTTAGACCACTCAACCACCTGGGTACCTTAGTTGATACAAATAAGAACTGATCTCTGTCCATATGACATACAATTATATACTACAGGATGTAATAAGTCCCACTAACCAGGAAAACTTCGATAATCTAGTTTCTAACCCACATAATACTTATATGGATTATTGAATAAACCTATTTGTGTACAAAGATTAAATGAAAAAGATTTCATTTTCTCCAATAATAAACGAGAAAATGTGAGTTATTTCTTTACTTAAAAAATAACATTCATGTATTTAAACATTATTTAGTTGGTATATATTATTTAATAAAGAATAACTATAAATAACAATATAGTAATATATAGAAATTGTATTTGTTTGTTTGATTAACATTTTTAACGTAGTTTTAACAATTGTTCAGCTATATCCCTACGATGTCAGCGGTGAGGCAGTTGATAGTGATGTCTAACACTAGGGCATCATGTGGCAGACATGTAACATAATGTCCCACCCAGTCACATTATACTGACACCAGGCCGACCAGTCCTAAAACTAACCTCTTAATGCTGAGCGTCAAGCGAAGCAGCTGTTTTTACCATTTTTGTAAGTCTTTGGTATCACTCGGCCGGGGATCGAACCCACGAACTCCTGCTTCCGTGGAGGACGATCTAACCACTAGGCCACCGGAGCGATTAATATATATTGAAAAGTTATATTCTTATACAATTTTCAAAGTATTGCATATGAAAGACATTTTCATTCAATCTGCCAATTTTTGCTTTCTTTTAAATTAATTCCGCTTATCATTTTAAACAGATTTGTTTAAATATATAATTTCCCTATCCTTATAATATTCAGACTTGATGTTATAAAAAAAATAGGTTTATAAGACTTGTTGGTGTATGTGTGTGAACATAGATTTACATGAATATATATATATATATATATATATATATATATATATATATATATATATATATATATATATATATATATATATATATAGATAGATAGATAGATAGATAGATAGATAGATAGATAGATAGATAGATAGATAGATAGATAGATGACCAGACACACATTTAGTTTTATTAAGAAATGAGTCTAGTGTGGCGCTCAATGATGAATGAAACAAAAGTCTTGTGTGGCCAAGAAATATAAGTAGAATGAAAATTAAAGTCAGGTGTGGCAATAAACACAAGTAGAATGAGAAATAAAGCCAACATACAGCTGTGGTGAAAGGGGGACATAATTCTTGGAGGTTCACTGTCATAGTGTTGTTATCAATCTGAACCATATTGTTGAATTCCTACTCTGTGACTATTATGAGAAATTGTACAGAAAGGTGGGAGAGAACAGGTGCATAGTTATCTCAATTGTAGACTGAATGTGTCCACAAAAAATGCAGGAACTGGGAAAACTTCACTAAGAACCACCAAACCGACATCTTGCCTTGCTCAATGGGTTTGAGTCTCAGACCCGGCAAAATATTGTGTGAGAAAGCTTGCTAGCAGTTTCCCATCATCTTTGCTAGTCAACGTATGATATGTTAAGCCTATCTACACCTGGGCAGAACGATCATAAATTTATGTGCAAATCTAAACACTATAATCAAGACAAGGGGTGCACACAGCTGTAATAGACTCATAAAAATAACTAAGTTTCCACCTCCAATCTGTGCTTATTCAAATATATCCTTTCCCTCTACAACACATGTAATGGTTTTTCTCTGAAATATAGTCATAATGTTGATGTTAAACCAACAGAGTATCCTTTGGAAGATAATTGTCTTCACTATTTTCAGCTTATGTCCAGTGTATCACTTTAACATGCTACTGCTTAAATGGCATTGCAAACTAAGGGAGACAACTCATGAAATCCAAAAGATGTCAAAAGGACAAAGAATTAAATATCTGATTGATCTGTCAAAGCAAAAAGCCGATCAACATATCGTAATCTTGGCTAGTGAAAATGGTTTTCTATGATTTGTCGATTCGTCCAGAGATTTTTCCAAATAATTCCTCCACAAGATACTCTGTTTTAAATTCAGGAAACGTGTGTGTGTGTGTGTGTGTGTGTGTGTGTGTGTGTGTGTGTGTCCATTTGGATTCTTAACATATCTTTACCAATTTTCCAGTCATATCGCTATGATGTATGATGTGTGGCAGTTTATATTGATGTCTAGCACTGGGGCATCATGCCGCACTCATGTAGCATCATATCCAATCCAGTCACATTACCCTGACACCAGCAGACCAGTCCTAACACTAACATCTTAATGAGGAGCACTAAGCAATGCAGGTGTTAGTACCATTGTAATAAGTATCTCATATGCCTTGGACAGATATTGAACCTGTGACCTCCCGTCTAACGTTAGTGTGGTTATAATTATGTGTGTATGCACACAGACATACATGGCGTGTGATGCTATACAACATTTGACAATGCTCAGAATCTAAAACCTTATATGCTGGAGTCTATTTTAAATGATGCAAACAGTAAATATATTTTACTTTTTTTTATTCCCATCTGAATTAATAATTTATGTTGAAGTTTATATGAGTATATAATTTATTATCAATTCCTTTAATTTTCTTTCCGTGCACCATGCACTCTGAACCCACCAGATATTTGAGTACATCTCTGATTGTCAACCCCCTGAATCATGAAGGTTGGCAGCTAGGAACTCATACAAAATAATGTGTTATATCATCTATGTATTTGCATGCAACAGTTAAGAATCTCCTTACCTTGATGTCGTATATTGTCACATCATCAAAAAGTTCTTTTTGCTGGATGTACGTCATTACAACCCCAATATTAAGATCCTTCATCAGAGTTGGCAGGCATCGATTCAGAACAGTCTCATGCAGGTTTTCTGAAAAAGCTAAAACACAGTACAGAATTACACTTGTATCATTACTACTTGTATAATTATCTATGAACGATGGGAGATCTACACTTATCTCATTCCTACTTGGGGCCTTTGAGTGCTCTAAAGCACTCGCTGTTACGGATCACTAGTATCTCACTTCTGTCTTCATGGGTTTGAGCCTCAGATTCGGCCATGTGAGTATGTGAAAAAGCTTGCCAGTTGCTTCTCATCGGTCGGTGGTTCTGTCCGGGGTGTTTCCCGGGTTCTTCCCGCACCATTAATTCTGGCCGCCATGTATAGCCTATGGTGTGTAGAAGAAAGGTGTTAAACCCTGCAACAACATTCCTTCTTGTACAATTATATATGACCAATGGGAGAGCTATCCCCTATTTAGATGCAGATGAGGATCTAATTGTCTGATGAGCGCTGTAAAACAAATGCTAGAAGTGGGGTTATTTTTGTTGTTTGTTTACAAAGCTCCGAGATGACAAATGAAAACATATAGACCTCGTGTGTTTTCAGCAATTTGTCGTCTATCGCTTTCCACTGCAGTAAAGTCAGGAATAAACTGTCACGAAGTTATGCTCTTTGTAAATAGACAACAAAAAATAATAGTAAATTCTTTTCTTACTAGCACGAATTTGTCGACCACATATATGTATAAAACAAGAGAGAACCTCATACCGCATGATATGTGTTCAAGTATTTCCTTTTTCAAAAATGGAATAATTCTTTTAAAATAAAGAAATATGATTTAGCTTACACGAAATATTTTTTTGCATTTACAAAAGTATTATTTCATGATTTTCTTTTAACCAAATAATGTATCGTGAAACTTATTTGGTTGTTTCGAAATTATTTTTCTCGTTTAATTAAGCGAAATTTTTATTAAATATTAGCCTGACGATGAGCGTGATGTTCTATACAATATATGAAATGTATATAGACGCCAATCACCTGTCAGCTTTTAAAAATACCGATCTGTTGGCCAACATATACATCGGCCCTTTGCATGTCCCTTAGTAATGAATACGTTGCTTTTAATTGCAAATTGTATCGCATTCTATATTTTTTATCTATCTATGAAATGTTGGCAAGTTTAATTATGTTGCAATGGGGAATTGCTTCGATAATCTGTTACATCAAAACTAGTACCTGAACAATAAAAACTTTCCTTTTGCAACTATTAGCTTAAACACGTTGATAGTTACAAAAGCAGAGAGAGAGAGAGAGAGAGAGAGAGAGAGAGAGAGAGATGGATGGAGGGGGAGGATTTATTGAAATCAAACTGACTTACGGCCTACTCAGCCAACACGGAATGAGCGGTAAAGTTAGATATACCATATACATTAAAAATTGCAAGACCTGTAAGTGTTGGTATAATAAAATTTCACATATCAGTACTATCAAATTATGATTTCCCATGGCGTACAAGTACTTATATAAGTATGATATTCCCTTGGCGTATCATTACGAATACACTTATGATTTTCACATAGTGATTATACATATGTAATTACGATTTCAACAACGAAATTAAGAACGTCAGGAGGAGGGAGGGCATTTGCCCCCACCCACCCACTACAATTTGCATGTGATGCAACATTGCCGTAGCCTATATACGTAAATTAACACAACCGTCAAGTTGTGCCTTCCCCCCCCCCCTTGAAAACAAATGGAAATCACGCTCCTGAGTGAAATATTGCTTGTATGCTCTCTAGAGTATTGACGCATTTCACTTATGAACCAGTATTTAAAAAATGTGGAAATAATGAAATAATAATAATAATGAAGACTTTGTATAGCGCCTAATCCTCAGAAGCTCTAAGATCTTTACAACATTTATAATGATATGACTACCAAAATACAAAACACAATGAAATTTGAAAACATAAAAGAAATGCTGAAACTAGATAAGGTAGGAGATATTACTAGACCTTCAACTTTGTTCTTGCTGTGGAGAAAAGTGAGTTTTAACAGCACCCTTGAAAGGGATCACTAATTCTTTGTGTGTAATTTCAATAGACAATTTGTTCCACGATGCTGGGCCCAGATATGCAAAAGAACGTTGTCCATATGATTTCCTTTTCATCGAGGGAATAGTGAGTATACGATTGTCAGAAGTGGAGAGTATCTTACTGGTGTGCACACATGGGTGAGGCCAGATAGGTTGGACTGGAGTTCGTCATTGAAACCTAGCACAGAGAATAAACTTTGTGTTTTATTCTGGATCGAATGGACAGACAGTATAGGATACAGAGCAGTGTGGAAGTTTGCACTGATCCTGATAATCTGAGGATGATCTGAGAAGCTGTGTTTTAAACGTTTTGAAGTTTCAGGATTAGATATTGAGACGAAGCAGACATGATTGAGTTACAATAGTCCAGTCTTGAAAGTACTAATGAACACACGTGCGGTTTAGTGGCAGCAACTGAAATATATTTGCGAATGGAGTTAACGCGTCTCAGCTCAAGATATGCAGCCTTGCATATGTTCATGACATGCTGGTACAATGTGAGAGTACTCTCCATAGTAACAACTAAGTTTCATACTGACTGTGTGAATTTAATGTTTGTGTTACTGATATTTATTGTTTGTAGTAAAGGATGTGAATGAGTAAGTCTTTGTTTTGTGATCAGAATGGCCTCAGTTTTATCAACATTCATTTGCAGCTTGTTATATGTCATCCATGATTTCACATCAGAAGTGCACCTCTCTACTCCTTGGATGGTAGCATCAACTTCAGTTGTGTGGCTAGACTTGTATAGTTGGATGTCATCGGCGTACAAGTGGAGCGACATTGGGTGATGATCTATGACTCTTGAGTACGGCTAGTTTATAGATGGAACTGAACTGGTTCAAGAACAGACAACTGTGAAACACCACACAATAGAATAACAGGGTTGGAGGGTTTTCGATTTGCGGACTTATTTAGTGTCCTGACTGGAATCTTTCCGCTATTAAAAGCAGATATAATGTCATTAACTATTTTCTGAAGAGTGGTTTCAGTACCGTGACAAGGGCGATATGCGGGCTGTACATTCCTCAAAAGACCGTTTGAATTTAAATGAGATACAAGTTGGGTAGGAAAAACTTTCTAAGATTTTGATATGGATGGGAGATTAGATACTGGCCAGTAGTTCTTTAAATCGTTATGGGTGAGTGTTGGTTTCTTCAGCTGAGGCTTTACAATGGCAGTGTTGAAACATGATGGGAATTCCCTGGATGAGAGAGAGGTATTAATAACATCAGTTAGTGAAGGTAATATTGGGTCGCCTAGACTCAACTCAAGCAGCAGTGCTTTTGGAATAGAATCAAGTTCACTGGACTTAGGTGCACTCTTTATCAGGCATGTCCAAATGCTGCTAACGGTTGTCTTTAAAATTCTGTATCAAAACTGTATGGTGAGTCAATTGAAAATGTGTTGTCAAGCTTATCTCGAATGGCTTGTACCTTATCAAGCAAGAAATTTGCAAACAGGTCCGGAAGGTCTACTGAAAAGTAGGTAGTTGGAAGTGGTGTACATTTGTTCCATGACCTTAGTTTGTTAGTTATTTCGAAGAGCTTGAATGGCTATGTAAATTTGAGAAAATCTGTAGTAGCCTATTTTCAAACCAAACTTTACATCATGTAAGATTTTAAAAAAGACATTCCGTGTTAAATATAAATGTTGGATTGCGTGACCAGTCCGTAGTGACAGAAGCAGAAAAAAGGTTGACGTTCAGGCGTGAAGCGAGGACTACGTTTCCTTACCCATATCAAATAATAGCATGGACATTATATGACCATGCAAATTTTCAACCACAAATATTTTGCTCCTCGAACAATATCAGCTCTGTTTAAACGGATTGAACCAGAGGTTGTGTCAGTTTATATCTTACTCCCAGATAACATAAAGTTATCTAAGTTGCAGATGTCCATATTAAAATAAATACTTGATATAACCAAAAGCTGATGAATTTATAAAATCACACATTTAAACTATGACATCATAAAATTAATTTAGCATCATATATTCGAGTTGCATTAACAAAAATGTTTTCGACTAGTGATGAAGAAAATTTGAATATATGACGTATGCTGTTGTTTGGTATTGTAAAACAAAATATTTTATGTTGATGAATTGATATAATACAATATCAAAAGATAATTATGATAGCATTTAAGATGGAGAAGGGTAAAATGGTCCCTTATATAACAGGGGTTGGGTTTTATTGATAAATGACACGATTAACTGTCCTGTTGAATACGCTGAATTGAAAGAAAGAAGAAAAAAGAAAAACGTGAATGTATTGATCGAATATTGAAAAGCAAATGGATTTCCGTATATAACATATATATCACTTACTAGGTCTTAGTGTCTGTGTCCCGATATTAACCAGATCGTCGCCACTTCTCCGTAGTCCTCCCGAGGCCATGTTCTCACTTGCTCAGTGTTACTGACTCCACGTGGAGTGACTTGCCAGTCTAACACAACGCTGACGTAAGGATTGCGCTGCAAAAGAAGGAAAAAAATTCAAACTTTGGTCATGTCATGTATGTAGCCACTAGTTATATATTATAATATAAATATTAATTGTAAAATCAAATGTCCAGAAGTTCGCATTTAAAATTTGTTACTTAAAGAAATTGTGGACAAAATGTCCAAGAATGCGAAAGAGTGTTCATTTAGCATTATTAATGTAAAAGTCTTTTTAATCTCCTATATACTTCACTTATTAACAATAACTATTGAGGAGCAAACTAAACGCTACGAAATTGACAAGTACACATGAATGTTATGTGTAGTCATCACACACATGATGTTGTAACTGTTCTGAGAGAGAGGAGGGAGGAATGAACACGGGCATTTATAATTATATAGTAATAATCCATTTCAGCGACAACTACTGAAACAGTTCATGATTGTACCATGTAATAAGGACATGTAAATAGATGTTCCTGATTGTACCAAGGTGATTTGATCCCCATAAAATGTTATGGGCATTAAAAGCGCCGAGTAAAACGAGAGGCGCGGGAAGTTGTTCAACAAGATTGTCTAATTCCTTTTGTACTAGGTTGGTGTTTGGTGGTAAGTAAATGGAACACAAAGTAATCACTCGATGTAGAGTGACACTTACAGCAATGGCTTGTAAATTTGTGTTTGAAAGAATGACTGTGAGGGGCTCTATTATTCACAGCAATAGAGACTCCTCCTGAGGCCCTGTCAGCGTTTTGAACGTACGCATTAAAGAGGGAAAAGTTTTTAAATGTAATTTTATGTCTCTTTCAGGAATGTTTCCTGTAGACATAGCACTGCAGGATCGTGTTCATTTAAAAGCAGAAGAATATCATTGTAGTTAGCTTTAAGTCCTCGACAGTTCCATTGTATGATGGTGTTCTTCATTATAATGTTATGCTGGATATTCTGGAGCTAGGTTAGACTATTCGCGAAGGAAGTATGTGTTGTTATTTGTCTTGAGGAAGTACGGGAGTATATTTAGTTTTACTAGGTTTGGAGCTACTTTGAGTACATGGAGCAGTTTCTTCTGCATCCATGCTCTCAACGTCTCCAAACCTGTTGTACAGTTTAATGGGGTCATCTGACCTCTTTTGCGGTTTATTTGTTTGTGCTTTGTGTTTCTGTTTTGGTGATTTTGGTGGTGGATTGTTATTAAATGTTGTCTGAGTTAATGTTGTGCTTTTCTGTGGCTTATAATTAGGGATATTGGCACTTGTGGTTGAATCGGGCTGATCCGTCTGTGTCTGGGCGTCCTTCGTGCTGTTTATATTGTGTTTTACGACTGTGGAGAAGGATGGGCCAGGAAGGGATGATTTTGCCTGGACATGTTTTCTGGCCTCTGGGTAGGGAATGATCGAGGTAAACTTTACCATCTGAATTTCCTTCTCCTGTTTCCATGTATCACAATCCTTGGAAATGGCGTGATGTTCCTTGCCACAGATGACACAATGCGGAGTTGCTCTACAATCAGCTTCCTGATGAGAGTGGTCTCCGCATCGGCCACATACCTTGGCTCTGGAACATCGATCCTCGTGATGGCCGTATTTTTGACATTTATAGCATCAAAGGGAGTTTGGAATGTAGATCTCGACCTTTACTTGTAAAAACCCAACCTTGACCACTTATGCACTGTCGGTTTATTAAAGGTGAGTACAAATGTATTGGTGTCCTGCAGAATGTTATTACGTTTAATACGTATTCTTCGCACTGCAGTGACACCTTCATGTTTCATCCCTTCGATGATATCTGTAACGGTGACTCCAGCCAAGTCACGACATTGCATAACGCTTTTGGACGACTTCAGTGTAGTGTGGGCGAATTAGGTCACTGGAATATCAAAGAATGTTTTCATTTTCATGATATTGTATGTTTGCCTCTTTCGCTCACACTCTACAAGAAGACAACCCGATTTTACTTTTTTCACACTTTTTGGTGTGCCAATCGATCCCGAAATGGTTTTCTCGATAATAAACGGAGATAAACCTGAAAGCGGTTTAGCATCATCTTTAGACTGAATAACCAGGAAGCATGGAAATGATTCCACGCCACATGTTTCTTCATCCGAGTCAGACAGTGGTTTGGTTAGTTTATTGTTGATTTTGTTTGTTGTGTTTGACATGATTAAGAGTTTCAAATGTTAGCACCCATGCTCCCCACCCGCCAAGGAGTCCAACGAGGGGACACTTTTCAAGTGCCAGGGATACACAGATGCGATACTCGTTAGATAAAATTACCTAGGTTTGAGCCATGAAATTTCCTTCTAGGGTCGGTAAAATTACCTCCCGATTGACCCGTTGAGCCACCGCCTTCTAGGAAGTCTTCTAAAACTTGGGAAAGTGAAAGCTAAAGGAAAATAATGTAGGGGCAACGGTGGTATCAAGAGAGATACAAGAAAGAAAGAGAAGATGAGTAAGTGAAAAAAGACCTCCTAGGGCTCGGCGTGACCAGCCGATTTGTCAAGACCGGGCCCATCTCGACCACCAGTCTAAGAGAATTAGAGGCCAAAGTAGTGTGTTGCAACTACCAGGATCCTTTCCTCCTCCGACACGGGTCGCAACCCACGGCAAACAGGATGCCTCTACTTAGTCGCCTTTTACGACACGTGGCGAGGCACGTCGAGCCAATTCTGCAACCCCGAATCAGCAGTGGGAACAATTTAAAGTATCCTTGTCAACGAAAAATTAAATTAGCTTTGTTAAAAATTATAAAGTAGCTTTGTTAATGAAATTAAAGTTGCATTGTAAAACAAATCAATGTAGCTACGCTCAACAAATTAAAGTTGTTTCTTAAAACGAATAAAAGTATTTTTCATAAGCAAATACAATTAGCTTTATTAAGCAAATTATAGCAGCTTTGTTCAGCAAATTAAAGTAGCCTTGTTAATCAAATTATAATAGCCTAGTTAAACAAGTGGAGGCAGCTTAAGCAAATGAAAGTAGGTTTGCTAAACAAATTAAAATACCCTTACTAAACAAAAAAGTATCTCTGTTAAGCAAATTAAAGTAGCATTAATACACACATTTAAGAAGATTTGTTTAACAAATTAAAGTAGCTTAATATTGCTATGTTAAGCAAATGACAGTAAATCACAGCAGCTTTGGTAAGCAAGTTGAAGTAGATTTCTTAAGTAACATAAAGTAGCTTTGTGAAACAGATTAAAGAACCTATTTTTAAGAAATTAAAGAACTTTTGTTAATCAATTCAAAGTAGCTTTGCCAACTAATTCAGTTAGCCTTGATAAATAAATAAAAGTAACTTTATTAAACAAATTTAGTGAAAATAGTTAACCAAATTCAAGTTGCGTTGTTAAACAATTACAAATTTGCTTACTTAAACCAATCCTAGTAAAACAGTGAAAACAATGTAAGGTAGTGTAAAGGTTTAAAGTAGCTTTCTTAAACAAAAATCGAAGTGGCTTTGTTGAACAAATTAGAAAACCCTAGTTAATACGTTATAATAGTCTAAGTAATGAAATTAAAGTAGCCTTATTAAACTAATGAAAGCACATATGATGAAGACATTAAAGTAATTGAACTCTTGTTAAAATTCCAAATAACCTAGTTAAACAAATTAAAGTAGACTTTTGAAGCAAATTAACATAACTCTATTTAAAATTCAAGCAGCCTACTTAATAAAATATAATGTACACTTGCTAAACAAATTAAAGTACCCTAGTTAAACAAAGTAAACTAGCCTTGCTGTGCAAATGCAAGTAGCCCTGTTCAACACATTCTAGTATGCTTGCTAATTAAAGTTATGTAATACTGATACAGAAGTTAAAGTAGCATTGCTAAACAATTTAAGATAGCGTTCTTAAGCAAATGAAAGTAACTTTTGTTAAACAAATTAAAGTAGCCTCGTTTATGTGGGATGGTGGTAGTTGTAAATATTGTTGATCGTGAGTTCGTAATTGTTATATATGGGGATGTTAATGGCGGGTGTAAATAAATAAATAATATTTCATGTAATGATGTGTGTATTCGTACGAGTCTGTTAATTGGCACAACTTTATTAAAACAGTATTTCAGGTCTTGACTCGACACGTGTGATTTCCAATAAATAATAGCGTTTCGCGTACTGATTCAATCAGAGTTCAGAGAGAGAGAGAGAGAGAGAGAGAGAGAGAGAGAGAGAGAGAGAGAGAGAGAGAAGTAGTTTTCGATAAATATAAAATAATATCGTTTGCTTGTTCAAGGTAAGCCATGCTTCTTTAGTTATCAATATCTAACCACTCATATATATTTACCAGACTTGTATTTCCTGTCTCAATACTATATTTAGAAACAAGGGCAAGAAACATTTAACGTATAACGTTTAGTTATATATATTTAATCATTCATAGCTTGGCTATTTAATGTATAGAAAATTATTATTAAATTAAATTACGAATCTATTATTAACTGCACAAATCTCTACGTTTTCAATGAACTCAGTTAAATATGCACAACGTTGTTCCAAAAGCATTCCATGTATTAACTTAATGGGAGTTATTCCAATATGATTTCATGTACAGACCTAATGGGAATTGTTTTTAATAGCGTTTTATGTACTGTATTAATTGTAATTGATTCTGATATCATTTCATGTACTATCTTAATGGGAGTTGCTTGCAGTAGCGTTTAGTGGGTTGAGTCAGTAAGAGTTATTTGTAATACAATTTCGTGCACCGACTCGCACAATTCACAAAATTGTGAATACAGGTGATATGTTTGTTTTTGTTTTTTATGATTTAACGCCATTTTTCAGCACAATATAGGTTATACATGGCGGCCAGTATTAATGGTGGAGGAAGAACCCGGAAAATCCACGGAAAGAACCACCGACCCACGAGACGCTACTGGCAAGCTTTCTCACATAACTACATTAGCCGAATCTTAGATTCGAACCCACGCAGACAGAGGTGAGATAGCAGTGATCCGTAACGGACAGAGCTTTTGACCACTCGGCCACTCGAGGCTCACAAGTGATATGAATATGCAATTGTGTGGTGCTATACCAAACATATGTAGTTTTATACTAGTATATAATACATGTATACTTACAGAATGTGTATAAATCCCTTAAATTGAATATAAAGTTAAGCAGTGTATTCTCTTCTAGCACCAGATAATTGTGTCTCAAACAAAGTCTTGTTTTTCTTTTTTTAAAAACCAGGAAATCATTACGAATAATTTATGACCTATTTAGCAACCAGGTAAAGGATTCATAATCGACCTCACCTTTTAAGCTTGTTGTATAGAACATAAGTAGTAACCTTTGGAATACATTCACATTACGTTTCGTGTGATATGCACACGTCTGTCAGTGGGTTTACTTGTGTACATAATATGGCTGATGGTATAAAAGTGAGAAGGAAACAATCAGTTCAAATACAAACGCGAAAATCCAGCACGAGCGGAGTTTCAAATATTTTTGTCTGAATGCAGTAACCTAACGTATTCTCTCTCTCTCTCTCTCTCTCTCTCTCTCTCTCTCTCTCTCTCTCTCTCTCTCTCTCTCTCTGTGCAAACTGTTTACGTGTGGCAGATAAATGGTGAAAATTGCAGGTAGAGCGAACTTTGTGGGCTACGTATTTCTTGGTTACATTTCACTCAAAAAACTTCAAATTCAAATCCACCCATGGTAATCCGTCAATCAAGAAGTTAAATCGTTTTACGACTGTTCAATGTAGCTATACATCTATGGCTTCATTACTGGTCGCAAGGGAAACAGGAGCTACCAGTCGACAAGTTGATGCCCTATTGAACAAGAACACGTTATTTCGGGGATTATTTTATGAGCGGTATCCTCCAAAACCGTTGAACAGGAAGTGACCTTTTAACCCTTTAAAGAATGCACAGCACGGTATTTAACTTACATGTCTGGGCAAAGACATGACAACTGAGCTAAGTCGGGTTGTTCCCTACAACCAATTGTGTGTGTAAGCCACATATTTAAATTTGGATCACGCTATAGCCAGGTATGAATTTTCCTAATGTGTACTATTGTAGAATGTATTGTACATGGTGAACATATAATTTTGGAAATACAAATAAAGTTATCTAGGTCTGTGTCACTCATTATCTTTCTGTAGTCCTAATTATGTAATATTCGCGTATTCGTTTGAGAATTGTTGATGAATGGGTCGTGTTGTTTGTTTAATTGTTTTTAATCGAGTTGGGTTTTCAGTGGTAAAGCAGATACATAAAAGAAACTGATTTGATTAATTTCAGCCCTCATAATGGGTGTTTGACGGTTAGGCTATGACACAAACTATCTTGAGAATGGTCGTGGGGAGGAGCACGAACTTGCGCAGCACTCCGCACTCGTTATTTAGGTTATCCAGAGTCTATTACGTCCTTGAATATGTATTTCCTGCCACGGCGTCTTAGCCGATGTGTCATCCTGCTCCATTATATATATGTGTGTGTGTGTGTGTGTGTGTGTGTGTGTGTGTGTGTGTGTTTGATTGACATGAGTGTTGGAGCGAGCGAGTCAATAAGTAAATGTGTAACATATCGATCAGTGAATGAATGGCATAAAGAGGACGATACCGTCGATACCCCGGCACCTAATGAAAGCCCTTGGCACTCTTCCTCTTGGCTTCGGAAGAACAATTTTTAACTCATTTTGTATAGGCCTATGGTGACAATGTCAATTCGAGAGAATTGATATTTGAATATGTAGGGTCTTCTTGTTTGTTAATGTTATAATTTCTGTGTTATTGAGTTGATTTATTGAAATACCGGAGTCAGGGATGAATATCGTAATTGTCTCTTTTGTAGCATTGTATATTTAAGTATTTGTTCTGTTCTAATTTGGTATATATATCATTTATTAAGGATTCGTTCTGTTTTGTTGAATTTATTTCCTATCTCGTACGTGTCCTGGAGGTAATTAGTCCCATGATCTGCGAGTGTTGCACTTATTTAATTTATGTGTAAAGCCTGTCTCACATATACACACACACTAATATATACAAGCTAGCTGACTTAAGAGAAGACATTCTGATATCAAATATTTATCCCAGTCATTAATGTGGTTCTTGCGTCGATCCGACGAGGACCACTCTAGTCATCAGAAATTTGGAGGTGCTGGTTCTGTTCTGTGCGTGCGCAGGTGGCTCATGAGGCCAGTCCTAGCACGGAATGGTCGTATGCATAATGGACAGAATATGAGTGGGACATCTCAAGGAGGGTTGACAACACGAGCTGTTCTGGCTTGCCTCTTCAGCTCTGCAGATGCTGTCCTCATACACCAAGTAACTCGATCGCTTGCTGTTTCCTCCAAGGACTCGGGGTTTCTGTTGAATGCCTACAATGCAGATTTCTTTCAAGCGTTTCTTCTGACCTCCGTCGGAGCACTGATTTGACTGTAGCTCGCTTAGGAGGAGGTGGTCTGGCATGCGTACAACAGCTCCCAGCTAGCATAGCTGACGCTGCATCAGGATGATGTGAATGTTAATGAAGACCTGCTTGGGCGAGTACATAAGTGTTTGAAACCTTGTCCTGCCACTTGATGTTGAGGATTTTCCTGAAACTTGTGGTGTGAAAGTGGTTCAGCTTCCTTTCGTGGCGTTGGTACACCATCAACGTTTCACATGCGTAAAGTAGTGAGAGGAGCACAACTGCCGTATGAACCTTTAGTTTGGTCTGGATGCTGCTGCTTATTTTATTTCAGATGCTGGCATGCAAAATGTTGAACGCTGCGCTGTGCTGCCAAGGTAGGTGTAGCAGTTAACTACGTTGCGTTTCTCGCCATTGACATTTATATTAGGCTCAGCACAGAGGTTTCAAGAGGCCGGCGGGGGCAGTACTTCAGTCTTGTTGGTACAGATGGTGAGACCAAAGCTTGTGCAGGCGCTCAACGCTGCATTGCAGGTCAGCTTTAGAGCCAGCATCGAGTGCGCCGTCATCATCAAATAAGAAATCTCTGATAAAGCATTAGTCAGCATGGTGGATAACAATAGACCGAACAGTGTCGGTACCGGAATACAACCTGCTTGATGCCAATGGTTACTGGGAATGACTCAGACGTCTCTCCATTGTCCTGGATTCGTGCCTGCATGCCGTCGTGAAAATGCTGCACCATGGATATACATTTGCTAGGGCTTTTGTAATTGGCCATTACTTATACTAACCTTCTCTACTGACACTACCAAAGACCTTTGCAAAGTCGACCTAGTTTCAGAAAAGGTCGGTGTTTTTGCTCATAATATTTATCTATGTCGATGGTCCCACGTGCGTTTCGGAAGCCACACTGGCTCTATGGCAGTAATATGTGGTCAAGGTGCGTAGTGAGCAGGTTCAGTTGGATTCTGGTGAGTATCGTTCCTGCAATTGAGAGTAAATGATATATCCCGGTGGTTGTTACATGCCTAGCGGTTTCCTTTGCGCTTATACAGGTGGATTATGCGAGCGTCTTTGAACTCCTGGGGTATAGTGTCTTGCTGCCACATCAGTAAAAACAGTTAGCAGAACCGTTTTATCCAAGCTGTGCCCATTTCCTTGTAGATCTCAGCTGGGATGGAGTCTGAACCAGGTGCTTTGCTACTGGAGAGCAGACATATCGCTGTATGTGTCTCGAGCAAGATTGGAGTGTAATCCAGCGCTTGGGCTGAATACAGATGTTGAGGTTGGTGACAATGAGGCGGTGTTCTGTCTAGCGGTCAGCCCCGCACAATGCGGAATTATATATTATACTTTCATACTTAGTATGTTCTCTTGTTGAAATTGAACATCATGTGTTATAGAAAGGATATTCGTTTTGAGAGTTGGTGTTCATGTAGGGTGGTCAAAACGGTGTGAGAAGCTAGAGGTTCCTAGTAAATCCCACTAAATTCTTTGTAAGACTACCGAAATTTATACTTGCTGTATCTGGGGATTGAAATTTAAAATGTACATGCTAAGAAATTTTAAAATGAAATTTTAAGTTAACATTCAATCTGCTTATCGCCTAGGCAAGGAAAGTGTCTAAAGACATAATAAAATACATACATACATACACACCCACCCCCACCCCCGCCCGCCCGCCCATCCATCCATATGTCCTGAAACACAATTCATATCATACCAATATATATATATATATATATATATATATATATATATATATATATATATATATATATATATATATATATATATATATATATATATATATATATATATCAATGTGGATTAGTACAAGACTATAGACACAAAAGAAACTGATAAATTATTTATGAATTATACTCACTTTGACTAGCCTTCATTTCTAAAACAAATTCTCGCGAATGGTCGTAAGGTCTAGAAAAAGATGACTGTATATCTGTAGTTCGTGTTTGGGCTGTAACAAACGGTAACAAAGAAAGAGTGAAAAGAGCCAGCTTTGTACTTTTTGTTTATTTCCCAGTAGCAACTATTGTAAGTATGGAAAGCAGAACGTATGGTTTTAAGAATTAAATCCCAAAATAGTTCACGAATAATCCACGAGTAACATTTTCAAAGTCCTAGAGTAAAATGTTCTAAGTCAAGTTTGAGTCCAAACGAAAATCCAATAATTTTTTTTCTTCAATTGACTGGATCGACTTTCTGATCCAAACAAGTCTTGTCAGTTACAAGTGGATTAACCATTACATTGTCTCCATCTAGGTCGTTGCTTAGTAATAAATTAATGCCCGCAAAGTGTAAAACATAGACTGTTCCGAATGGCAGGGGTCCTGAGACAAATTCACACAATGGAAAGGAACATTAACATTAACATTCCGCACACTACTCCCTTAACAATCATTAGAAGAAGACGTCTCAGAATAATGCAAAGTACCTGACAATAAAAGAGTCTGAGAATCTCCTGTGTCCTTAACAATTGTTATAGGGGTGGGATTTGCTGAGTCACCCATGAGAGATATATAACCCTTCGATATAAGTCGTTCATAATTCTCCACAATAACATCAGACTGTAGTTTATTACACCGAGCAAATTTATTGCTTTCACGAATAGTTCTCCAAATACTTGTACTCCATCTCTAGCTATAACTCGTTCGGATGATGACCATAACTGACATACCGTGCCTGAGAGATTAGTATTCTTCACTAAGTGGCTACAAATATGAAAGTCCACATTGAAACGAGACGAGAAACAGAAACAATTAACATTTATGTATTGGCACATACATCAGATTTTTAAAAATGGAGATAGTTAATTTGAAATTTAACGCGACTTTAAAAAATTTGAAAATAATTTGGCTGTCAAGAGACAGTAGAAAGTGTCTTCAACTATAACTGATCCGTCTGTTAATTAATCAGAGGTCTTCATACCAAGTAAATGGGAGAACAGCTGAAAGTTGTGAAATATGCTAAATAACAGATATTGACTTTTTACGTTGGACTAAGCTTACTTACGTTTGTGAAAATGATTTGTTTTCACTTTTAAACGAATAAATCAAACTAACGAATACTGTTTTATGTGCAACACGTACTCGGGTTCTAAATAAAGGGGACATTAATTTATGTGAACTTAATTGCACGGGCCTGACATTTGCGAGTCTGAAACTCATATGCATTTGGTCGTAAATTCAAATACCTCACCAATTACTTATAATATTATTTTTCTTGGAATCAAAATCGCTGTTTCTAACAACACTAGTTACTTCTTTACAATTACCGAGTATCAATCTCTCAAATTAATGTTGAATATGGAGTGAACGAATACTCAGTCTACCTTTTGACATGTTCATTGATCATTTTTAAATAGGGTAATATGCCATTGTATTACAACGTTCAATGAGTTTTTAGATGATTAGATAAACACGCACACACACACACAACTGAAACCACACATGCGCACAAACCACACACACACACTGAAACCACACATGCGCACAAACCACACACACACACACACACACACACACACAACGTCGGTATAATGATTTACATATAATGAACAAATCCATAAATTAGGGAAATCATGCTGCTTGATTTACACACAACGGATGATTTTCATGCATTCCTAGTAGACAGATATATGGCTGTAAGTGCAATGCCCTTGAAAAGATCATACCTAGGAACAGAGTTTCTTCAAACAAAATAACCAAGACTATAATCATGCCCTGAGTAAATCAATTGTATTACAAGGCCCAATACAGTCGTCCAATACAACGTTGTGTTTTTGTTATCTAAATTAAGTTTACACAGGAAGACTAGATGAAAACGCACAACAAATCCTGCATAATGTGAACTTATTACGTACTTCAAAATGTCATAGTACATGTCTTGATATTCATCTAGTTTTTTGCTGACGCACAGATAATAGCATCCATCCTAATGGTGAAATTCAGACACACTTAAAGTAGTATCCGTCCTCTTGGTTAGATTCAGAAACACAGACAATAGCATCCCTCTTGATATGTGGGTTTGAATCTAACTATTAGAAGTGATGCTATTATCTGTGTCTTAATCTAACCATTAGGATGGATGCTATTTTCTGTGGTTCCGAATCTAACCATTAGGATGGATGCTCTTATCTGTGTGGCTGAATCTAACCATTAGGATGGATAATCGATGTGTCCGAATCTAACTACATGTATTAAGATGGATAATATATTTGTCTGAATCGAACAATTATGATAGATCCTATAATCTGTGTGTCTGAATCTAACCATTAGGATGTATGATATTATCTGTGTGTATGAATCTAACCATTAATATTGATGGTATTATTTGTGTCCGAATCTAACCATTGGGATGGACGCTAGTATATGAGTGTCTCATTCTAACCATGAGGATGGATGAAATTGTATGTGTTTCTGAAACTAACCACTAGGATGGATTATATCATTTGTGTCTGAATCTAACCATTATAATGGATGTTATTATATATGTGTCTGAATCTAACCATTAGGATGGATGCTATTATATGTGTGTCGAAATCTAACCATTAAGATGGAGTCTAAAATTGTAACTGATATAACAAGCTCTCGTCATTATTCTTATTGTGTCCAAGTCTAAAAGTAAATCTGATATAACATAGCCATCATTCTTCCGTTATCCAAGTCTAAAAGTGATACCGATATAACACGATCTTCCCACCATTCGTGATTTGTCAGTCTAAAAGTCTAACTGTCATAACAAACTCTTTCCATCATTATTCCTTTGTCAGAGTCTAAAAGTGTAAGTGATAAAATAAGCTCTAGCCATCAATCATATGTGTCCGAGTAAGAACGTGTAACTGATATAACAATCTTTTTCTATTATTCTTCTTTTGTCCAAGCCTAAAAGTATAACTTACATAACAAGCTATTGCAATTATTCTTCCTTTGTCAGAGTCTAACATTGTAAATCATAAAACTCGCTAAGGGTTAACCTTCTTGGTGACAGACTCCCGAGAACCAAGACAATTTCAAAGTGAATTATTTATACATGGAGAGCATCACTTTAGACCAAGTGGAAGAAAGGGTTAAGGGACTAGTCTTAAAACGTCTTGCTGAATTGCTTGTTTGGGGAAAAATAGCACAACGACCAAATTTACCCAAAAAGAAAGTAATTGACACATCCTATCTATTACTTCAATATGATTCATAACAAAATATAATATATGAAACATATGGACCTCGTTCGCCAGGATCTAATCCTGGTAAATCAAGAAGTGCTAAGGTTTGTACAGACCTACGAATGTGAAGATATCATCATTTCGGCCTATGTGGCGGCCCAAATTCGCTTAAAATTGTGCAAAGCTTTACAGTAGTTAGGAGATCGTGTCCATTACTTTGATACGGACAGTTGCATCTACATCCGTCATCCTGTTCATACGCACTCTAAGATCAAATAGAGACCGTTTAGGAGATTAAAAGGAGACGAGAACTTGAAAACAAGAATCTCAGTTTTGTTAGCCGTGGCCCGATACAGCTACGAATACAGACACAGACAATGATAGTTGCAGACCGACTGGAAAGTTATATACTGCCCATTGTGCCGATAATACAACATTACTGAGTTTCCTAGAAATTATATGACACCACGCATTCTTCTAGCAGGATGTAGGGTGACTTGCTTGTATTGCATTTTGATCATTTTGCTTGTCATGTTAGACATAACAACCTTTTGGCTCACGTGCAATTTTGAATGTCGTGTCCAATATCCATTTTAGCATTCATTACACGTGTCCTGAAAATTATAAAATCTCTTGTCTTGACTATGTTATTTTAAAATTCTAACACCGTTATGGCTATATCTTCCTCTTATGCCTCTTCCACTACTTTCAAAGTCATTGGCAAAAGGTTAGATCGTTCCAAGTGGAAGACCCTGTATCCTTGACGTGCATTTAATATGTTGATTGCTTGCTCTAATACTTCAACGTATTATCGAACATAAAACACATCTGATATAACTTGCGTGTGTTGCTACAAATAGTGGCAATCAACTTTCAGCCTCTTTCGAAAAAATCAAGGAGAATACATAGTCGTTGTCAAATGCATTCCTCGCGAAGACCACGTGATCGTGTTCGACACACAAGTCAAACACAATATCTTCGTTGTCATCGACTTGTTCAGAGAAGTCGAAGAAGAAACAGTTACACTTTGGTATACACGCAGAGGTTATTTATGTAATTTCAGTGTCATTTGTATTATAGATATTTTGTTTCAACAAAGTAAACCCCATATTAGTATTAATCTCAATGTTCGTTACATGGCCTTGATTGAAAGCAAAACAGATAAATTTCAAATATTAGCCGAATAGTTAGGAACTCATTGTCTGATGGATTCGTACGAGTATACCACTCAAACGACTTATGCCTTTTTTACGCATCGACTCGAAACTCATCACACCTGATTATATGCGATTTTAATACCCATCTGTTTCACGAATGGTGCCCAGACGGATGGCCCATCGTTGTAAATCCCCTCGGCTTAAAAAAGAAAGCAAAAATATAAATAGCTATGAGACTTCTCGCCCATCTATAGCAAATAATCAACATGGCTTCTTTTAATCTGATCTTTAGCCAAACTGATTCGTTCCCTGTACAGTATCAGGTGCAAAAAATCCCAAAGTGTGTATCATGTCCTAGATGACAGCATCGTCTAATTAAGCTGGTTTACGGTGACAGCACGTCAATTTCTTCAAGGCATCATTCACATCCTTCATCAAACCAAGGGCTTTTTAACAAACGTAAAGTAGCCTTGTCGCATGTGTCATATTTCATAATTGAGACTTAAACCAGAACAAAAATCAATTTAAAACCTGGAGGTAGCTGTTCTCATCATTCGCACCCTCTAAAATGAGATCATAATTCCTCAGTACCAGCCAATGTCAAGAAAGAAACATCTCCTCCAAGACATTCCAAGAAGAGCAAGAATTCTGGAATAAGCAGATCACATACCCAGAATAAGAAATGCCCCAAGAATAAAAAAGAAAAAAAAAACAAACAAAGGTATTCAGTATTGCCATTCCAAAGTATTACTTTCCTAAATCACGACTCTCGGTGATCGTATTTCCAACAGCAGCAGCTTTTTCCACTTCGCCGTTGTTTGTGATTATAACCAAACCCAATTTGACACAAATCTTTCAGGATTTGATGAAGAAATGAAAACCCATTTCTAAAGGAACTTCTCTACCAGCGACGAACACTTAATCATCTTCTCCTTTAGTCGCATCGGCAGCGGATAAAACGTACCCTTGCCTAAAACCCTTGTCAAGGAGAGATCGATAACGTTTCAGAGATTACTGTATTTATCCAAGCAAGAACTGAACTGACACGACTAAGTCCGTCGCGCATCCGCTTTACATGGTATCATATAATTACTATATTGCTGGTGTGTTGTTACATGCTACTATATACCCACACACATACATATAAAATGACTAGATAGCAAAACACTTAGATTCCCAAGTTGTTGTTTAATTTGACATTGCAACCACTACAAGTGATATATTTTATGAACTAAACTACACCAAGCACCACTATAATACATATTCAATGCATTTCCTAAGTAATCAGTAAAATATATTGATCTTTTAAATATGTGTAAATATCTTTATAATAATCCGCTTTATGCTAACACATTTATTTCATTACTGTATAAATTAATATTTAAACTTACCTCTATCTAGCTGTCTAACCCTCTCTCCGTATTTCTATTGCCAGCTAGTAACTAAACCGAAAATGGATGATTTCCATTCCATCTTTCCAGATTTTTTTTTATATTAAGTGATATGACAGTTTTTTTCTTTGCACGAACATGTATGTCACGATGTAGTGAGTCAAATTTTTTTAAAAAAATCTCCTCAAGAAAATAATTCGTTATAACTAAAACGTTAACAACCTATTGTAATAAGACACATCATTCGAGCAAGCGAACATTCTTGTCAGTTGGTGATCAATGAGCGACTTATTCCAATTGGAACTGATGACGTGCACTTTTCATCTAATGGTATAACGTAATTATGTTGCTATTATGTCCCCATCTTCTCTCTCTCTCTCTCTCTCTCTCTCTCTCTCTCTCTCTCTCTCTCTCTCTCTCTCTCTCTCTCTCTCTCTCTCCATGAACATCAAGTAGTAACAGTTTCTGAAACCTCATGAATTAAACATCGCAGACTTACATGTCGTTGAATATTATACGGTGGTGTTAGTCGGCTGTACTATATAATTTGAATGTTTTTGCGTTACTGTTAGTCAAGCTGTAGTAACTTCATAATTTGTGCAGTTTTTACAAAATCTTTTAATTACTAAAGACACGTATGAGGTTGAAGAAGTACAGGTCATGTGTGGCGATATCTGGGAGACGCGATAGGGTTATATATATACTGGACGATGTCAAATGGACAACGTTCGCTTGCATATCAGGGCAGAGCAACGTGGAACGAATTGCAGCAATTTTATGTTTTCTAATTGAATTGTGTTCGGGTTTTTATTGTAGTCATATCATTTTAGACGTTGTAAAGCGCTTGGAGTTTCTAAAGATTAGGCGCTATAAAAAGTTGTTATTATTATTATTATTATTATTATTATTATTATTATTATTGGGTATGGGGAGTTGACTGTTAGGTTAGGATGATGGGGTTCAGTTGAGTTTGGGAGGTTCGTAAAACCCATAGTGTTTTTGGGACTGGAAAGATAATTTGTGCGTGCCCTTTTGTTTACATGATTTCACTAATTGAGTCAATACATTTTACTATATGAGTAAATTATATTTCTCGCAGGTCTGATATCGGAGTGATAATTCGGTAAGTCACGTAGTTAACATTCAGATTTGACGGATCATCGTTATCTTTTCCAAATCTTACGGTTTTCCTTCAATATAAAGTAATAATACTACATTGTAATGAAACTGTAGGCAATACAGAAGGACTAAATTATTGTTGAACAGAATGTCAACACATCGTGGGCAATTCTTAAACAAAACCGATGCAATCCTTGCATGGCCAGGGTAGGATTCGAACCAGTAACATTAGAATCAGGGCCAATCGATCTAACCGAATCCTCCTCATACCTGATATTATCCAAAACAAAGATGCCCCCTTCAAAAATCAATACAGATTGTACAAAATTAAAATGACCTTCAATTTGCAATCCAGGTGATACAAAATAAACTTGCCATTTTAATAAGAAATTAAGATAATACCAAATAAAGATACCCCTTTAGTACACAATACAGAGATAATACTACAAAAATGACATTTCAAAACGAAATCCCGATAATAATTTTAAAAACTTCCCTGGGCCTCAAACATTTCACACGCAATTTTGGGTGTAACAACTTAATACAAAGTAAAGACATTTTGAATTCAAACCTTGACTCCATAGCAATTCACAATGGATTTATGAATGGTATTTGTTCAAGACAATATCCCATGCCAAAACATGTACTTTGTTACAAAATCAAAAACAAGAGAAAATATACTTACACATGTGTATCAGGTTCTAAAGAAGCAAGCTTTTCGAAATAAATTCGTCGCTCTCTTTGGTGTTACATAGGTGCGTCTCTCTGTTCCGCAGACCAAATCATGTTGCTGCAAAGAAAACGACTAATCCCTGCAATGAGCATTTTAAATACATCGCAACGAGCTGCGTCATAAAGTGATCTAACTGTTTATTCTTATCAGTAGAGGAATGTTAGTGTAGATTTAGAATGTAAACCTGGGTGAGCTGTAATTAGTTCATTTAGTTCAAGCTATGTAATCTGTACATGAATAAACCGGCTCTAAATCATGAATATAACAGCATAAATGGAATATTATCGTGAAACGCTGCATACCTATCGATCGCATTCTGAATATAAGTAGGCTCATAAATGTAACTACATACCTCGACTACCTTCACTGTTACTAACACTTTTACTTATAAGGTCACTACTAATATTATTACTATTCCAACTAAAAAGTACTACTACTACTTCCATTACTAATTTTAATACTACTCGAATTACTTTAACTATTGGAGCTCTGAGTAATTGAGTGGTCGAATGCACCGTTACTGCCATCTTATCTCTGAGTGGGTTGGAGTCTTGGGCACGGTTAACGCAGGTAAATGAGAAAGCCTGCTACTAACTTCTCGTGGCTCTTTCCGTGGTTTTCTAGGGTTCTGCCTCCACCAGTTATACTAGTCACCATGTATAGCCTAACTTGTTCTAATAAATGGCGTTAAACCCAACAACAAATGCATCTATTACCATATCTATTAACGTTTTGGTATTCTACAATTGCTGCTTCCGTCGTTACTAATAACATTACTTCAACTATTACCGGTGGCCCAGTGGTTAGAGAGTCGGCCTTCAATACGGGAGCTAGTGGGTTCGAACTTCGGCCGAGTCATGCCAAAAGCTTCTACAAATGGAAATGACAGCTGCCACGCTAGGCGCTCAGCATTAGGAGGTTAGAGTTAGAACTGCTCGGCCTGATGTCAGGATAATGTGACTGGGTGAGACATTTGCTACATGTCTACGGCATGATGTCCTAATGCTAGACATCACTATAAATTTCCACACTGCATACATAGTAGGGATATGACTGCAGGATTGTTAAAGCTACATAAAAATTCTAAATATTACACAGACAAAGACAGAGACGCACACACACACACACACAGAGGCACACACAAACTGCTATTACTACTACTAGTTTATTAATTTGCTATATTGTACAATTACTAACTTACTAATAGTTACTAATCCTACTAACTACGTGTAGTACAACAGTCGCTTTCATCACTAGTAGTAGTATTACTCCCTCTATTCATTTAGCTGCTAATTGTTCTACTACTATCGCCGCTACAGATATTATTCATTCTAACTATTACAATTGTCAAGGTATTTAAGGTCACAAACATTTGATTGCAGGAACGATAATCCTGCAGAACCTGCTCACTACTCACCTTGACCAGAGAATACTGTCAGAAAGCCAATATGGCTTCCAAAAAGCATGTGGGACCATCGACACAGTGTTTTCTGCGAGGCAGCTACAAGATAAATGTCAAACACCGACCTTTTCTGAAACTACGTCGACTTCACAAAGTTCTTTGGTAGGGTCAGCAGAGAAGGTTCGTGGAAGGTAATGGTCAATTACCAATGCCCTAGAACATTTATATTCATGGTGTAGCATTTCCACGACTCCATGCAGGCACGAATCCAGGACAATGGAGAAACGTCCGAGTCATTCCCAGTAACCATTTGCATCAACCAGGGTTGTGTTCCGATACCTGGAAAGCTCTGTGCTGAGCCTAACATCAAAGTCAATGGACAAAATCTCAACGTAGTGAACCGCGTCACCTACCTTGGCAGTACAGCGCAACGTTCAGCAGATTGTATGCCAACATCTGGAATAAAATAACCATCAACATGTAGTATCCCCTGGATAACATAAAAACCGAGTGCCGAGTGCTGCGCCAGTTCGTGCTCCTCCCCACGACCATTCTCAAGATAGTTTTTGTCATAGCCTAACCGCCAAACAGCCATTGTAAGGGCTACAATTGATGAAATTAACATGTATCTGCTTTACCACTGTATACCCAACTCGATTAAAAGCAATTAAATAAACAATACGACCCATTCATCAACAATTCTGAAACGAGTACTCGAATATTACATAATTAGGACTACAGAAAGATTATGAGTGACACAGACCTAGATAACTTTATTGTTGTTTCCAAAATATATGTTCAGCATATACAATACATTCTACAATAGTACACATTAGGCAAATTCATACCTGACTATAGCATGATCCAAATTTCAAGATGTGGCTTACACACAATTGGTTGTAGGGAACAACACGACTTAGCTCAGTTGTTATGTCTTTGCCCAGACATGTAAAATGAATACCGTGCTGTGCATTCTTTAAAGGGTTAAAAGGTCATTTCCTGTTCAACGCGTTTGGAGGACACCGCTAATAAAATCATCCCCGAAATAACGTGTTCTTGTGCAACAGGGGTATAAACTTGTCGCTTGGTAGCTCCTGTTTCCCTTACAACAAATAATCAAGCCGTAGATGTATACCTACATTGAACAGTCGTAAAAGGCCAGATTGTCCTAAACGACTTAACTTCATGATTGACGGATTACCAGGGGTGGATTTGAATTTGAATTCGGTGGAGTGAAATGTAACCACGAAATTGGTAGCCCATAAAGGTTGCTCTACCTGCAAATTTTCACCATTTATCTGCCACACCTAAACCGTTTGGACAACTGTAGAGAGAGAGAGAGAGAGAGAGAGAGAGAGAGAGAGATGGACGACTTTAGGTTACTGCATTCAGACAAAAATACTTGAATCTCTGCCCTTTACTGGAATTTCACGTTAGTATTTGAACTGATTTTTTCTTCTCACTTTTATCCTATCAGCCATGTCGTACACAAGTAAACCAACTGACAGATGTGTGCGTAACACAATAAACATAATTTGAATGTTCTCAAAAGGTTACTACTTATGTTGTATACAACAAGCTTAAAAGGTACGGTCGACTATGAATCCTTTACCTGGTTGCTAAGTAGGTCATAAATTATTGTAATGATTGGCTAGTTTTGTTTATACCAACAATACTTTCTTTGAGACACAAATGTTGCGTACTAGGAGAAAATACACTGCTTAACTTAGGAGACTTGCATTTCATATCACTTATATTCACAATTGTGGGAATTGTGCGAGTTGTTACATGACATGTTATTGCAAATAACTTTTACTGACTCAACCCATAAACGCTAATAAAAACAACTCCCATTAAGACAGTACATGAAATGATATCAGAAGCAAGTCCGATTAAGACAGTACATTAAACGCTATTGAAAACAATTCCCATTAAGTCAGTACATGAAAATATATTGGAATAACTCCCATTAAGTCAATACATCAAATGCTTTTGGAAACAACGTTGTGCACATTGAACTTGTCTGATCTTTACTTGTAATACGTTCATTAAAAACGTAGAGTGTTGTGCAGTTAATAATACATTCGTGATTTAATTTTATAAGAAATCTATTAAATGGCCAAGTTATGAATGATTAAATATAGATAAACGTCTCTCTCTCTCTTTCTCTTACAGACACATTCAGACATACAATTATGTTTTCACAGTAGGCCGATAACGCCACTGCCCACGGTGGAAATATGGGCGGCGGGATGATCTTTAAGTCTGAAAACATGGATGTGTATACTTTAAACATGAATTTGTGTTTATTTTTGTACAAATCTGCCTAAGTTAAAACTTTTGATGTTGTGTAAAGGATCTACTTTTAGCATAATGTGACTGGGTGGGACATGATGCTACATGTCTGCGGCATGATGCCCCAGTGATAGACATCACTATAAACTGCCTCATTGTAGACATCGTAGCGACATGACTGAAAAATTGTTAAAGCTACGTTAAAGATCCTAAATCACACACACACACACACGTTTTGGGCATTATTTTAGGTACACGAGGAAGGGTGCTGCATCTATGATAGTGGCAATTTTAACAGCGCGTAATGGCGGTAAAATTATATATCCACCGCTTTACACACGGGTACACACACACACACACACACACACACACACACACATTATTTTATGTAATCAGAAATAATACATCAGTTCTATTCGCAAATATCTTTCAGCCGATGCCATTAAAACACGTGTGTGTTCATTGGTATTGTCAAGACTGGACTATTGTATCTCAATTCAGTCTTGTTCGTCTCAATATCTACTCCAGAATCTTCAAAAAGTTTAAAACACAGCTGCTCGGATCATCTTTAGAGTACCACGATCAAAGCACACCTCCCCGCTGCTCTGTACCCTGCACTGGCTATCCATTCCATCCAGAATAAAACTGATGGACTCCAGTCCAACATACCTATATGGCCTCACTTTGTATACCAAGGCCCAGCTACGGGGAACAAATTGCCCATTGAAATTAGACAAAGACATTGACCCCTTTCAAGAGTGTTCTTCAATTTTGCCAGATACTTTTTCAATTCCCGCACGTGTGCCTTTATAAAGCAGACCATGAAACCGCCCCATAAATGCCCAATACCCTAAATTATCAATATTATAACACTGATAAAGTGATAATACAGCATAAGCCCTACAGGCGACAGTTACCACCATGGATATATATATATATATATATATATATATATATATATATATATATATATATATATATATATATATATATATATATATATATATATATATATATATATATATATATATATCAGCTTAATTGAAATTTTGAATTAGAAGATGCAGCCCAAATTATGGTGACACAAATCAGAAACCAGCCACACAAAAAAACGCAACCCGCAATCTAAAATATTTTCACGCAACCAAAGTTCAAAAAGAGGCGAACTGGGCGAAAAAAACGCATGTCTGGCAACTCTGGTGCTCTTAAAGCTCATCTGTTTCAACTGCATGAATAAACTTTAAGAAATAATAATGTTTCCTATCTTAAATATTTTCAGCATTTGTTTGTTTTCTAATTAGATGGGTTTTGCTTTTTGTAGTCTTATCATTATAGATGTAAAAGGGATATATGTTCTATAAAGATTAGACGCTATACAAAGACATCATTATTATTAACATTATTATATATTTCATTTGAAATGACCAATGGTCCAAACATAATTGGCCCAACATTTGGGGTTGGGGAGGTAATTGTATTGTCATTGTTTTTCTTGTCATCGTCTTTGTCACCATTTCTTGTAAGTGCCCTATTATATTTTACCTATGTATTATCTATCTCGCATAAAAGGAACAACTTACGCAAAGTTTTTCGTAGACATAATGTTTCTATGGATATCTTTGTGTAACACACGAAATAGTATTTCTTGGATGTAATGTTCCTACGGATATCTTTGCGAAACACGCTTACGAAACAGTACAAGATTTTCTTACATTTACAACGTACGAAATTTCTCTGAGTAAACCTTATGTTGCGTTGTGAAATGGCTCCCAGCTGTCCAGCTATCAAGATCGTGCCACAACTGATGTGTTAGGAAAATGGGAGAAAGCCACCTATAGCAGTTCCATTGAGTGTAGCAGGCCATAAAAGAAAGATTGAATAAAAGGTGAAAAGAAGTACTTTCATCTGTGAATAATCGACCGTAAGCCTTGAGAGAATGCCGATGTAAAGGTGAACAAAACATTCCTGGGATTGAAACACAGAATAATTGGAATTGGATCCGTCTGCCGGAAGACTTATCCAAAGAAGATGCTGAGTCGGATATCTTTAGCGGCTGACTGATAAAACTTGCATGACTGTTGGATGTTTTCAATTCGACTTTTTGAGATCGTCTTTCATAGTGCTCTTTGATAAGTTACAAGTCACAAAAGTAGTAATATGGGGCACTATAGCGACAATGGGAAATCCAGTCAAAAAGGTCGTGATGCAATATCACGACAAGATTTTTTAGCGACAATGGAAATCCCAGTCAAAAAGGTCGTGCGGCGATATAGCGACAAGGGGAATTTAACATGGTAGTTTAATATAGCGACAAGGGGAATTTAACATGGTAGGTTAATATAGCGACAAGGAGAATTTAACATGGTGGGTCTATCTAGCGTCAATGGGAATTTAACATGGGGAATATTATTGGGGTCTGTCTAACGACAAGGGAAATTGAGGAAAAGAAAGCAAATATCTTTTTGAGGTAAATGAGTGGCCCTAGAAAGGGCCTCTGGGTACATCTTCTTCTTTTATTTTCTGCCGTTGTTCCACCATCTTTTTGATTTTATTAATGATTCCTTGCTTCTTCTTCTTCTTCTTTTCGTCCTCGGGAATCCAGTCAGGATGTCCCATAGCTCTAAACCTTTCCTGAAGAACTTTAATCCATCTATGATTTAGTTGATCAAAGTCCTCATTCTTCTTTTGTATTGTCTTGTTCCTTTCTCTCCTTTGTCCAGTTATCTTTAATTTTGATCACCTCTTCATCCATTACCTTTCTCATCATTCCTTCCGCTTTCTTTAGCCGGTCTAGTCCCCGCTTCACATATATGCCCACTCTAAACAATATAATATATCTTCTAGAAAGCACCTGACTTTGATGACATTATGAAGTGCCTCTTTCAAGCTCCCTACTCTTACATATTTTATTGTAATAAGTCTTCTTAATTTCTTGGCTTCCTCCTCTATCATACCTTCTAATAAATCTCTCGATAATTTCAAATGATTACAATGTCCAATCTACACTGAAATTCTTTCTCAAGCCTTTCCACCACATATTCTGCATCAATTATACAAAACCAGCTGTGCCGAAGCTGGCTGAACAAGTCGATGGCCATCTTGATGTGTTCAAAATCGAATGGCTCGATTTTAAAAAAAAAAAATATGAATTAAGGTCGCATGCGCAACTATGTGCTTTCGCGACCAGTTAATGCCCGATGGTCGAGCTATTTGATTGGCCGGGACCAAAGGTAACTTTGACTACACTAGGCTGTGTTGTCGCAGTCTCCCCGGCACCCGCGTTAAATGGCAGTCTCGCCTTAGAGTAACATGTCGGGTCACGGCAAAGCAGGAAGGTACCCGGTTTAGGAAAGCTAGTTTGTCAAATTGTTTCACTCTAGTTAAAGACATAAAAAAATTCAATCGGTTTGATATCTTATTATTTCTAAAATGAAGTATTAAGTATCAAGTGTAATTAGTGAATTGCCAAATAATTTAGTTGTACTTTACATCAGTGTGAGAATAGGCCGAGCTTGAAATCAATATTTACAATATCTAATCAGAGCCCGTGTTACGTAAAAGTAGATAAAGTCCAATGGATCAGCCATGTTTTCGTCGACAATCAGGTTAGCCTATTTCTGTTTCTCCACACTCCTGGATGTTACCATTGTTTACGCTTGAAACGCCCTTAGTTTTACTATGGACAGAAAAAATACCGATAATGTGTAAGCCACCTGTGCTATTATATAAAATCCATATAATCATAGAATTTTTCATCTTTCCTATCAATAAATATTTCTAGTGCATAGTGTACATGGTGTAGGTCTTTAACAAATCTAATTGCTAGAATGTCTTAGCGACATAAATGAGTTTAGTCACTGTTAGGTATATTAGCATGTTAATTTTGAGCGGTGGTCAAAATTGATCAAGTTAGATTTCAAGAAAGAGATAGTTCGAAAAGGGTTCTCGTACCAAATGAGAACCCTGGGGAAAAAAATAATATAAAATTGAGTTGAAGTGGGGTGTGTTAGGTGTTATTTCATTTCTTCCTTCCTCCTTTTTTTCTTCTTTTCCCTTTTCTCTTTCCCACTTTCTTCCTACTCCCTTCTTCCCTATTTCTTTCTTTTTCCTTCCTCCCTCCTTCTTTTCCCTTTCTTTTTACTTTTTCTTGTTGGTTGGTTGGTGTTATATTTCTTTGAGCTATCACTATTTGATCCCGGTGTTCTCATCACACTTGTATTTATCTTGCCACTTGTCGGTTTACTGGTTTTACTGTACCTACATTGTGCCACTACTTAGTGTAATGTTCTCTTTTTTTTCCCTTCTTTTTCCCTTTCTCCCCTTTCTTCCTCGCATTACATCAAAACCATCAAATAAATAAATAAACATAAACATAGCCATAGAGTTAATATTTATCAATCAAGGGGCCAGAGCAGATAATAATACCGCTAGCTCAAAAGCAGACCCACGTAACAATACCTTAAATAAACAGACAAAAAATAAATATAACTACCAAATAAATAAATAATTAACAAGGCCATATCGGTTAAAGGGGCCAGAGCGGATAGTAATACTGCTAGCTTAAAAAAGCAGAACCACTTAACAAAACCCTAAAATAAATATATAAAATAAAAGAGAAAAGGGGAAAGGAAGGGAAGGGGGGGATAATATAAACATTGTAATGCGAGGAATGGCTCGAATGACGGACGATGGAGTATATATATCTCTCAAGCACGGACGTGAAGGAAAACATCCCTGACACTCACTTTTCATATTATATGCTATTTACAAAACACAATCAACTAACCACACAGATCGAGTGAAAACAAAAAGCACATTATACTATCAACAAAAAAGGAGGGCAAATAAACCACTCACTCTACTATCAAATATCACACAATCTACCATCCACACACGGGGAAGCAACCAAAACAAACCACATAATCTACTATCAAATATCATACAATCTATCATCCACACAAACGCACGTGTGCACATACACACACACACACACACACACACACACTATCCTATTGTTAAAAGAGTAAGTGTTTATAATCAGACTACTCCTCCTTCATACCAATTGGCAATTTGAACAATCTCTTTTCTAGACATTTGGTTAGCCCTGAGAAGTGCTGCTTTTTTAAAACTCCAAAATGTACCTGGCTAATGCTGACATCTCCCAGGTCTAGCTCCGCACACACAACGTCGGTTCCAGTCATTCTTCCTATTTATTTCTGTGATTGGGAGTGCAGAGGAAGCTTGAGTGGCTTCACTATCCCAATCTTCCGTTTGAGGGTTAGTGAACGCCTGTTCATGTCTTCCTCTATACCGCAACCGTGGATGAGGTTGTGGTTATTGCGGCTGAGGCTGTGGCTGTGGCTGCGGCTGTGGCTGCGGCTGTGGCTGTGGCTGTGACTGTGACTGTGGCTGTCCTACCGGTTCTGCTTGTGTCCGCACCTCAGGTTTCAAGCATCATCAGGTGAGATAGGATTGGTCTTTTCATGTTCTCCTCCTCCTCTTCTTTAATCCTAGCCTTTTCTTTTATAGCCTCCAGAGTCAGTTCGTCCAGGAGACATATAGCATGCTCCAGATACATTTGAAGTTCCTAAGCTTGTTGAGTCTGCTCATTTTTTTCCAGTTGATAAATCAACGGTGGGTAGCCAGACTGACGAGAGTTTCTCTATATATGGGACAAGCGAAGACGTAAACGAAAACATCTCTATGATCAAAAACCTGCATTACCCCTATCATCGCCAAAACACGCGGACTTAAAAGAAAAGCTCACATTTGTTACTTTACAAACATGAATTATAAATTAAACAAGTTACTTTAAAAAACGTTGTGCTTTTAGACACACTTCAAACAATTGTAAAGGAAGAACGTGATTATAGACTGACTCACGTCTATTTTGTTTTCCCTTAATTCCTCACATACTATTAGCAAATTGAATTATTAATTCTTTTCGAGAATACTGGGTAGCCCTGCAAAGGGCTGTTTTCTTTGTGTGCACGAGGAGTGAAAGGCAATCTTTTATTGTCTAAGATTGCGTCCTCGTCTGGCAACAGGATAGGCTCTGATTCTTCGGAAAGAGAAGGCGAACTCTTTCGTGTCCACACGACAGTCGACAAAGGAGCGTTCTTCCTGGCTGTGCTGACAAGGTTGGCCTTGGTTGCACGTTTCGGAACAAGTTCGACACAAAGAAAACATCAGTTTCCCTTGACTATGGTGAGGTAAAACGGCATGGTATAAGTCCGTAGGAGGCAAGACTTTGCACTTGATAAATCCTTCGTACTGTCGAATGTTGTCCAGGTCAATGTGTTTTGTCGTCAATGGTGGGTGCCCTACGGAAAGGTGACGATATCTGCACACGTAAGGATACCGCGAACACACGTCCAAGTATTTGATTTCTTCTCCCTAATCCTCGTCCGCATGGTACAGCAATCAGGTAGCATTCGTCCGTCCTCGGTACAAACTATCCCGTGGGTTCAGTGGGTCCATTACCTTGTAACTTTCCCGATGCGTTTAAACTCGGGATCGGTTTTCAAACGGTGATCGTACTCGTGTTCCCACATTTCCGCCACCTGGTATCCTTGCTGTTCTAACTTCAAACGTCGCTGACAACTAGCCTGGTACAAGTCTGCCATGGTCTGTTGTAAAAACTGACTTCTGATGTCACGTTGATGGTAGCACATGGGACATCCGTCAAATAAGCATCCGTTAAACTCGTACACGATTTGAGGGTTTTCTAAGTGTGGAAAATAACCTTTGGCCATTTCTGTCATTCCAAACGTTTTGGACATGCGACTCAAAAGCATGGCCAAGTAACTCATTGAATCGTTAAATTGTACTTGTCTTGCTTGCATAGAAATGATTTTGGCTCCTTTTAAAGTCACTTTAGAACGCTCGGCACTTTGTTCCGTATAGTATCTGAGCAGAAATCGCCCATCGTATCCCGAGAAATTGTGAGCCATTACCGTGGCATGGCGATGACAATCTCCGTAAAGTTTGATCTCTTCTTGAATCCACGTTTCGTCGATGAGGTCTAAGGTCCGTTGGGTAAAATTGGCTAGCGTGTTCGGTCTCTGAAATATTTTTTTCACGTCCACCAGGAATCCTGCTACAGGTCAATGACTAAAGATCGGTTCTTTATATACTGCTCGCACGCACGGTGAGCTACACAGAAATTGGGAATGTGAATGCCAGTCTCTTGCATGCATTTGAAATGAAAAAAAAAGATAAAATTCCCTTTCTTCTGGTCACCTTCTTGTTGGGGTTGGTATTTTTGAATGAAGCATTCGTGTTCCAAGTCCACGATTTGACGACAAATGTGAAATCGTTTCTTACCTCGACAAACGTGAAACTTGACATTACTGATACGTATGCCTTGTCCACAAGTAGGGCACAATCTCAGGAGTTGACAAGCACATTTCTGATGTGAACCTTGCATCTTCAAATATTGGTGGTAACAGGTAGGACTGACAAAATTGCGCTGACAAACGGGGCAATACACTCTTTCTTGTCCTTTGTCCAGACAGGGTTGAGAGGCCAAACATCTCTCACATTTCGATTTACAATGCCTGTGTTGTTCTCGATTTGTATAACCATGGTCACATTTTTCACAGTAGTAACTGTATGCTAGAAATCCAGTGATGATGTTAATGCTATCAAATTGTTTATCGTGATAATAGACGTGAATGTATTTTCCGTGTTTGAAATCGTTGCCTCGAAACAAGAGGTCCACGCACTTCTTGAGGGTGAACTTTCAAGGTGTAACGTGGAGCTAAGACGTCTTGCAATTTTTGCATTTCTGGAATGCCGCATGGGATATCTTTGGATATTCCTGCTTGCTGTAACAGGAGTTTTGTATAACTTTGTTGTTTGGCTCAGTACGATCGTTGAATAGTTTTCCGGGCTCTTTTCCATTCTACTGTGTCGTTCTTGTTGGCATACGTTTGTCCCACGACGTCACACGACGATGGCACGGACTAAACACATCTGGTCTTGAGGATTGTTAATTCGGACGAGGCTTCGCTTAATGCAGCGAAAGTTGTCGACTAATAACACTTGTTTGCGTCCTGTCCCCTGTGGAAGAGACACGTGGGTCATAAACAGTGTTGCTTTTGCGTCGGCGATGTGAAGCGTGTCGTTGGATTGTAGCATATGTTGAATTTTGTCGATGACTTTGAAAGGTGTGAATTCTGATGGGCTGCTAATCTCGATTCAAACGTGAGACTTCAAATTATCGTGATGAATAGAAAGTCTCAAGCGATCGTCTTATTTGGCTTGACATTGCTGTTTCTGTGCAGTTAACACAGAATCCCACACCTCGGTAATGAACCCCTCTGTATTCTCCAAAGGTACGTTGGACTTAAAATCTTTAAACTTCAGTGCGTACGTGTAATCAGTAGATCTAAATTTTCGAGGGGAACGCTTTTCCGTCTCTCCAATGTCATAGTATTTTTCAGGGTTTATTAAGGGTGGTGAACTTTGCATGGACGTTGATTGTCTGGGTCTGGATTCGGACTCACTCATGTCATCTTCACAATCACTGTCATGAATTTGAGTCAAGACATCAAATGACTACATTTTAAATACCATGACCATATATATTCATGTCCGATCAGTGTATATATAAAGGGCTAGTGTCTAACTTTTAAGTATTCATTTCACTCTCACATTGACCAGAACGATGGAAGAGCCTACACAAGTTGAACTTCTGATCAGAGCTTTGCGTGACGTCATACGAAAGTTTTCTTCAGACACGCCAACGGAATACTCTCCCTCCTTTCGAGATGAAAGTCAATATACTTGCTATATCTGTAAGAAGAAAGGACATTTGGCTACAGAATCTTCAGATCGTTAAAAAAATAAACAGGTACCACAAAAAGTCAACAAAAGTCAAGATACTTGTTATCATTGTAAAGAGAAACGACATTGGTCTCCAAACTGTCCTAAGAAACAACAGGAGCAGAAGGAGGGGGAAAGGAATTCTGAACAGGAGGAGGAAGAGGTACCCTCCCTAAAGGAAGAAGATCGACACATTCAGAAAGAGAAGAAAAGACGATACGAAGCTGAGGAAGAAGAGAACGAAAAATCTGTGACAGTAAAGAAATTGAAAAAAAAAACAGAAAGAGTGAACAGAAGAAGCCTATGAACTTTTTAAAGTGGTATTGTGTTATGTTTTGTTGTGATATTGGATTGTAACATTTGTACCAGAATACACCACACAGAAACAAACGTGTCTCTTGGTTTTGATTTTACAGAATAAGAACCTACACTTACACACTAATTCACTCACACGTACATCATAGGTAAAAAAGGAATTTTTAGTTTTCATTGAATTAGGCAATTAAACTAGTATTTCTTTTCGAAAGATTTGAGTGGCCCTGAAAAGGACCATTGGGTATTTGTTTATTTAAAACAAAACAAACTCAGAAACGGGACGAAACCATCTATAACTGTCTTAAGTCTTTGCCACGGCCAAGGCCTACTTCAGGACTGGTTCCTGTTAATGATGTGGTAGAAATCACTAAAAGTGGTATGGCAGACGTAGTCACAGTTAGATTGGGTTGTTTAGCTGGAGAAGGTCTTTTTCTCTTGGGTCGTAATAAAGAAGTCTGATACATTTGTTTCAGACTCCTTAACTCTGCTAAAATGCCTAAAATTACCGTGACCGTTTGACTTTCAGTATTCTCCTTCTGTCCTTGGTATTCTTTCTTCCCTGCTGATGTGTCTTCCTGGTGTTTCCTTCTTGCTTCTTCTTCTTTCCGCTGTTGAAAAAGAAAAGCTTGTTCTGCTTCTTTTTGTTGTTGTAAAAATTGCTTCAATTCTTCTTTCTGTCTCTGTTTAAAATCATCGACGTGTAAAAACGTAAAAGGTAACGAAGGTTCCGGAAAATCCACAATATCCCAGTTAAAATTAACTTTTTCTGGAAGAAGATTTGTGTTAACTTTGGTAGTCACTGTTATACCATTACGTGCTGTCTCCACCGCTGCTTTTACCCCAATTCATCGTCTTCTTACTTTCCGACATGATTGACAACTATGTGGCATGGATTGACTGCGCACAGACGCTGCTAGTACCTCTATATAGGGAATGTGACGTCACAGACTGCTCTCTTCGGTTTGGACGACTGTGACTGACTTTTGTAACGCGTGTTTGGATTGGTGAATAAACTCAGTCCGTTTCGATCCGCTCTTACCCTATAAATAACCGCAGTACACGGCATTCGCTTCACCTGTTCTTGTCACAAGATGTGGACCAACGTAAAATCCTCTACCCTTGTTTTATCGATGCTCTTTAACCCGGACTATCCCATGTATGTCAGAACATCATTGGCAATCACTCATATGACTAATAGAGCCCTTCTGAAAAGAAGAATCTACGTGGAGAGGCAATTTTGTTTAAAAAGAGTTCTCCTCTATGGAGTAGAAGTGAGGAGAAGTTTAAGGAAGAGAAGAAGATCCTTGAGATGTCCTCTATGTTAACGTAATAATGTTAACATTACACTTAATGGCCCTTTTCAGGGCCACTCATATACCTCGAAAAGATATTTGCTTTCTTTGCCTCAATTTCCCTTGTCGCTAGACAGACAAAAATAATAATCCCCATGCTAAATTCCCATTGACGCTAGATAGACCCACCATGTTAAATTCCCCTTGTCACTATATTAACCAACCAGGTTAAATTCCCCTTGTCGCTATATTAAACCACCATGTTAACTTCCCCTTGTCGCTATATCTCCGCACGATATTTTTGAATTCCCCTTTTCGCTATATCGCCTCACGACCTTTTTGACTGGGATTTTCATTGTCGCTATAGTGCCCCATATTACTACTCACAAATTCAACGATTGTTTAGCCACCATACATTGATCAATTTAAAGTTCGTGATACTAAATTAAACAGAGTAACTTTTACGCATGGCATGTTTGCATATTTTGGAAATTTGGTGTTGAAATTACTATCCATAGTATTCACACTCAACAAAAGCCTCCCTACCTACTGTAGAAACACCCACCACTAACCTCCCTACCCACTGTAGAAACACCCACCACTAACCTCCCTACTTATAGTATTTACACCCACCACAAACCTCCCTACCCACTGTAGAAACACCCACCACTAACCTCCCTATCTATAGTATTTACACCCACCACAAACCTCCCTACCCACTGTAGAAACACCCATCACTAACCTCCCTACTTATAGCATTTACACCCACCACAAACCTCCCTACCCACTGTAGAAACACCCATCACTAACCTCCCTACTTATAGTATTTACACCCACCACAAACCTCCCTACCCACTGTAGAAACACCCTCCACTAACCCCTATCTATAGTATTTACACCCACCACAAAACTCCCTACCCACTGTAGAAACACCCTCCACTAACCTCCCTACTTATAGTATTTACACCCACCACAAACCTCCCTACCTACTGTAGAAACACCCACCACTAACCCCCTATCTATAGTATTTACACCCACCACAAAACTCCCTACCCACTGTAGAAAAACCCTCCACTAACCTCCCTACTTATAGTATTTACACCCACCACAAACCTCCCTACCTACTGTAGAAACACCCACCACTAACCCCCCTATCTATAGTATTTACACCCACCACAAACCTCCCTACCCACTGTAGAAACACCCACCACTAACCTCCCTACTTATAGTATTTACACCCACCACAAACCTACCTACCCACTATAGAAACACCCACCACTAACCTCCCTATCTATAGTATTTACACCCACCACAAGCCTCCCTACCTACTGTAGAAACACCCACCACAAATCTCGTTATCTATAGTCTTTACATCCAGCACCATCCTCCCTATCTAAAGTATTTGCACTCACCACCAACTTCCATATCTACAATATTTACACCAACCACAATCCTCCCTATCTTCAGTATTTACTACCATCACTATCCTCCTTATCTACAGTATTTACACCCACCACCAGCCGCACTATCTACAGTATTTACACCCACCACTAACCACCCTATCTATGTTATTTACACCCACCACTAACCACCCTATCTACAGTATTTACACCCACCACTAACCTCCTCTGTCCCCAGTATTTACATCCACCACCGTCCTCCCTATCTACAGTATCTACACCCACCACTAACCTCCCTATCTACATTGTTTACACTCACCACCAACCACCCTATCTACAGTATATTCAACCAGCACGAACTTGCCCATCTACAGTATTTACGCCCACTACTATTCTCACCATCTACATTATTTACACCAATCACTATCTTTCCCATGTACATTATTTACACCAGCCATCACCCTCCTTATCTGCAGTATTTACACCAACCATCATCCTCCCTATCTACGATATTTACACCCAAAAAAGCTCCCCTTCTACAGTATTTACACCCACTAGTAACCTCTCTATCGACAGTATTTACACCAACCACTAACCTCCCCATCTAAAGTGTTTACACCAACCATTAACATCCTATTCTACAGCATTTACTCCCATCACTAGCCGCCTTATCTACATTTTTACACCCACCACTAACCTACCCATCTGCAGTATTTACACCCACCACTATCCTCCCCATCTATATTATTTACACCCACCACTAACCTCCTCTGTCCACAGATTTTGCACCAATTATTACAATCTCTATCGACACCATCCACATCCACCATTATACTACCCATGTACAGTATAGACACCAGTCTCTAACCTACTAGCTACTCATATACACCAGCCACAAACCTGTACATGGTTATTATATACACAAGCCACTAGACTTCTTCGCATTAAATGTTGCACTGATTAAAGTTTGCAGATGATTAGCACGACCTTTTATTATATTAATACTTTTACTCGAATTCACTTTCTCATCGTTTGTTAATCTTTTTCAAAATCCTGAATATAGAACGATTACTTTTGAGGTTATTTAAATATATATATATATATATATATATATATATATATATATATATATATATATATATATATATATATATATATATATATATATATATATATATATATATATATATATAATCACGGTTATAACTCTTGTAGTGACAAAATGGCCACCGTAGGGAAGAAAGAAACTAGCCTCAATCTGCTTAAAGTTGGGACACTGACATTGAAACGCGGTAAGATTGGCTTTAATTATCTTATTAAGATCACTCTCGTTATATAAAGCGCCATTTTATCCATTCCTTGCATTTATGGCATTGTCCTTCTATTGTGCTGTACAATTAATTGATTAGTCGAATTTATGAAGTCTGGTATAGTTTTACATGGGTATACTATATACATAGCAAATGGTGCTTCATACAACGAGGGCTACATCGCAAGCTCACTTCATACAACGAGGGGTACATCGCTAGCTCACTTCATACAACGAGGGCTACATCGCTAGCTCACTTCATACAACGAGGGCTACAAAGCTGTCATTTGTTTGTTTGTCTGAAATAGTTTCGGTCTCCGTAGAGGCCTTATTTTTGTTTGAAAGCTTGGTCTGTTCACTCTTCTTGTTGTTGGTGCACTCCTGATTTTTTTAACTTAAAATAGACAACATATTTTATGAATCTGCCGAGTTTTCAGTCAGGAATCTACCCTGTTCATTCAAAGTTTGCCTACCACGACAAACATAAATGTGTCATTCAAAAACCGATGAACATTGCTACTGACATTAAAATTATTTTCATCATGTGTGCACGAGCTCGCGCGCATGCGCATGGTCATAATTTTACTGTCCAGTTTACCATCCTATGTCCAGGTGCATGTTCACGTGTCACTGGCAAAGAGCCAGCTGTGCGCAATTGCTATTGCAAGTATGACGCTCAGGAGTCCACTCAGTTGCTTGCTCCTAACTGATCATGAAAAAATGACGTGAGTGGGCTACTGATTATAGCTATGCGTTGTGGATTTCTCCGTCTCTCTGTTGGGCAATCAATCTCTGTGTTTTACCACCACATATTAATTGAGAGAGAGAGAGAGAGAGAGAGAGAGAGAGAGAACTGGTAAATTGACTGGCCAACCAACAAGAAGATACTACAGAGACAGATATACATTCAGACAGTTTACACACATACACACACACACAGTGAATCAACTAGCTTACAGTATATGTGTGTCGCCCGGTCATGGGGTTTACAATACAACCATCTGGTCTCAGAAGACGAATGCAATTGCAACATTGCATCATTGGTATCAAATAACAGTGCATACAAATCCCACTGAATGTGTACCAACATGACAACAGTGCTTCTTGTAGTTTACTTAAATTCAAGGTTGTAATCCAGGGGGCAGTACGTTTTCTCTCACCCCACATATTTTAATGCATGTTTAGCGTTATGGCATGATAAGTTGTCATGTCCGGAAGGGACAGCAAAAACTGAATTTCAATGAAAATGGTTAACATTTTAATTCATGTTCAAATCGTGGATTAATAATGTTTATAATATTAAAAATACGCATAAAACCACTCAGATGAAGTGGAGCCAATCATTTCTCGCCGTTGACGTGTGTCTTCCCATATTTTACATGATTTGAAAATGAGAGTCACTTGTATGGAATGTATGTGTAGTGACGAAAAGAATGTCCCATTCTTCCATGGAACATGATTCGTAAAGTTGAATCTAGTTAATGTAATACAAACTTTTGCATCTGTCACTATGCTGTAGTTAAAGAAGATATGTGTCGCAGAGTCGCAAACATGGTACATGTAGCTCTTTTCACCGGTTGTCACATGAGCACGCAATTGTCCCAAGATTCTAGATTCTCGAAAATAGCACGTTTCGAAGTCCATATCTTCAGTTTGGTACAACTTAGAGAAGTCAATGATGGCTCGAGTGTATATCTTTTCTAACATATAACATTCAGTTGGTAAAGACTTTACACTTATATTAAAGTAAATTTCCTTAACCTAATATGTACACCAATATTTATGTTAGTTAACAACTCGATAAATTTGTATATACATGTGTATAGTTTTATAATATGGCGACATAGATGAAAATTTGACATTACATGCTTTAATCCATTAGCAGAACCATTTCCATTGTCGCTTCCAATTACTTTTTACAAAATAACGATAAGGCGATATTATCATTTCCTACATGTTATTCAATTTTCACTACCTCATGTATGTGAATTTATAATGAGCTATCACCAAGATTACATTTACTTTTGTATTGAAGAGAAGAGTTTAGTCTGAAGGAAAATGATGTCTCAAGAGAGATTTGTTATCACCCTTGTTAAAAATCTTTCGTCTTTAGCCCCCCTCCCCAAAAAGCCAAAACAACAAAAAACAGAAATTATATGCTACATATTGCCAATCGTTATGTGTTTTAATGTGTTTTCTAAATACGTGTTTTTTGTAAGTATTTTATCTTCCAGAACTCAACTTTATACTCCCTTGCACACTCCTACGTCTTGTGGGTGATAGTATATTAGTGTGTTTATGTGTTTTAATGTGTTTTCTTAATACGTCTTTCAAATATGTATTTTGTCTTCCACAACTAAACTTTATACTCCCTTGCACACTCTTACGTCATTTGGGTGATAGCATATTAGTGTGTTTATGTGTTTTCTAAATACTTGTTTTATATATGTATTTTGTCTTCCACAACTAAACATTGTACTCCCTTGCACACTCCTACGTCTGGTGGGTGATGGTTTATTACTGTGCTTAATTGTTTTAATGTGTTTTCTAAATACGTGTTTCACACTCCTAAGTCTTGTGGATGATAGTATATTAGTGTGTTTATGTACATGTCAGGAACACAATTCATGTTTGTTTGCTTTTCAGAAATGTACAAACTATGCCACCTTCTAGTTTCAATTAGAAACAAACAATTTGTTCTTAAATTATTTAATCGTTTATGCCAGAACTTTTACCATTAGTAGCAAATTACAAGATTTTAAAAGACACATCCGATCCACATTTAGCGTCATTAAAACTAAGAGAGACCCTTATTTTTCAACATTTATCATTCAACTAGAAATGTTGGAT